>OX940978.1:22795244-23378675 GCA_954871275.1 Leptopterna dolabrata | reverse complement strand
AGGGCACCTCTTGATAAGACTTTTAGGAGAAAATATAGTAAATTCTAACCCCATTATCATACCAATAATTTTACTAGTCCAAACTGGACTAATAGTATTCGAAACAGCAGTTTCCATCATCCAAGCTTATGTATTTTCAGTACTAACCACATTATACTCCAGAGAAGTAAATTATGAGAAAACATAATCACCCATTTCACCTAGTAGATTATAGACCTTGACCCCTAACAGGGTCAATTGGAGCCTTAACCCTAGTATCAGGTATAATTTTGTGGTTCCACAAAAATAATATAAATATATTTGTACTAGGGGTATCAATTTTGCTATTGACTATATATCAATGATGGCGAGATATTGTCCGAGAAAGAACCCTCCAGGGTAAGCATACCCTAAAAGTTGTAAATGGGCTAAAGTTAGGAATAATTCTATTTATCATTTCTGAAATCCTATTTTTTGTATCATTTTTCTGATCATTTTTCCATAGTAGTTTATCACCTACTATCGAAATTGGGATACTATGACCCCCAAAAGGGGTTATAACATTCAACCCCATGCAAATTCCACTACTCAATACAGTAATTTTACTATGTTCTGGAATCAGAATTACATGAGCTCATCATGCAATAATAAAAAAAAATTTTAACCAAGCCAACCAAGGATTAATTATTACAGTGATATTAGGGGTATATTTTACAATACTTCAGGGGTATGAATATTATGAAGCTATATTCTCTATTAGAGACTCAATTTATGGTTCATGTTTTTTCATATCAACGGGGTTCCATGGGATCCATGTCATTATTGGCACAACTTTCATCCTAATTTGCTTAATCCGACATAAAATATATCATTTTTCAAATAAACATCATTTCGGGTTTGAAGCAGCAGCATGATATTGACACTTCGTAGATGTAGTATGAATATTCTTATATATTACTATTTACTGATGAGGTAGATACTTTTTTAGTATAATTATTATATTTGACTTCCAATCAAAAGATCTTCCAGAAGAAAAAGTAATATTAAAAATTACATTATCATTTATATTAGCAATAATCCTATCAAGTATCATAATAATAATATGTAGAGTAATCAGTAAAAAAAGCACAACAGATCGAGAAAAAATGTCACCATTTGAATGTGGATTTGACCCTAAAAGATCCTCACGGACCCCTTTCTCATCTAAATTTTTTCTAATTGGTGTTTTATTCCTAATTTTTGATATTGAAATTGTAATTATTTTACCCATAATTATCACTATAAAATCAAGAAACATAATAAGATGATTTACTATATCAGGAATATTTATTTCCACCCTAATTTTAGGGTTATATCACGAATGAAAGAATGGAGTATTAGAATGAGCTAAATAGGGAATGTAGTTAATTATAACATTTAATTTGCAATTAAAAAGTATCTCCAGGATCTTTCTCATTAAAAGTAGTGAATTAATATTTATATTTAGTTTCGACCTAAAATTCAGGGACTTTTCCCCTTACTTTTAACTAAAGCCAAAAAAGAGGCATTTCATTGTTAATGAAAATATTGAACATCAATTCTAGTTAAAAGAGAAAGCTGTAGCTAAAAGGAGCTGCTAACTACCTTTTAAAGCGGTTAAATCCCGTTTTTCTCTTAATTTATATAGTTTATAAAAACATTTCATTTTCAATGAAAAAATAAGACAATTTCTTTATAAATACCTGGGAGGATAACCTACCTCAATATCTTCAATATTGTGCTCTAATCTTAAGCTACCCAAATCTATATTATGATTAAAATGGAAAAAAAAATATAAGAAATCATGAACAATTTAATATTATTCAATTCGATTGAATAGTTAATTTTTCTAATCAAATATATATATATTATATGACTTTTAGAAAAAAAATATTCACCCCAACCTATGTCCACTAAATTAGCATAGTCTTTTCTTATAGGTAATATATATATGTATACCCCGAAAGTACTAAAAATAGGTATAAACCATATTGAGCCAAGAAAAGTCAATGTATAAATTATACTATTACCTAGATTATTCATATTATAATAAGAAAATGTGTATCCAATAAATACACCCAGCAAAATCATAAATGAAGGTATAAGTTTTATACCTAAAGGTAATATGACAAGAAAGGGAGTTATAAAAATAACTCAAATAAATATTGCACCTATAAAAATGGATATAAATGTTAAAATAATTATAGAAAATATTATAATGATATTTTCATGATAAAGTTGGAATATATAATTTCCCACACCCTTAAATATCAAATAATTTATTAACCGAATTCTATATGATACCGTAAAAATCAAAGATAACATAAAAATAACATAATATAATCCATTAACATTTGATATTCTAAAAACTTCTAAGACCAAATCCTTAGAATAAAACCCTGATAAAAAGGGGAAACCAGACAATGAAAAACTTGAGATAATAAAACAGGTAGAAGTATAGGGTAATATATTAATAACAAATCCTATATCCCGAATATCTTGAGAATTATTCATTACATGAATAATCAACCCAGCACATAAGAATAATAATGCCTTAAAAAAGGCATGAGCTAATAAATGAAAAAACGCCAAATCAGGAAACCCCAAAAAAAGAATTGTTATTATCAGTCCTAATTGACTCAAAGTAGATAATGCAATAATTTTCTTCAAATCGAACTCAAAATTTGCCCCTAAACCAGATATAAATATTGTTAATATAGATAAAGTAACAAAAATTATACAATCTATCCTATACAATAAAGGTCTAAACCGAACTATCAAATAAACCCCAGCTGTAACAAGAGTAGAAGAATGAACCAGAGCAGAAACAGGGGTAGGAGCAGCCATAGCCGCAGGTAACCACGAAGAAAAGGGAATCTGAGCACTTTTAGTAAAAGCTGCCAAAACAGAAAATATAATAATATATTTCATATAAAAATCGTAAAACCCCAAATAATAGATAAAATTTCATCTACCAAAATTTAGCATTCAAGCAATACATATCAAAATAGCCACATCACCAATTCGATTAGTCAAAATAGTCAACATACCAGCATTATAAGAGTTATAATTTTGAAAAAAAACTACCAGAGCGTAGGAAACTAATCCCAACCCATCCCAACCAAGTAAAATACTAATCATATTAGGACTGATAATCATCAATATTATAGATAAAATAAATATAAACACCAAAAGCAAAAAACGATACTTATATAAATCATCATATATATAAATATGGCTATATAAAACAACCATCGAAGAAATAAACAATACTCTCCCCATAAAAGTAAAAGATATATAATCAAAAATTAATGATATGCAAATTGAAAGAGAATTTAATCTCAAAATCTCCCAATCCAAAAACAATATACAATCATTTCTTAAAAAATATACCCCCAAATATATAAAAATAACCCCTCAAATAAATAAAAAGGAAGAAATCATATAATATATAAATCTAATAATAAAAATGACCTAAGATAATATATATGCCCATAATACCACAAATTATAATTCTAAATTAAACTACTTAGGCTAAAATACCATTAAAGAAAAAATATCAATTTTTAGGAACAAAACATTCAAGGGTAATACATGTATAAACAATAAATAATATTCTGAACAATAACCATAGTAACCAGAAACTAAACCCTTAAAAACCTGACCATGATTAATGGAAGAATATATATAAATTCTGTATATGCATCCTATAAAAGAAGCCAATATCAAATAAATAAAAGAAAATGAACATCAAGATATGATACTATTTATAAGTATAATCTCACCCAATAAATTCATTGATGGGGGGCTGGCCATATTATTAACCATCAAAATAAACCAAAATATACATATTGAAGGTATCAAGGTTAATATACCCTTATTAATAAAAATTCTTCGTGAAGAAGTCCGCTCATATACAATATTTGCTAAACAAAATATCCCGGAAGAGCATAATCCATGACCAATTATTAAAACAAGAGAACCTACCAGACCAAACATATTTATAGATATAATACCTCTAATAACCATTCCTATATGAGCCACTGAAGAATATGCAATCAGGGATTTTATATCAATCTGAAATATACATAACAACCCAATTATAGATATACCAAAAAGTCTCAATGAAACAAAAAAATAATTTATTTCATAATTTTTTATAAATATAAACACGCGATATATTCCATAACCCCCTAACTTCAAAAGTACCCCTGCCAAAATTATAGAACCTGCAATTGGGGCCTCCACATGGGCTTTTGGTAATCAAAAATGAATAAAAACTATAGGTATTTTTACCAAAAATGCCATTAATAAAGATATATATAAATATACATTATAATCAACATCAATAAGAAAATAAAATAATCTAAAACAATAATTTCTTATATAAAAAATAGCTAACAAAAGAGGTAAGGAAAAAAACAATGTATAATACAAAAGATAGTAACCTGCCATTAAACGCTCTGGCTGATACCCCCAACCAAAAATCATAATTAAAGTTGGAATCAAACTACACTCAAAAAATAGGTAATAAAGAAATAATCTACTAACTCTAAAAGAAAAGACAAGAAAAACCAACAAAACCACATTCAAAAACATAAACTCAAAACAATAATAGCTATTTTTATACACCCCTGAACTAGCCAAAAGTATCAATAAAACAATTCAAAATCTAAGAAAAATTAGAGAAAAAGAAACCAAATCACCCCCCAAAATATAACTCAACATTCCATACCAACCAAGTACCATTATTATATTGAATCCTATATAAAACAAACCCATCAAGCAAAAAATCAACATTGACCAATTTAGGAAACCTACAGAGAGAGCCAAAAACACCAAAGAAAACATCAATTTTATCATTTAATCATAAACAAAGAATTAACATGATCATTACCAAAATTACGAATTAAAGTAACCAAAACAGACAACCCTAAAACAGCCTCACAAACAGAAAAAGTTAAAAATACCAAAACAAGGTAAATATCCCCAACAAAATTTATAACAAAAAAAACTATAAAAATAAAAACACACAACACCAAATATTCCATACCCAACAAAGTTAACAAAATATGTTTACGCATAGAGCAAAAAACTAACAAACCCGAAAAGAATATAAAAAACATAACAAAATATTTTATATAAAATATCAAATATATAAAAATAAGTTTTAATAGTTTAAAGTAAAATAATGGTCTTGTAAGCCATAGATAGAATAATCTTTAAAACTTCAGCAGGGAGAATATTCCCATCATTAATCTCCAAAATTAATATTTTATTAAACTACCTGCTGTATAACATACATCATAACAATAATGATATTGATTAACATATTTATCATTTTTATAAAACACCCATTAAGTTTAGGTATATTATTAATCATTCAAACAATCCTTACCTCCTTAATCACGGGTGTCATAATAAACTCATTCTGGATATCCTATATTTTACTCATCAGAATATTAAGAGGGGTAATTGTACTATTCATCTATATATCCAGCATAGCCTCAAACGAAAAATTTATATACAATATATGACCATTAATTATCACCATCATGATGATCATAGGAAGAATCTTATTTCTATTCCTGGAAGAAAAAATAATTATTAAAAATAATTATTTAAGAATAGAAATAATAAATAATGATATTTATCCCTTACACAAAATATTCCATATTAAAAATATGTGTATCATTATCATACTAGTAGTATATTTATTCTTTACTATAATTGTATCGACCCATCTAGTTAACATTTTTGAGGGTCCTATAAAAAGAAAAATTTAATATGAATAAACCTATACGAAAAATCCACCCCTTAATCAAGATTATAAATAATTCATTAATTGACCTACCTAGCCCTAGAAATATCTCATTATGATGAAACTTTGGGTCCTTATTAGGAATATGCTTATTGATCCAAATTTTAACAGGGGTTTTTCTAGCTATACATTATACCCCAAATATTGAACTAGCATTCTCAAGTATCATACATATTTGTCGAGACGTTAACTATGGGTGGATGCTACGAAACATACATGCAAATGGAGCATCAATATTCTTCATATGCTTATATCTTCATATTGGTCGAGGAATATATTATTCTTCATATAAGCTAATCATAACATGAGGGGTAGGGGTAGTATTACTGCTATTAGTCATAGCAACTGCCTTTTTAGGATATGTCCTGCCATGGGGTCAAATATCCCTATGAGGAGCAACAGTTATTACAAACCTCCTATCGGCAGTCCCATATCTAGGTAATGATCTAGTAAAATGGCTATGGGGGGGATTCTCCGTAGATAATGCCACCCTTAACCGATTTTTTACCCTACACTTCATATTACCATTTATTATTGCTGCGATAGTGATAATCCACCTATTATTCCTGCACCAAACAGGATCGAATAACCCTATGGGTATTAGTAGAAATTATGATAAAATTCCCTTCCACCCATATTTCAGAATTAAGGACTACATGGGGATAATAATCACTTTATATATTTTTGTTATACTTAACCTTTGAGAGCCCCAAATATTGGGGGACCCCGAAAACTTTATCCCTGCCAATCCCATAATTACCCCTGTACACATCCAACCAGAATGGTATTTTTTATTTGCATACGCAATTTTACGGTCAATCCCTAACAAGCTAGGAGGGGTGATTGCTATAGTAATATCTATTATTATTATTATAATTTTGCCATTTACAAATAAAAACAAATTCCAGAGTATAAACTTTTACCCAATCAATAAGTTAATATTTTGAGGATTAACAATTAATTTACTAATACTAACCTGAATTGGAGCTCGACCAGCAGAAGAACCTTACATTTTTACTGGCCAAATCTTAACAATAACATATTTTTCATATTTCCTCGTTAATCCCCTGTTGCTCAAATTCTGAGATAAAAACATCTAACAGTTAATAAGCTTCATAAGCATATATTTTGAAAATATAAGAAAAAGGTTAAATCCTTTATTAACTTCACTTAATTAAATGAAATTAATCATATAGATATATACCCCAATCAAAAATAATATATAATTTAGGGCTAAAGGCAAAAATATCTTTCAAGTCAAATATATCAATTTATCATAACGAAAACGAGGTAAAGTCCCTCGAGTCCAAATAAATATAAATACCAAAAAAACCCACTTCAAAAAAAAACTAATAGAGATAATATTACAACCCATAAAAAAGACACAAGAAAGCATTCCCATAAAAATAATATTTATATACTCAGCCAGAAAGATAAATGCAAACCCCCCACTTCTATATTCAACATTAAACCCTGAAACAAGCTCTGACTCTCCCTCAGCAAAATCAAAAGGAGATCGATTTGTCTCAGCCAAACAAGATCTGAATCAACAAAAAAATAAAGGTAATGAAAAAAACATGAATCAAACCCCCTTTTGATAGTATATAAAATTAATTATATTATAACCATAAGTATATAAAAAAAGACTTACAACAATTAATATTATTCTTACCTCATAAGAAATTGTTTGAGCGACCGATCGAAGACCTCCCAACAAAGCATAGTTAGAATTTGAGGACCAACCACATAATAACACCCCATATACACCTATACCTATACAACATATCAAAAATAGAAGACCATAATTAAAACTATAAATATTAATAATATAGGGAAAAAGAACCCATAAAATAAAAGACAATATCAATATAAAAATTGGGGTCACAAAATAAATATAAAAATTAGAAGTATAAACAATAGTTTGCTCCTTAAAGAATAATTTAATACCATCCGAGAAAGGTTGAAGTAAACCTATAAAACCTACCTTATTTGGGCCTTTACGCAGCTGGATATATCCTAAAACCCTACGCTCTAACAAAGTCACAAAAGCCACAGATACTAAAACAAAAATTAACAAGACCAAAAAATTAACAACAAAAATTACTATTTGTAATATAAATTACATAAATAAATCCTAAATTTACCACATTTTTCTGCCAAAATAGTTAATTAGTGATAATCATATATAAAAATTTTTCCCAAAACCTGGTCCTTTCGTACTAAGATTTTATATTAATTTAAGGATAGAAACCGACCTGGCTCACGCCGGTCTGAACTCAGATCATGTAAAAATTTAAAGGTCGAACAGACCTAGCCAGTAATATTCTGCCCCTACTGCTTATTTTAATCCAACATCGAGGTCGCAAACTCCTTTATCGATATGTACTCTCCAAAAGAATAACGCTGTTATCCCTAAGGTAACTTAGTCTTATAATCCATATTAAAGGATCAAAAAAACATATATAAATGTGTAAATAAAAAAAAGTTATTATATTTTTCCTATCACCCCAACACAACTAATAAAACCATATAATTTTGTCATAAGCCAAAAAAAATATAAAAAATAAAAGTAAAGTTCTATAGGGTCTTCTCGTCCTTTAAAACCATTGTAGCTTTTTGACTAAAAAATCAATTTTTTTATGATAAAAATAAGAAAGTATATTTTTCATCCAACCATTCATACCAGCCTCCAATTAAGAGACAAATGATTATGCTACCTTTGTACAGTCAAAATACTGCAGCCATTTAAATAATCATGGGGCAGGCCAAATCTTTTATATAAACAAAAGACCATGTTTTTGTTAAACAGGCGAAAATAATATTTGCCGAATTACTAACCATTATTTATATAAAATACTCATTTTACCATTTTGACAAAAATTTCAAAGTTAAATTCCTTATTTTAATAATTCACCTAAAAAAATACTAAATCTCATAAAGTTAATGATTAATTATAAAAAAATATATGATGGATATTATTAAACCTACCCCAAATCCTAAAGAAGATAAATTATAGATAAATCAACCAGCTTATCCCAATTGATTGTTGATTAAAAAAAATAAAATGAACTACCATCATATTAATCATAGATTAAATCTATATCTTAAAAAACCAGATATTCTTAATTGAATAGAATATATCCACTATATCAAAATTAACAATAATATTGTCACATTAACTATGATTTTGATATAAATCTTAAAATTTCGGGAGACAAAAAATAGATTTCATAACTTAGTAAACCCTGATACAAAAGGTACCCCAAAAATAAGTACTTTAACAAAATTATATAAATTCCTTCACAGTACTATTAACTATCAAATATTCCTCTATTTCTAAAAAATACTAAAAATTAAAATGATTTTTCCAATATAATATAAATAAATATATATTTTATACTAATATTATCAAATTAGATTGAATTTCACAATCAAATTATTAATGTAAATAATAATGCCTTTTTTAGACTTTAATTTGATCATTCTAGATCCATTTTCCAATAGATCTACTTTGTTACGACTTATCTCAATATATATTGAGAGCGACGGGCGATGTGTGCATAACCTAGAGCAAATATCAATACTTTTTTCTAAAAATATTTACCATCAAATCCAAATTCAAATATATTTCCATATTATATCCAAATATACTAATAATGTAACCCATCACTACTTTTATATAGCTAAACCTTGACCTAACATTAAGGCTAAAACGCCACCTAGAAAATAGACCTTAAAAAGACATTCAATGATAGAGGTATATAAGCAATAATAAAAGTAAAATTCATTGTGGATTATCAATTAAAGGACAGGTTCCTCTGAAAAGCTAAATTACCGCCAAATCCTTTAAATTTAAAGACCTTATCTAATAGTAATTAGGCTTAAACTTTATAGTCAAAATAATAGGGTATCTAATCCTAGTCTAAAAAAGACCTTCATATATAATATAAAATAAACTAGTTTATGATCAATATTTCACCAAAAAACCACAAGTATAATTATAAACATTAAATTTAATATATAGCCAAAAATATTAAAAATCCTCAATTGTATAACCGCAACTGCTGGCACAATTTTTGTTAAAGAAAAATACTATGAATAGGTAATATATAAATATATCCACTAAAAATAAAAACTAAGAATAAATAATCTTTTTTTTTAAAAATATTTATCACGACAAAACTTATATATATATTCCTAATAAAACTTAATATTTATGCATGGATAAAACATACCTCAAATATATTTGAAAACACATTTTGGAACAAACCCAAATATTATACTAACCTAAAATATATCAACCATTTGATATTTGATATATATAATATTCCTTAATCCTCCCTAGCCCTAGGGTGCCTCCCCGGTACCTCCCCCCTCCGGGGGTCCCCTCCGGGGATATACTATTAATAGTTATTATATTACATATTATGTAATATTACATGTCTTTTAATTCATTTACATTCGTTCATAGAATTAAAATCATAATATTCTTTTTGATTGTCATCAAAATTTCTTAAACAGAAATTAATTTATTATAACTTAATGTTATAGTTATTCAACTATTAAACTAATCATTGGAATAGGAAATATCATTCTTATAAATAATCACATATCTATCAGGATCTGAGTGTAAATTTATTCAATATAAATTTATTTATGTTATAATTATTGTCGGTGTAACCTAAAGGTAGTCGAATATTCGTGCCTCTCAATACGTACTTCTGGTAACATTGATTATATCAATCTAATATGGTGATACCTAGGGTCTCCCCTACAAGGGGGTTAGGGGGATTTAAATACTTTCATTCCTGGTGGGATAATAGGGATAGGGGGGGGGGTCCTCCTTGAGGCCTTCCTCACGTATGTATACACATACATACACACGTATACACATACATACACACGTATACACATACATACACACGTATATACATACATATACATCATACACATATATCATATTATATATATTAAAAATTACATCAACCAAATATATTGTTACCCTAATAACAATATAATAATTACCCTAACTAATTATGGCTGCATATATTTTTAATATATAAAATAAGTTATATTGACAAATATATATATATTTTATATTATAAAAGTGTGAGATTAAGAACAATCTTTCTTATCAGATCATCCTAATTTAAAATATTTTTTCAAGTTTTTCAAGTTTTTTCAATTTTTTCAAATTTTTTCAAATTTTTCAAATTTATATCAAAATATGGATTCAGAAATCTAAAAATTAGTTTTGTATCAACTAACATAAAAGCGTGAGATTAGGAACAATCTTTTTCATCAGATCATCAATATTTTTTCAATTTTTTCAAATTTTTTCAAATTTTCCAAATTTATATCAAAATATGGATTCAGAAATCTAAAAATTAGTTTTGTATCAACTAACATAAAAGCGTGAGATTAGGAACAATCTTTTTCATCAGATCATCAATATTTTTTCAATTTTTTCAAATTTTTTCAAATTTTCCAAATTTATATCAAAATATGGATTCAGAAATCTAAAAATTAGTTTTGTATCAACTAACATAAAAAAATGAGATTAGGAACAATCTTTTTCATCAGATCATCAATATTTTTTCAATTTTTTCAAATTTTTTCAAATTTTCCAAATTTATATCAAAATATGGATTCAGAAATCTAAAAATTAGTTTTGTATCAACTAACATAAAAGCGTGAGATTAGGAACAATCTTTTTCATCAGATCATCAATATTTTTTCAATTTTTTCAAATTTTTTCAAATTTTTCAAATTTATATCAAAATATGGATTCAGAAATCTAAAAATTAGTTTTGTATCAACTAACATAAAAAAATGAGATTAGGAACAATCTTTTTCATCAGATCATCAATATTTTTTCAATTTTTTCAAATTTTTTCAAATTTTTCAAATTTATATCAAAATATGGATTCAGAAATCAAAAAATTAGTTTTGTATCAACTAACATAAAAAAATGAGATTAGGAGCAACATTTATCATCAGATCATCAATATTTTTTCAATTTTTTCAAATTTTTTCAAATTTTCCAAATTTATATCAAAATATTAATATATTATTTGAGTAACCTATATGGTGAGATAGTTGATATCGTTCCAAAATAAGAAATTATTTTATATAAATAAGATTTATATCTTATCAAATATTACGAATCCCAACGGAAGACAAATGATAACCCTAATTATCAAGAGGTACCCTAATACCTATGTCAACCTAACAAGATTTCCTAAACATCTTGAGGGATATATTAATATTTGAGTAACCTATATGGTGAGATAGTTGATATCGTTCCAAAATAAGAAATTATTTTATATAAATAAGATTTATATCTTATCAAATATTACGAATCCCAACGGAAGACAAATGATAACCCTAATTATCAAGAGGTACCCTAATACCTATGTCAACCTAACAAGATTTCCTAAACATCTTGAGGGATATATTAATATTTGAGTAACCTATATGGTGAGATAGTTGATATCGTTCCAAAATAAGAAATTATTTTATATAAATAAGATTTATATCTTATCAAATATTACGAATCCCAACGGAAGACAAATGATAACCCTAATTATCAAGAGGTACCCTAATACCTATGTCAACCTAACAAGATTTCCTAAACATCTTGAGGGATATATTAATATTTGAGTAACCTATATGGTGAGATAGTTGATATCGTTCCAAAATAAGAAATTATTTTATATAAATAAGATTTATATCTTATCAAATATTACGAATCCCAACGGAAGACAAATGATAACCCTAATTATCAAGAGGTACCCTAATACCTATGTCAACCTAACAAGATTTCCTAAACATCTTGAGGGATATATTAATATTTGAGTAACCTATATGGTGAGATAGTTGATATCGTTCCAAAATAAGAAATTATTTTATATAAATAAGATTTATATCTTATCAAATATTACGAATCCCAACGGAAGACAAATGATAACCCTAATTATCAAGAGGTACCCTAATACCTATGTCAACCTAACAAGATTTCCTAAACATCTTGAGGGATATATTAATATTTGAGTAACCTATATGGTGAGATAGTTGATATCGTTCCAAAATAAGAAATTATTTTATATAAATAAGATTTATATCTTATCAAATATTACGAATCCCAACGGAAGACAAATGATAACCCTAATTATCAAGAGGTACCCTAATACCTATGTCAACCTAACAAGATTTCCTAAACATCTTGAGGGATATATTAATATTTGAGTAACCTATATGGTGAGATAGTTGATATCGTTCCAAAATAAGAAATTATTTTATATAAATAAGATTTATATCTTATCAAATATTACGAATCCCAACGGAAGACAAATGATAACCCTAATTATCAAGAGGTACCCTAATACCTATGTCAACCTAACAAGATTTCCTAAACATCTTGAGGGATATATTAATATTTGAGTAACCTATATGGTGAGATAGTTGATATCGTTCCAAAATAAGAAATTATTTTATATAAATAAGATTTATATCTTATCAAATATTACGAATCCCAACGGAAGACAAATGATAACCCTAATTATCAAGAGGTACCCTAATACCTATGTCAACCTAACAAGATTTCCTAAACATCTTGAGGGATATATTAATATTTGAGTAACCTATATGGTGAGATAGTTGATATCGTTCCAAAATAAGAAATTATTTTATATAAATAAGATTTATATCTTATCAAATATTACGAATCCCAACGGAAGACAAATGATAACCCTAATTATCAAGAGGTACCCTAATACCTATGTCAACCTAACAAGATTTCCTAAACATCTTGAGGGATATATTAATATTTGAGTAACCTATATGGTGAGATAGTTGATATCGTTCCAAAATAAGAAATTATTTTATATAAATAAGATTTATATCTTATCAAATATTACGAATCCCAACGGAAGACAAATGATAACCCTAATTATCAAGAGGTACCCTAATACCTATGTCAACCTAACAAGATTTCCTAAACATCTTGAGGGATATATTAATATTTGAGTAACCTATATGGTGAGATAGTTGATATCGTTCCAAAATAAGAAATTATTTTATATAAATAAGATGCCTGATAAAAAGGACTATCTTGATAGGATAGAAAATGTATTAATATACTCTTATTATATTTCTTAGAATCAAACTAAGTCCTTAGAAATCAAAATTCTAAATGCATCATACAACTAAATATAAAAAGATAAGCTAAATTTAAGCTATTAGGTTCATACCCTAAGTATAGAAATAACCTTTCTTCTTTTTAATACCGAAAACATCAAGAAAGATATTATTTTTAATCATAAATATCACCAGAACGATTATAGTATTAAGATCAAGAAATTTGATAAATATATGAATTGGTATAGAAATCAACCTTATATCATTTATCCCTTTGATATATAAATCAAAAAATAATTTCCTAGCCCAAAGAAGAATAATATATTTCCTAACCCAAAGACTAGCCTCCATTATCTTCATAGTAATAATTTTATCAAATTCTCAAACCTCAGCCAATATTTATAGAAATAACCTTATAAACCTAGTAATATTAATCTCAATAATAATAAAATTAGGTATACCCCCATTTCATATATGATTCCCAGAAGTTATATCAAAAATTACATGAGAAATATGTATATTAATAATAACATGGCAAAAAGTAGCTCCAATATATATCCTGACCCTTACAATAAGAAATAACAAAATTAACATAATTATCATTATTGTATCAACAATAATTGGAGCGATTATAGGGCTAAATCATGTATCAACACGGAAGATTATAGCATATTCGTCTATCAACCATATAGGCTGATTAATAGCATGTGCTATAATATATAAAAAACTATGAATAATATATATAATTATATATACAGCCATAACTATTATATTATGTGTATATATAAAAAAACATAACATCATATATGTTAACCAATTCAACCCCAAAAACATAACTTTCACCGAAAAAATCAACATTACTATTCTTATCCTAAGTCTAGGGGGGATACCCCCTTTTTTAGGGTTTCTCCCCAAATGAATCACTATAGAATATATAGTTATATCAAACGAAATAGTCCTATTACTAATCATAGTAATATCCTCATTGATCACCATATCATACTATATACGTATAATCATATATATAAATATATTAGCCAAATATACCCAAAAATGACCCTTCCTAATCAAAAAGGAAAAAACATCAACAATTGCCATACTATATATAAATCTTATATTCCCAATAACAATTTTATTATTAAATTTTATATAAAGCTTTAAGTTAAAAAAACTAATAACCTTCAAAGTTATAAATACATATAATTGTAAGCTTTAGTATTAAATACTACTTTAGAATTGCAATCTAATATCATATATTGACTATAAAGCCCTGAAAGGGGGTTAATGAACCATAAGTAAATTTACAATTTACAGCCTAAAACTTCAGCCACCCTATCATGAATAAATGATTATTCTCAACAAACCATAAAGATATTGGCACCCTATATTTCATGTTCGGAATATGGGCTGGAATATTAGGGACATCCTTAAGATGAATTATCCGGATTGAATTAGGAATACCAGGATCATTTATTGGGGATGATCAGACATACAATGTTGTAGTAACTGCCCATGCTTTTATTATAATTTTCTTCATAGTAATACCCATCATAATTGGAGGATTCGGAAATTGATTAGTACCCTTAATAATTGGGGCACCCGATATAGCCTTCCCCCGAATAAATAATATAAGATTTTGGCTACTGCCCCCATCAATCACCTTACTTATCATAAGTAGTATTATCGAAAATGGGGCCGGTACTGGGTGAACAGTATATCCACCTTTATCAGCAAATATCTCCCATAATGGAGCATCTGTTGATTTAGCAATTTTCTCACTCCACTTAGCTGGGGTTTCATCTATTCTAGGAGCAGTAAATTTCATCTCAACAATCATTAATATACGGCCCAACGGGATAACAGAAGAGCGAATCCCATTATTTGTATGGTCAGTAGGAATCACTGCATTATTACTATTATTATCCCTCCCAGTATTAGCAGGGGCTATTACTATATTACTTACAGACCGTAATTTTAATACATCATTCTTTGACCCCGCAGGAGGAGGGGATCCTATCCTATACCAACATTTAGACTTCTCGCTGCCCAATGCGTTCGATTTTCGCATTCTTGCTGCCCTGTATATCACCAAGGGCCGGAACTAAATTTTTGAGATGATGTTTTGACTATACCTGAAAATTATAGAGATCATCCGAGCGGTTGATAGGCAGCGTAAATATAAATAAATTAATAGTCCCAACGGATCATGGAATCATCCCAAGATCCCAGTCCCACCCGTGCCGGGTACAAGGGACAGTGCAGTATACATTTTCCAACCTCCAATATTTATTACCCTGGACTCGGGACTTGGCTGGGTTTCAGGTTTTGTTTTTTAAATTTTATTTTATATTTTTTCTAGCGAGGCCTCATTGTCTGAAAACAATGGGGGACGACGGGCTTGACCCCGGGCGGTCATTATTGAGCTTCAATTACAACTCGGTCGGTCTTCGTCTGATGGAAACGAAGCTTCCTTTCGTCCCTTCTTTCTTCTACCGCGGGGTGCGCTCTGGAATGTGGTATTTCAACCACTATTACTTTTATTTATAGTAGTTATTGATGATGACTTTCCATATGTTTTGCTTTGCGGAGAGCGCAATGAATAAGTGCCAATATCAACTAAATCACTCGCGAATTGTGGAAGTCCATTTCAAATAGTTATGTAATGGAGTTACTGAAATGTTGTCTAGGTAGTGCTACAACAAACAAAAATTATACAGTTATCCTAGTTTCTATAATCAAATTACCTATCGTCAGTAACAAGCGGTAGGTATATAGGAGAGTGGAGAGGAAAATCATACACTGCAAAGTGAAACGACGTAGTTTGCTATTGACTGTGGAAGTAAAAGGAATTTATAGGAATGGTAGTACGGGTGGGGGAGGCATATGAAACGCAATTCACCTGGAGGATAAATAATAACACTATAATTATAAAGTGCTCATCTGGATTTTGTTATCGTGGTCAAATTGCAGGAATGTTAAAGTGAATAAAGAAGTATCAAAACGATTTCAAGGATTTATAATTTTGTTAATCATCCTAGAATGAACCCAGACATAGTCTCAATATCGATATGGAATACTGGGATCTTCAATTGGCTCCAAGGGTCCATGTTGGTACATAGTTACGAAGTGTCTTTGGTACACTTATGTTATACAAGGAAAAAGGGGTTATTAATTTCTGTAAAATTTAGAGGGAAGTTGAGAACAGTTTACCAATACTGAACCAAAAGAAAACTATCAAAATCCTAGCATAACTTTATTTGTGTGGTGTGACCCGAGGCAACTCAGTCGACAGTTCCATAGGTCATTATGTAAGTAAAATTTTAACAGAGGAATAACTGGGTTTATAACGTGAATATTGCAAGAACCCGTCCGATCTCACTCAGCTTTTAGTGATTGGGTTTGATCGTCGCTCGTAGGTGACCTAATTAAGATAACAGCCATAAAAAGTCCCCTTCAACTTTTCCCTAACATTCGACGAGTTAGAAATTAGGAGCATATTATTCTCCTTTCGTTATCTTCGTTCATTGGTGGTAAGAAAATATTGTCGCTTAGTTATCTAAGAGCTTCATGATGCAAGAGAGTCTACGTGCAACAAACACACACATGTAAGATTGATTTTCGAACAACGCGCATCGATACAATGATAATAGGCTGGTGTTTTAGAGAGAAATTCATAAGGCGCTCCCAATGATAAACGCATCTCTAAAAATACCTCATCGATAAAATCACAGACAAGCTGCGCTGCAATGCAATATAGGTACATCAATGCTTCTCTGACATCACGATCCGAGGTTTGCACTCTGGCCGGCCAACAGATTTATGATGAGGGAAATCAACTGAAGGACACATTGAGCACGCCGGTTAGTGTGAATTGCAGAACTTGCGTCTCCCCCGCTCATAAAACACTCGGCGCCTGCATCTTATTAAAAATACCAAACCTAATATATTATTACCTACGTCGTAATTTCAGTGTTCTTCGGCTTGAAAAGAAAGATATTGAAAAGACATGGCGATGCAACACTCTGGTCAAAATTTTATTCAGTGGGAAACCACAGGGTGCTTCAGGAAATAATCGATCGTTTGAGTTCCCCGAAATTGATCTCTTTGCCTCTTTCCAAAATCACAAATGTAACAAATTCGGGTCATGGCATACTGGTGGAAGGTGGATGCCGTCACTGTAATGTGGAGTAATCTCTACTTCTATGCGTTCCCTCCGTTCTCGCTAATGTTGAGTGTCTTACAGAAAATCATCGTAGATCAAGCGAGTGGTACCGTAGTTGCTCTTATTGGAAAGCCCAGTCATGTTATCCACTTTTCGTCTGACTCATGATCGGGCAGCCGTTATATTTCGGGCCGTGTAACAACTACTTGTGTCTCCTTACCGTCGTCTGCACACGCACCCGCTGTCAAACGGGCAATGGTGGCCGCGACTTCATCAGGCAAGCCCATCGAATTATACTACGATCCTAGTATAATTCGATGGGCAAGCCTTCCTCACGTGAGGAATCCCTTCAGATGCGGCTGAATTGATGATCGACTCGCTGGCTCCGTCTACCTTGAAACAATACAAATCTTACCTCAAACTTTGGTGGGACTACTGTGACCAACTGGATTGCGACCCTTTTGCGACCTAAAGTAACTTCCTTTTATTTTTTATTTTTTCTTATTTTTTTTAAAACAAAGTCTTCGAAACAACCCCCAACTCTTATGGATCTTTTAACACTCATATGGCTGCGCTCTCATTAATATATAAATAATACAATATAGGCAAAGATCCGTCGATAGCAAGACTCCTAGAAGGGGCATTGAGACGGCGCGGCGCCCTCCTAAGCCTAGGTATAATTATACATGAGTCCCTCAAAGGGTCATGAATTTCTTACAAAATTCAAACAATTCCGATTTTCAGTATCATTCTAAACATTGGTTACCCTACTTTGTTTAGGGTCTGGCCAGAGTTTACAAACTATCCATTTGATATAAATTTCAAATATTCATCAAACGGTCTTCGGAATTCACATTCTAATCCCCGACCTGATAAAATCGTCAAAACCCAGAACTGAGCAGCTTGTTTGAGTTTTAATTATGATGGGGATTCATTCGCCTCTTGCAAAGAACGTAGAGACATACATCGAGGAGTCAAACTGCTTCAGACCCCCAAGCTGTAGCAAACTCTTCATCACAACTCTTCATCACAACTTCGGATCGGCTTCTAAACAGATGTTGTGCCGGTCAATGTAACACTGGTCAGGGATCGACCGCTCTATTTTCAAGCCGCATTCTACGAGGCACGCATGTACCTCAGCGGCTCTACGACATGGCGTACCCTTGGATGAGGTACTCAGAACGGTGGGGTGGAGTAACCGGTCATCTGCTTTGTCATCTACTTTCGAAACATTTTACCAAAGGCCGCTCCTTAAATACAACAGATTCACGGAAGCTGTACCCATACTGTGTGACCCACAGTAATTTTGAACGAGGCATTTGTTGTAGATAAAGGGTCTTAATTCTGTTTCTTGCAAAATATTGAAGGATATTTTTCCTTTCCGTATTTCCCTTCTTAGTTGTCAGATATTTCTTCAAAGAAAATTGTATTTTCTTTCTCAAATAAATATTCTTTGTTCTGATTTTATTACATACTGTTGGTACAGTATTTATGTGTGTGACACCAACTCGTGTAATTATTTTTTGTATGGTGACATACATGCGCATCAAAATTCTGCACGATGTTAAATGCTTTTTTCATGGTTTTTATTTAACATTTGCAATAATTATTCTGATACACAATCTTCGCAATGGATGTGACATATAATTCAACGATCTAAACGAACTTACCTGAAGTTCGATCGTGACTGGATCATCCACTGCGAAGATACCACGATCCCTCCCTTCCCTACTCCTTAGGAAAATATCCATAATACCTGTGGCGATTCTCTAAAATACTGAGGAACTAACATGGCTCCCCCCCCCCCACCCAAAAACGGAGGGGAAACTCTCCCATCCGTTCGGGGGAGCGGGTGGAGGTTTTTTCGCGCTTCCTGGCATAGGTGGCGTAGCGACCCTCTCCCGGAAGAGCTGCCTGTGCAGTTATTCTGATATCTTCGCACTTTATGATCCATATGATTACGTTGGTCGACGGAATATTCACACCCGAGACGCTGTCAAAGCGAAAGGACCCGAGAACGATTTTGCAGATTCACACCCCCGAAGCTTTTGAAAATTCACACCCGGTTTGTACATTCACACCTCTCCCTTCACCTAAGATGACCATATGGAAGAAAAACGCGACTGAGTTCAATGTCAAGAAACTTTATTGATATATGTATATATATATATGATAATTCAATGTAATATTACGTCAGACTCGTCAGAAAACACAATGTGACAATTTCGGCGCAATGCGCTGAACATACTCATACAGCGTCATGTGCCCATCACTTAATTTCTTTATGAGTGTCGACCCGTAGCCTTTTCTTTCGTGTTCCTGAACATGCTTCGTCACGGAAATGGGCACATGACACTGTATGAGTATGTTCAGCGCATTGCTCCGAAATTGTCACATTGTGTTTTCTGACGAGTCTGACGTAATATTACATTGAATCGCGTTTTTCTTCCATATGGTCATCTTAGGTGACGGGAGAGGTGTGAATGTACAAACCGGGAGTGAATTTTCAAAAGCTTCGGGGGTGTGAATATTCATGTTTTTTTCAGGTTGGGTGTGGATATACAATTGACCATTACGTTCGACCTTCAGGTAAATTCGTTTAGATCGTTGAACTATTACAGTTCTACAATTATAGTTAATAGGAATTATTATTTTGGTTTTAAATAGCTGTGGTATAAACCTCTGAAAGAACCAAAGAAAGTGAGTATTTATAAATTATCAGTAAAGTTACAATGTGAATTAATTACAAGATTATAATAAAACTAGTTAAATACCTATTGATGTCACAAAAATAGGTTATAATTTCGTAGGAGTGATAAGTAAGCATTATGGGGTGAGTTGTCGAATGAAGACGGCCAAATTGTCATGTCGTTGCATTGGACCCAACTTCAGTCATGCATGACACGTGACGGTGGCCTTCAATGTCCGCTTGGAACGGCAGTGCAGGCATATATTTAAGCCGCTTCGAAGATGTTCGTAGAATATGGGCTGAAGATTTCGATGGCAGAATTCATAGGCAATTTATAACAAAATAATTATCACGACGAAATTCATTGGAATCTCATATGGCCACACCAAACTACCCTCCAAATATGTACTGAATAGGTACCAAGTAACGTAGCACTGAGTAGGTACTAAGTAGGTAGTACTGAGTAAGTACTAAGTATGTAGTATTGAGTAGGTACTAAGTAGGTATTGAGAAATTTTTTAGGTGCCTACTGGGAAAAAATGTTTCTTCAAAGCAAAAACGCTGCAAAGTCCTTGTCACATGGGTTTATTATTCTACTGGACATACTGTGGGAAACCACCATGTAATATGTATAATTCTTGTTAAATAAAGCAACCTACCAATAGCGGCATACCAAATACGAGAGGGCAAACCACTTGGGTTTTCCCACAGCCCTGTGGAGGGGTAGCAGTCGACCCTATATAACCCCAAGGGCCGCAGGTAAAAGTCATTCAGTCGGTAGAAGCTCTTGGTAGTAATCCTCTCCGTATTTCATGCCTTATTCTTCTAACCAGCTAACCTTTCCGAAGTAGCCAAATTCTTTTCTCCTTAAAAATTTCGCTCACTAAATTCGGTCAGTTAACCTGTTTCAACCCTCTATCCTTTACCCTTATATACCAAGGAGTGCGGGGCTCAGTCACCTCGGTAACACTTGTCTTTCCTACACAAATTTACCGAAACATAACTGACCTAGCATACCAACAATTACCTTCCACTAGGAAGGGAACGTAAAAATTGTGAAGCCCATCAACTAGCTCAAAAATCAAGCCCTCACACATACCTACAGAAATGCTGGCTGTTAATTTATTGTTTATTTCATGTGAAATAATTTAAATAGCTATTTCTGATGGTTTCCACCATTTTTGACCCCTAAAACACGAATTAGGTAGGTACGCTCCTGTTTTTTTTTTGACATTTTATGTCTTTACTTTGCTACATAAACTCGAAAATGTAACGCGGGACATGTAACGGAGAAGCGTCACGAAAATATTTCTGATGATTTTCGCTTACAACCGATTCGTTGCTACGGAACTTTATCTTCGCCAGTTATCATCGTACAAAAATCGTTCACCACTCGTTGGATAGCTCTCGATTTACCTAACCATATTACGTTAACCACTGCGGAGTGCGTGGCCGACAAGCTGCGGTATGAACGTGATTGTTTAAATGAATGCGTATGAACTTCTCCGGTTATCATCGTATACAAATCGTTCACCACTCGTTGGAAAGCGGGAGGGGGCGCAAAGACAATCATAAAATGTCCCTCGTGGTTGCGTACTTGTACGAAAGCTGTACCCACCGTTTGTGTTTCAACTGTTTCGATAGGGGTTTCATTTTCACGGTTCTATAGTGCTCGACCAAACGCTACTAGATTTCTGATCTAAATGAAAGAAATTCATACGGGGCCGTCAGTGTTTTTCAATTTATCTCTGATCATCGGTAGTGCCATTTAACCGTCATGATCCACGTGTTGATACTACTTCCAGTGTTATTATACAAATTGATGGTGATTTCAGACGTTTTCCCAGGTTTTTGACTCATAAAAAATCAATTTTGGGAGCTGAACATTTGGTAGAACATAGATTTTCCACTCTTTGGTCAAAATCGACTTCATATTCGGTCTTTTCGTCCCCAAAAACATGGAAAACGATACCTCAAAAGCTCATGTTACTAACATGTTACTAAGACACAAAAAGTACCTATTTTTGTGCACATTTTCACTCATAACACCCCTGGGTATATTCCGATCGGGCTGAAAAGTTTCGGGACACAACTAGGGCCCAAATGGAGCATGTGTGCGAAAGAACGACTTTTTTAGACCAAAAAATGAAGCCGGTACACGTGATACGGCGGACGGACATTGCATTTTTGGAATCTACGCACCTTGAAACGGAAAAGAAAAAATTTTGAGGTGGTGTTATAAAAATTTTTTGCTGACCGAATACATAGGTGTATTATTCACAGAATAATAAACCAAAAGATGATTGCGATATCCCCCCCCCCCATTAAACCCTGTTGTAAACATTTAACCGCCAACCTTTCAATAGGATTTCATAGAAACCACTGTTAGACAAAAGTTCATGTGTAGGGAGCGCATCATCCATAACTCGTGATTGTTCAGACGGGGTTTCTCGGAGTCCCGAAGAACCTTGAAATCTTTTCCTTTTCTGTCCTCTGTATGAGTACAGAAAATTTCATATTGATGAGTACTCATTTTTCGTATTGATGGGTTCCAAAGATGAACTATGGCGGATATTTAAAAAATTGACAAGGCGGTTATTTAAAAAATTGACTAAGTTCTACCGGAAAGGCAGTTTTACTGTGTTAAGTTTGAAAGCCCTAAAAATACATTATTTATCATAATTATGCTTAAACTCCCACAACAAGTCACTAATACTTATTATTATTAAACCACGAAGGGGGTTTAATCAAAGTCGATCGAATTGAACCGGAGATATGGAAATTAGCCACGCTACTACCATTCCGATCATGGGGAACGACTTATCATGGGGATCCATTTGAGACACTAACCTAAAGAATTCCTGGAAATTTCAACAGACTTGGTTGGATAAAACCCAGAAGCCTTAAACAATGTCTTCGTTGATTACGTATGAACAGACCGCTTCTACTACTCCGACCGTATTGACTACCGTAAAAAGAATCTCGTTGTTGGGGACCAGATCTGCGTTATAACAGACAACTTCATAGAAATAAGGAGTTAGTTGATGTATTCATGTTTGCACATGAGCAGACGAAATTTACCTACCGGAAAATTTTGATGAAATTCATATGGTATCATCAGGCATTCAGGGGACTATCAGGCACAAACCATCAAAATGCCAGCTCGTGAAGATCTTTCTGCTATGGCAGTTACAAGCGAATCATTGACCAGCTCATACAGGTAGGAAAGTTCCAGGGCTGTACCATCACACACTTCAAAACTTTCCATTCTTGATAGTAAGTATTTCAAATCGGAAATGTTGTACCGACTTTAGTATTTTCTCCTTGACTAGTGGGTTCGGGGTTTTCAGGTGGATATCGTTGCAACTGGCCTTCTCTAGTAGGTACTCCGGAATTAATTATTCACGAGTCGGATGACCTACATTTTGGAGGCGCCGCCGTTTCTCTTCGTGAGCTCGAATCGCACATTTTATGGTGGTGCTTATAGCACGCCCTAAATACTTGCATAAATTCTCAGTACTGCAGAATCGAGTGATATAATACAGATATTTATACATTGAAATGTATCGTACCCATATTTTGAGTAGCAATATGATAAATAGTACCTACCTACCTGGTGGGTGCACCTACATTACTGCATACTTTACAATCAAGGTAGACTTTTTAAACTCTATGCATTATTACCTACCTACTTACGAAATACTGATCCATAAAATAATAATGATACTTCATTGGAATCAGCAACTACATTATCATTACGCATGTTAATAAACGTTGATAGTAACATTACAAAAATATACTTGAAACAACATAGTGCCCGTTCATTTGGTCCAGTACCAAACCAAAATTAATTCATCGTCATTTAAGAGGTTTTTCATAAAGCTAAGGGCAAATTTGGGGTGCACATTATCAAAGCTGACTCAAGGTGACAAAATGAAAAGAGCTGGAGGAAAAAGTGATCGGGAATTCATCAGTGATCTCCAGAATGACCGTTATGTAGATCGAGAACTGAGTAAGTTCAATGGAAGAGAGGGCTTTGTAGATATTAGCCAAATACATTATTAAAAACGCTGCAAATCCCTGCACAACGGTTTATTATTTTGTATAGAATACCCTTCTGTTACAGATCACAGCTCTATGTATAGATAACCCGTCTATATAATATAATATGTACTATTCTATGCATATTATGTAGATCGCAGACCCTCCGTAGGTTAGTACCTAACCCCGTACTCGTTACTAGGTACCTACCTAAATCACGATTTAAATGTTGCTAAAATAATTCTGCCGATGACAAACAGTACCTAACAAAAAGAAACACACATAATGAAGTTCTGAAAAGAAATTGTTGATGAGGAGTGAAAAAAGTTGCAAAAGTACCTACCAACAAACTCCAGCCCCTTCTACGTAGATGGTATAATGAACCGTTGTGTAATAATTTACCGTTCAGTAATGATTTACCATAGTAATAATTTACCCATCAATAATACTTCAACGTTTGTTCAAGTTTCACTACCTACCAACAAACTCCAAAAGAGCCATCATTTTTCAAATGAAATAATATCACAGAACAACCAACTCGACTTCATACGTACTCCGCCAATATAATCAGGTGATCCCTACCAATGATTGGCCGTATTCACAAATTCCTATTGTGGGCGCGTCTCTGGTTACGAGATTTGGTTTGAATTGTATACAATTTCATTCACACTGGAGTCGAAAATGCCTGTCGGTGCAAACTTCGGGGCCTTACTGTGAACGAACGGCTGGACGTACGATGCTCCGGATGGTCTTAAAAAACTCGCAAGTTCAAGAACTATTTAAAACCGTAAAAATATTTACGTAAAAAAATGGTATAGGCGTTTTGAAAATTTCAACCCCTATTTTGAACCCCTTAGAGATGACTCACAGTAACGTCGAGCTTCGAGGACCAACTAGACGCCGAACGGAACCTATAACCCGAATTTCATCAATTTTTTTTCATGGTAACTAAGAAAAGTGGCCCGTACGGCGTACGGCGTACGGCGTACGGCATTGCAGTTTTGGATTCTACATACCTTGAAACGTAAACCATCAAATTTTGAGGGGGGGTAAGAATTTTTTTTTTTCATGCTCGATTCCAATGGTTCATTATTGAAAATAATAAACCAAAAATGCGACAAATCCAAGCTAGCCGCAAATGCAACAAATCTATCAGCAAATAATGCAACAAATCTATCAATCAACAAATCCAAAAATGCAACAAATCTATCAGCGAAATCCAATAGCCATCATTCTTCAGATGAAATAATATCACGGAACAACCAACTCGATTTCTTAAAGCCACGCGTGATTATAATCAGCTGCTCCCTAGTAATGATATCTGGGCCGGATGTATACCGTTTCATTCACGATCGTGCTGACGAAAGTTTTCCGTGTAACTTCAGGGTCTTACTGAGAAAAAACGGCTGGACTTAATCCGGGTGGTCTAAAAAAAATCCCTAAGTTGAAAAAAAAAGTGGAAATTTTCGCCTCGACTCATTATCGGATTATAGCTTTTTGCTCAAAACTTCAGTTTGTTCTATGGGATTTTGGGCGCATACATAATTATAATATTATGTACCCCCATTTAAAATGTTGATGCAGATTTTCATCTTCAATCAGGTTCAGAAATCTTTCAAGAATGCGTTACCAAGACTGTTGAAGCAAGGATGGAGTTCATTCGACAGCTTGAGGAAGCTGGAGTACCGAATCCTATGGGTGATATTCCAAAAGTGAGGATAGATAGCTGATATATATACAGTGGCACCTATATAATAGATATTATTAAGTAGTTTACGAATAATGAATAATAAGAGCGATGTGAAACCAAGTTAGTTGCAACCACTCCTTCCTAACGCTATTACACGAAAAATGCAATGCAAGTGTTGGGTTTAAATTAGCAAGTGGAATTTTATGTCCGAGCGCATCCATAAAATTGATACTTGCTAAAGTACTTAATTGTTACATAATTTATTTTTAAAAAAAGTGTTGGAGCAATGCTATGTTTGTAAAGGGCGGTTTTAGGTACATATCCTAAGTTTTTGTGAGGTTGGTATTTCAGTTAAGGGAGTAGGAATCAATAATACAGGAGAGCAACCCAATGAACTTATTGTAAGAGCAATAATGAATGAAAGCAAGTTGGAATGAACATGTTTATAATATTATACTGAATATAATTATACAGAATTTTCTATTCAACAAGTTTTTGTTCTCAACAACCCACTCCTCAACTCTCTGAAAAAACCAGCACATCAGAAAACACGGCAACCACTGGAGATCATTCCATTACAATGTTTATAACACACACACACACACACACACACACACACACACACACACACACACACACACACACACACACACACACACACACACACACATTGTGCGTATGATATATCGTCTGCCTAAAGGTAAAAGTTACAAAGTGACATTTTTGTCATTTTTCATTAGAGCCGAAAAACCTCAATACACTCAACAGAAATCAGAATCTAACTAATAAACGTGAAAGAAGCACAAAAGCAATGCTTTACCTTATATGTTCTAGAGCCTTGTATAAGTAAAGTGGGCACTCATTTAACCATCAAAAACTTAGTTTCCGTACTTAGTGATTTTTACCAACTAACTTAACACTGGGTGATGGAATCTCGTGATAAATTTGATCAAAATTCCATCTATGAAGCACAATTAAAAGGGATAAAATTGTTCATAAAACCATTGTTTTTATTAAAATTACTTGATGAAAAAATAATTAAAAGATAATACATTAAACCAGTGGTTCCCAGTTCAACTTCCACCAGGGTCAACGTTTCCAAGGCTCGCGGCCTACAAATTTTGCCCCCCCCCCCCCCCCCTCCCCCCCATCACAATTTTTTATTCTTCCTCCGGTTCATTTTCTCCATCTGAGGCATGTAATTCCTATACCACGGTTGAAACACCTTCGCCGTAACTGGAATAGTGCATTTTTTCGAAGGACCGGATTATCATTGGGATTATCATTGTTTTTGCCTCGTCCCCTAGAAAAATATTCATTGTCACAAGGTGAGGATGCAGCCGTTTTCACATTTTCGAGGACCGACAATTTGCTCATTTCCACTGTCACTCAGCCGTGGAGTACGTGCCACTAAATTCCTCCCACCATGCCCGACCATTTCAAGCACTAGCTTAATTATTGAATTAAAAGTAGATGATACGATTAATAAAAATTTAAGAGTTGACGCTGGAACTCGAAAAAGGAAGACACCACAACTCGAATGACACCGCCTGTCAAGGTTTCGAAAGCTGAACTGAAGGGAGATGAAACAATATACTGTAACCAAGGGGTTCACCTGATCAAGCAACAGTGCAACTGACTAGCCTACAATTGTTGAGAATAAGGCTTGAGAATAATAATTGAATAGTGAATTATTGCAGAATCATGTGATTGATTAAAGTTATACTTTTCTGAAAGGTTCGTCAAGCACCGGAAGACGAAAATATTTCAGCAGAATCAGAACTCAATCAATGGCTAACTGAGTCGGACACCAGTGAAAATCTCCTGATGAATCCCTCAGACACCAACGAAGCAACTACACCTGCAGTGTACCCCGAATCTATTCATTCTACTTAATCCCAATATTCACGCTGTCCAGTATACTACGCGAGATTATCGTTGTTTCTTGTAATACAAGACACTATTTTAGGCATGACATGTTTTGTAAAAAACTGTGAAGTTATGTAGTGTATATATACATTAAGATTACATTTACATGATAAGGAGTGAGTTGAAAGCGTGCTTTTGATCGATCTTCCATCGAGATTTTTGAGGTAGGTACAAATTAATTCAAAATCGACAGTTTTCATCGGTCACAATTATGTCTGAGCTCCTGGGCGTACTTTTATTGCTGTTTTTAAGGTTCCGGCACATTGGGCTCACATCAAACTGTTTACTGATGAAGCACGTTTTCCCTCATATATGTGACCATCAATCACGAATCGGACGATAAATACCCTAAATTTAATTCTTCCAGACAGTTGCATAATACGCGCCTACCAACATGTTGGCGTGTGTACGTAATCTGTATATTCCTACGCAAACTCTTGGAACGATCATAACTAGCCGGAAACAATGCTGCTGACAGCTGAAATTTGGCGGGTAACTAGGATAGGTGACCAGATATCGATTTCATCTGCAAATGAACTACGAAAACGAGCTGCGGTTTGGAGGACCTGCGTTTTTTTTTCCTGCATACTTCGTGCGAACTTTTGTTTTCTGTGTGGAATGATCGACAATTTATATTTTGACAACCTATTCCCCCTTTGTAATTTAATTAGAAACGCTCTGTCAAGGTTCTTATAAAATTTGCATTCTGATCAAGAAGTTACCCATGTGTAACACAGGATTCCAAAAAGGTATGGGAGAGTATGAGAAGAGAGAATACTGCGAGCCCTCATAATAGTTTTGGCTTGGTAGGTACACTAGTTGGCACAGTCTCTGACCCCAGGCAACTTGGGCCGCCGTGATGTCGCCTGCCTGATTATTCCTAATTGGTGATGACCACCTCTTCAACGCAGGCGATGGCACATATGTCATCAAGGCTACGTCCAGTTAATTTTCAGCAAGCAAGGTTCAGTTGTTTGGTCCATGCAAGACTCATCCAATAAAATGCGTTCCTTTGTGAATGGAAAGACGCACCTCTGGAGCGCTCGCGATATGGAGCTGTATCACTTCTCTCCGCGGATTCGCAGGATGCGTGGTTTTACTTGATTTTCATAACCGAGGAAGGTTTTTAACAAGAAGTAAAACCATGCAAATTCTTCAATACTTAACAGTTAATTATTTTCTATAAAGATATCTCTTCTGCCTAGATGACAGTAATAAACGCCCTTGAATATTGACCATCACTACACGAATAAGTGAATCGAGGAAAACGGTTTCCCCAGTGATCCTACCCCCAACCTAGCCACCATAATTCGATTCGAATAACTTGATTTTACAAAACTAAGAATGATTTTAATCAGCCGTCCGTATCACTAAAGATAAGTTGGCTGCAGCTATGATTCACGCTCATGGAGTATAAGATCACGAATCACCAGGTATTTTCATTGTGTATCGCAGTTTATTGCAGTTATTAGGCGCTGCATTGACCCAAAAACTTGTACCATAAATTTTGAGGGTTGAATGGGAAGACCCTCGAAACTAGGTCGTTTTTCGCTAAAGAAAAGTGTGACGGAATTATGCTCTCTGTATCTATGTATAAGCCTCCCCATAATAGCGGTTATTTTTGGAGACAATTTTAACTGAAATCTTTTGATGAAGAAAAATAAAATCTTGCAGAAATTAATTGAAGAAATTGAAACATTGAGAATTGAATTGATTTTAAGTTTTGAATCTTTCAAAACTTAAGTCGTCCACTAAAATTAACCACCATAATAAACGGTCACGGGGTCTTCTGGTTCATCAGAATTTGATGTTTCTCAAATGCATAAATGACAAGCGTAAGAGTAAATTAATGAGGCTAAAAATGATATATTCGATCGTCAGAGTTGTGCGAATTTCCGACCCAAAGTTTCAACGTAGAAGATTTCATGTTTTCAAGCCCAAGTTTCTCGTGAGAGCTCACGTCGCGCGTCGGTTTCGTTAGACGCCGACCTTGCGGGGATAGGCAGAGCTGTAAAAGAAGGGCTGAGGAGATAAGGTCGGAGAAAGAACACGGGTCCCCACTTAGGGAAAGAAATATTAATTATACAGGTTGGTAGTGAAGTGTCCACAAGCAGGACTCGGGAGTGTTGAATGAGAGCGAGAGAGAGAGAGAGAGTGAGAGAGAGAGGGGGAAATGATATGCCGATTGGGGGGGGGGGGGGGGGGGCAAGAAACCTATTCAGGGCAAATGTACCGCGTGAGCCAAGCAACTGCATACTGGCGGCTTGTGAGGCTTCAGGTCAAGACTTGACTGAGTCAGCTTACATATGAGCAAGCTCTCTTAACAAGTGTCTGTCCTTACTTCTAGCAGGGGATCAAAGATAGAGGAAACGTACGTACTTATTACAAGCGGTTCCTTGAAACTACGACATTTGCGCCAACATGTAGCTCGTAGTTGGGAAGTGGTCCACCGATTGGTACATAAATATCCCAAATTTCAATTTATTCACGGCCTGCAGTAGACCCAACGATTTTTGTTGGTAGGGTGGTCCAGAACATGACATGTTTTTATACATATACTTTTACATTGGACACCTACATCATCACTTTTTATCATGCTGCATGAATCATTTACCGATGAGTGTTTGCGTGAACAGCTTTTGAGCCATGGCTTTTTGAAATTCCAATCTATATTATTCAATCCTACGGGAAGGATTGGTTTTCCATGTGACAACTCGTATTGTGTCAAAAGAATAAACCTCTGCAGCTGTTTCAACAAGTTATGGTCTGGGAACTTCCAGACCATAACTTAATTCAGATAGATGATCGTATATTGAAAGCTCAGCTTCAGAAATGGCTACTTCCCGTGTTCACTGGGATGTCCAGGACCTCGAAAGCATCAGATGCCCCAAGCACCAAAGTAGTTCTAATCCCCTTTCTAATTAAGAATCGAACAATGAGTGAGCGCGTCTCGTCACATAGCAATAGTGACAATAGAAGCCCCATCCAGGTAATTACCTCCAACAAAGAACGGGTCTCGTGAAGGGATCATTGTTGGGTTTAATTTACTCCCCTCCAAGTCCCGAACAATGGGATCTCGTACTGGATAATTCATCAATAATTAGCCCGTGTGGTCCATACGTACAGCCGGATGAAAGACGACAGCACAAAAGATTCCGGTTCTGTATCTAGAGCACTCGTACGGTGGATTAGACCGACGGAGGAATCGATTTCCACTCACAGTGTTTTCAACGTATTCATCCTTGAGTATAAACAATTCCCATCGCATTCCTGGATGGGAACAAGAGGGATGGCTCAATTCCATCAATTGTATTTATTCCATCATATTATCCCATCATAATCCACCATAACATTCCATATCATACCTAACATTCCACCACTATATTTCACCATCAAAAGCATAGAATTACAACGTAAGAATTTTATTAAAGCTTAGGTATGTAAAAGAAGTTCAAGTTAGAAATGCAATAAGTAGGTACATCAACCGGTTTTATAGGAAATTATTGAGATAATCTTCCTTTTAACTTGTCTATTAAATTGTACTGGCAATTCGTTACTTCTTCAGTTATATTTTTCGGACTGAATATTTATTTTTCTAGAAAACTCAAATTTTGAATGTACAGACCTATTATAGTATAGAGATATGGTAGAAGTACCAGTTTTCGAGTCTCAAAGGCCTTTTTGCTACGAGATTTTTTCTTAATACTCTTCCTTTAATATTTAGGCGTTTTATGATTGGTAAGAATTTGCTGCAGGACCTCTAGTCGCCGATTGACAAATAGCCATCCACAATAACATTAGGTAACTTATGAACAGTTTACAGGCAGTATTATATTGTTTGCATGTTCGACCATTTTTCGATTCCAGAATTCGTTGATCAGCATTGTTGAAAGCCTCCAATAACGGGATTGAATCGTTCGGCTAGATTAGTTAAGAGTTGCCAGTATAGTATAACTAGTGAAAAACAACCCATCCGTGACAAATTCGGGAGCCTTTATTCCACTTCTGCCACTACACTCATCAAGCGGAAAACAGATCAGAAAGTAACTATCCACTGAAAGTGTAAATTGAATATTAGTAGAAAAATAATTTTGGATTTGCAAAGACGCAAACATATTCCAGTGGTCACCTATTAGGTGCACTAATATGAAACGCAAAATGGTACAACATACCGAAGAGAAATCCATAGGGAACCGATGAGTTCTTTATTGTTTAAAATCAGCAGCTAGCACTTGTTGAGAGTAAGTTGACCAAGCGTATTTCTTTAAACATACCTAGCCTTGGTTTTAAGGAGGATTTCTGGTGGAAAGAAAAAAACCTGGGAATAGTGAGAATACTGAACGAACAGCAACTAAATTTTGTAGTCGGAAGACTACCGAAGGCTGGGGTAATGACTCAAACCAGATGTTAAGTGGATGGGCGCCACGGGGGCTCCACTAGAAATAACTGAACGCGTATTTTTCACCGCTCACTTGGGTCGCCAACTGATCATTAATAAACCAGCTGCAGGGGGAGTGGCCTTGATAAGAAATAATTATTTCAGTGAACGTCTGTCAAGAACAACAAAAAGATACCTACCTACTTGAAATAATTTCACATGCTTATGAGCCCTTTTTAATATATTCATCTATAGATATGAACTAATGAGGTTTCTGCAATATTTGATACCATATGATTCTCCACAGATTGATTAGATTTAGGCACCAACACCGGAGTAAGTTCATGAAGCGTGGAGTGATTCATGAGATTAACTTTCGGCATTCAGAAAGCAGCGGTCTCAGTCATAGCAGCACTGCCGAAATCGCCCCAGGGATGTCACACTTACGCCTATAAAATTTATGGTCATGATTTTTACGAAATATGGGCATAGATTCTTCAGAAAAGCGGCAACCATATTCCGATTTTCTTACTTAAATATTGTAACAATAGCAAATCATAATGATGTTGCTGTCCTAAGCAAGGTTGTTTCCCAAAGTGGCTTTCAAATTAATTTTTTCGGACAGACAGGAAGTTTTAGTACTAGGACTCCTTCTTGTAGGCATTTATACTGCTTAGGAAAAACGCGGTTCGCCAGAGGAATAGAAGTACCTATAAAATGTAGACGCCAGTGCCTGAAAACGACAACAGTCAAGACGATCTTGCTGTGTAAGCTTCAAATTTCCAGCAAATTTGAGGCGAAACAGACGCAAATCATCTCCTTGGGATGTCTTCAGGAGAAGGCAATCCTTACTCACTAAAATGCAGTTATGGGCTATATAGCAGGGGAAAGGACGGCCCCACCTGATCCGCGAATGCTCGTTGAGCACTCAGCCATAACAAGACAAGGCATTTTTGAATACAATGCGGCGAAGACAGATTTGAAACGATTCGGAGGCCGGGAAAGGCTAAGGAGCGTCCATTGGGCCTAATTTGGTAAACTATTACGAAATGGAGCGGACCCATTGAATAATGCAGACGGACTCGGACTTGCAGGTGTTTTGCCGATGCACCTGGGGAGCCGACCCCCTGTCCAGTATTGTTTCCGGCGGTTTATGGGTGCAGTATAGATCGTCACGTGGTGCAGTCAACGCAACAATGCGGTACATCACTTGCAATCGCAGCGCATTTCGGTTAGGAGCGCGTTTTGGACAGTTTCAAAAGCCACTTTATAGCGTAGTGGAACCTTCTATTTCGAGTTAGGTACCTACCAGGCGTTTTCACGAGTTCCATTGTACTTGCGCTCTCATGGGTGACACTGTAGTAGTAACATCCTGCCTCGGGAAAATTTGAAGCTTCGCGAATTCCCACTGAAACCTGGATTGAGTGAGAGGGGTGTACACACATATTCTGAGAACCAGAAAATTACTGGTGGGCCCTGAAGCAGACAATTCACCCTGACATAAAGTCTATCTACATTATGGTATGGCATACAATTTTTTCCTTTATTTTTTTTCATGTTGAAAATTACTCATTCTCTGAATGAATTCAATGACATGCATCAAAAAATGTCTGAACTGAATGGGTTATAATGTAATCTGAGGGGGTGGAGGGTATTTTTATAATGCAATTTGGACCACATCATATGATTACATGGGGTGATTTCTACGTTAGTTCAGCAGTGTCATAATTATTGGCAAGGAAACCCCACAGTTCAAATCCTATTGCCTCGGGAAAATACCAAAATACTTCCCCATCACCGTATTCTTAATGGTTCGATTTGTACGAGGAAGGAGATGACTCCACCACCGCTCTTCTGCCACAATAGTGCCTCGGTAATCCTGACCGGGAATTCAACAAAATGAATAAAAGGAGCCGGGGTTAACGATGCAGAGAGACCCATCGAAATAGCTCTTTTGAGCTCACAAAAGATGTTCAGGTTGCATAACGACATTATTTCCCAATGATAAGAGCGAAACGTATTTGCATGTTCCAGGCGCCAGCGTATCCTGTTTTCGAGATATAGGGTGCGCTACGACCGGAAGTGGGGCGGAAGTTGGGCGCCGGCACCAGACCTCTATCAGACCGCCTCGTCCTGGTACAATAATTACCAACATGTACAATAGTTGGCAAATGAATAACTGCCACCTGTCACGCTTGTGATCGTTGTTGCGACAGCTTTCCTATGAAAACTAATATACCGACTTCGACAATAATTGTTCTGCTCGAGTAAGTAGTTCTGTACGTAGTTCTCTTTACTCCCTGGACGCATGGACAGGCATTTAGGTATCTACTAATACATTATACTCCCCCCTCCCTTATCTCGCATTTTCATTTCCCTTTTGCACGGATCAGTAATTCGGAATTCTATCTCTCGCATCTCAACAACCGCAAAAATATCCATCAATAACTCCTTCTAGAAAAAATTACCGGACGAATAGGTAATACATGCGGATTTGGAGCATAAACATTATAATGAAGTTTGATTCGAATCTAAGGCGTCCAGAAAAGGTGCGCCGAAGATCCATCATGGTCGTAATGTTGAAGCATTCCTACCAAGATCAGTTGTATGGCAGAAGTGGGATGGCAATGACAAAAGTGGCATCTTGGTGAGAATGTTCATAATAAGGGGTACCCATGACTTAAGAATATAACATTTTCCCATTTTTTAACGAAACTAGGTTCCATTCTAAGAATTTTGAGACCACCTAGACCCCAAATGGGACCTACAAACCAAATTTGATTAATTTTGGTTCGTAGTAACTAAGGAAAGTGCGAAGTACGGCGGAAGAACAGAAATTTCAGTTTATTATTTTCATTGATGAACCTTCGGAATCGAGAATGAACAATTTTAACCCCCCCCCCCACCATCGCAATTTGATGGTTTCCGTTCCAAGGCACGCAAAATCCGAAAATGGAATGAAAAAATTTCTATCCATCCGCCGTACACCGTACTTCGCACTTTTCTCAGTTACCATGAACCAAAATTAATGAAATTTGGTTTGTAGGTCCTATTTGGGGTCTAGATGGTCCGCGAAGCTCGGCGTTACTGTCAGTCATCTCTAAGGGGTTCAAAATAGGGGTCGAAATTTCAGAGCCATAACTCGAAAAATTTCAATAGAAGGGTATGGTTTTTTTATATTTTAAATTGACCTCAAACTAATGAATTTTTTGCGACCACCCGGAGCACTGTACGCCCACCCGTTTGTTTGCACCGAAAAGCTTCGTCAACATGATCGTGAATGAAACGGTATAAATCCAGCCCAGATATCAATGCTAGGGAAACATGTTCATAATCACGGATGTCTGTATGAATTCGAGTTGGTTGTTCTGTGATATTACGTCATTTGGAGAATAATGACTCTTCAGGATTTTGTTGACAGGTACCTCCTTTTGTAACGTGAACAAACGTTAGGTATGCTTCATAACCACAAATAATTAATGATTGAATCGCGCGCATTTTTATGAAACTGTAATTCCAGGGCCGGCTCCAGTACTCGATTTTGGGCTTTCCTGGGGGCGAGTAAGAGGGTACGTGTTGACCACAGAAAACCGCGATCAACGCAGAAAGGGCATACAGATAATAATAAGCTGTTGTGTAATAATTTGCAGCGTAGATTCTTCTGGGTAGATTCCGTGATCAATACCAACCCATGAAGCTCAATACCATCTATAGAATGTTCTCGAATCTCAATAGCTCAATACCAATTAAAGTTCTAGATGAAGCTCAGTACCATCTATAGAAAGTTTTCGTTCTGAAAATTTCAACCCCTATTTTTCACCCTTAAAGACGACTGACAGTAACGCCGAGCTTCGTGGATCAACTAGACCCCAAATGGGACCTACGAACCAGATTTCATTTATTTTGGTTGATGGTAATTAAGGAAAGTGTGGAAGTACGGTGGATGGACAGAATTTTTTTAAATTCCATTTTCGGATTCTACGTACCTTCAAACGGAAACTATTAAATTTGGGGGGGGGGGGGGGGCTAATTTTTTTTTGTTCATGCTCGATTCCAAAGGTTTTATTATTGAAAATAATAATCCAAAAGAATGGTCTCAAAATTCTTAGAATGGATATAAAAAATTCCAGTCAAAAATATAAGCAGAAGTCATGGGTACTCCTCACTGTGGTGGTTTCTGTTAATTTTTGAAGGGGAGAATGTACTTGTGCAGTGACCGATAAATTTTCACTTTCTCGAAAATGAAAATTTGTATCAATTGAGACTTCGTGGGTACCTTGCCCGAATTCGCCCGAGTTCGAAAGTTAGTTGGGGTGTGGTCACTTTATGAATAAGAAGGTATCGCGCTTACTATTATTGAGGGTAAATCAATAAATTTTATGAATAAAATTAACGATGAAGGAACTATAATACTGCCAACCCACTTGGCAGACTTTTCATTATCTACCTAATTGATCATTTCCCTCGGCCCAATATTCATATGAGTAGTTGTAAACTTAATGAGACCATTTGCAATCAGGTCATCAAATTTTAATGTTTTTCAATTAATTAACACACAAATACCAATGCCCAGTCGGATACTCGGGCATAAATCTTCATAAATCTTGGGATGCTGGAGCGTCCGGCCCACCAGTAAAACCGACCACCAACCGTACCTACTCAGCGACCCATTGTTTACACGTCAGAACAAGTAGCCCCCCCCCCCCTCCCACCCAACACAGCCCCCTGGGAGTCTCCGGTGTTGATTTTTCGTACATTAATTCTAGAGGGGCCCCCGAGGACGTGTACCAAATTTCAACCCTCGGGACCATCAGGTGCCGGAGTTATGGAAGTTTGAAAATCGCTATTTTCCATGTTTTTCTAATTGTTGTTGTTGCTGTTATTTGACAGGGCTACGGCGTCACAGACATAACGGATCGAGCTGAAATTTGAAATAAAATTAAGCTCCAAGCAGGTGCCTTTTTGCATTTCGTCCCCCACCCCCAATTTTGAACTTTTTAGGTAGAAGTAGTTAGTGTCCATCCATCCAAGAGCAGAGTCACAATAAGGAGGTACAACGATTAAAAAAAAAAGGGGTATACAGCCCCCAGACATAACGGATCGAGCTGAAATTTTGCACACACATTCGTTATGCTCCAAGGAACATTGCTGTCAAAATTTACCTGCCAGAAAAAGTCCCTAGCCGCAAACGGTTGATATCCATTTTGCCGGCAACGCTCTTGGATGTGCATATGAAACCTATTCCTTCCCCCTCTGTTGGATATGTGTATAGAAACCTGTTCCTCCCCTCCAAACCTTGAAACTTCCTTCAACGCTGTTTGGCGGGGGCTTTTTGCCTGCCGGGGCATCGAAGCACCGAGCATGCTATTTTTGCGGGCAAAATGGATATAATTCTTTTTGCGGCTGAGGAGGTTTTTGTTTGGGGGGTATAATGAATACGATTCCATCTGTGGGCCAAACCAGTAGTAGTAATATAATAAATTTTGGAAATTTAAACATTGTGTACTTTCTGTATGTACCTCATACTGCCACATCATACCTCACTCTCAAGAATCTTGGACAGTGTTCAGGTTGGTAAAAATGAACCTATTATTTCAAAAAGCGATCTATTTTCCTTACCATTCTCTGTTTTTCTCTCTTTGGTTGTTCCAACCAAAGTGAATAGTATTATTTCTATATCACCTTGGTTTCATCGCTGGCATCCATATTTCTCATCCACGCTTATAGGTGATCTAATTTATAATTACCCAGTAATCTACCTATAATGGCTAAGCCATGATATAATCACAAAGTTATCTTTATGTTACCTGTATGGGTGGTCTATGTTCCCCATAAATCTGTAATTCCGGTGGCAAGATTAATAGAGCATCTTGATTTCGGAACCACGGAAAAATATCAAGTATTTTTCCGACGGGCGTTTGTTACCTATTAAAACATGTCATTGTCTGTAGCTTTTTGGTTTATTGACATTTTCATGTCTTTAGTTTGGCACACAAATTCAAAACGGCGTACGGCGTACGGACAGAAATTTTTTTATTGCATTTTCGGATTCTACATACCTTGAAACGGAAACCATCAAATTTTGAGGGTGGGGTTGAAAATTTTTTCTTCATGCTCGATTCCAAAGGTTCATTATTGAAAATAATGAAATAATGAAAACCAAAACCGTTACCAAAAACGCTGCAAATCCCTGCACAACGGTTTATTATTTTGTATAGAATACCCTTCTGTTACAGATCACAGCTCTATGTATAGATGACCCGTCTATATAATATGATATGTACTATTCTATTATATACATATTATGTAGATCGCAGACCCTCCGTAGGTTAGTACCTAACCCCGTACTCGTTACTAGGTACCTACCTAAATCACGAGTTAAATGTTGCTAAAATAATTCTGCCGATGACAAACAGTACCTAACAAAAAGAAACACACATAATGAAGTTCTGAAAAGAAATTGTTGATGAGGAGTGAAAAAAGTTGCAAAAGTACCTACCAACAAACTCCAGCCCCTTCTACGTATATGGTATAATGAACCGTTGTGTAATAATTTACCGTTGAGTAATTATTTACCGTAGTAATAATTTACCCATCAATAATACTTCAACGTTTGTCCAAGTTTCACTACCTACCAACAAACTCCAAAAGAGCCATCATTTTTCAAGCGAAATAATATCACAGAACAACCAACTCGACTTCATACTCCGCCAATATAATCAGGTGATCCCTAGCAATGATTTCATCTCCGCCAAATTTCCTATTGTGGGCGCGTCTCTGGTTACAAGATTTGGTTTGAATTGTATACAATTTCATTCACAATGGAGTCGAAAATGCCTGTCGGTGCAAACTTCGGGGCCTTACTGTGAACGAACGGCTGGACGTACGATGCTCCGGATGGTCTTAAAAAACTCGCAAGTTCAAGAACTATTTAAAACCGTAAAAATATTTACGTACAAAAATGGTATAGGCGTTTTGAAAATTTCAACCCCTATTTTGAACCCCTTAGAGATGACTCACAGTAACGTCGAGCTTCGAGGACCAACTAGACGCCGAACGGAACCTATAACCCGAATTTCATCAATTTTTTTTCATGGTAACTAAGACAAGTGGCCCGTACGGCGTACGGCGTACGGCGGACAGACAGAAATATTTTTATTGCAGTTTTGGATTCTACGTACCTTGAAACGTAAACCATCAAATTTTGAGGGGGGGTAAGAATTTTTTTTTTCATGCTCGATTCCAATGGTTCATTATTGAAAATAATAAACCAAAAGCGACAGGAAAACGCGTTATGCACCATTTCTGATGATTTTCGCTTACAACCAATTAGTTTCTACGGAACTTTATGTTTGCCATTTTTCATCGTACAAAAATCGTTCACCAATCGTTGGAATCGTGTGATTATATTGAATATTTTCTTGTTAACCGTACCCCCCACACCTTGCGCGGTAGCTGAGCTGAGCTTGATGAAAAAAACGCTGCAAATCCCTGCACAACGGTTTATTATTTTGTATAGAATACCCTCCTGTTACAGATCACAGCTCTATGTATAGATAACCCTTCTATATAATATGATATGTACTATTCTATTATATACATATTATGTAGATCGCAGACCCTCCGTAGGTTAGTACCTAACCCCGTACTCGTTACTAGGTACCTACCTAAATCACGAGTTAAATGTTGCTAAAATAATTCTGCCGATGACAAACAGTACCTAACAAAAAGAAACACACATAATGAAGTTCTGAAAAGAAATTGTTGATGTGGAGTGAAAAAAGTTGCAAAAGTACCTACCAACAAACTCCAGCCCCTTCTACGTAGATGGTATAATGAACCGTTGTGTAATAATTGACCGTTGAGTAATGATTTACCGTAGTAATAATTTACCCATCAATAATACTTCAACGTTTGTTCAAGTTTCACTACCTACCAACAAACTCCAAAAGAGCCATCATTTTTCAAGCGAAATAATATCACAGAACAACCAACTCGACTTCAGACTCCGCCAATATAATCAGGTGATCCCTACCAATGATTGGCCGTATTCACAAATTCCTATTGTGGGCGCGTCTCTGGTTACGAGATTTGGTTTGAATTGTATACAATTTCATTCACACTGCAGTCGAAAATGCCTGTCGGTGCAAACTTCGGGGCCTTACTGTGAACGAACGGCTGGACGTACGATGCTCCGGATGGTCTTAAAAAACTCGCAAGTTCAAGAACTATTTAAAACCGTAAAAATATTTACGTACAAAAATGGTATAGGCGTTTTGAAAATTTCAACCCCTATTTTGAACCCCTTAGAGATGACTCACAGTAACGTCGAGCTTCGAGGACCAACTAGACGCCGAACGGAACCTATAACCCGAATTTCATCAATTTTTTTTCTTGGTAACTAAGAAAAGTGGCCCGTACGGCGTACGGCGTACGGCGGACAGACAGAAATATTTTTATTGCAGTTTTGGATTCTACATACCTTGAAACGTAAACCATCAAATTTTGAGGGGGGGTAAGAATTTTTTTTTTCATGCTCGATTCCAATGGTTCATTATTGAAAATAATAAACCAAAAGGTGGGTAAAAACGCTGCAAATCCCTGCACAACGGTTTATTATTTTGTATAGAATACCCTTCTGTTACAGATCACAGCTCTATGTATAGATAACCCGTCTATATAATATAATATGTACTATTCTATGCATAATTATGTAGATCGCAGACCCTCCGTAGGTTAGTACCTAACCCCGTACTCGTTACTAGGTACCTACCTAAATCACGAGTTAAATGTTGCTAAAATAATTCTGCCGATGACAAACAGTACCTAACAAAAAGAAACACACATAATGAAGTTCTGAAAAGAAATTGTTGATGAGGAGTGAAAAAAGTTGCGAAAGTACCTACCAACAAACTCCAGCCCCTTCTACGTAGATGGTATAATGAACCGTTGTGTAATAATTTACCGTTGAGTAATGATTTACCGTAGTAATAATTTACCCATCAATAATACTTCAACGTTTGTTCAAGTTTCACTACCTACCAACAAACTCCAAAAGAGCCATCATTTTTCAAATGAAATAATATCACAGAACAACCAACTCGACTTCATACTCCGCCAATATAATCAGGTGGCCCCTAGCAATGATTTTATCTCCGCCAATTTTCCTCTTGTGGGCGCGTCTCTGGTTACGAGATTTGGTTTGAATTGTATACAATTTCATTCACACTGGAGTCGAAAATGCCTGTCGGTGCAAACTTCGGGGCCTTACTGTGAACGAACGGCTGGACGTACGACGCTCCGGATGGTCTTAAAAAACTCGCAAGTTCAAGAACTATTTGAAACCGTAAAAATATTCACGTAAAAAAATGGTATAGGCGTTTTGAAAATTTCAACCCCTATTTTGAACCCCTTAGAGATGACTCACAGTAACGTCGAGCTTCGAGGACCAACTAGACAGCGGACGGAACCTATAACCCGAATTTCATCAATTTTCTTTCATGGTAACTAAGAAAAGTGGCCCGTACGGCGTACGGCGTACGGCGTACGGCGTACGGCGTACGGTGTACGGCGTACGGCGTACGGCGGACAGACAGAAATATTTTTATTGCAGTTTTGGATTCTACATACCTTGAAACGTAAACCATCAAATTTTGAGGGGGGGTAAGAATTTTTTTTTTCATGCTCGATTCCAATGGTTCATTATTGAAAATAATAAACCAAAAAGGTAGTCAGCAACATAGGTGATGAAGGAAGTCATTGTTTACTAGTATCGAATGTGGTAACCTTGCATCGCTGTGTAACCCGGATCGTGGTAACCTTGCAAATGATTCCGTAAATTATTATCCAAATAATTGTTGTATTTTCCTTTCATGTCCTGAATCAAGATTAAGAAGGGGTTCCTTTGTTAATTGCGATTACCCGTTTTGTGTGTGAACAGGTTCCTTTGTAAATTGCGATTACGTAGTGTACGATGGATTCGGAAGAGTTTCGTCAGTTCGTTATCGATACCCCTTTCTCGCCAGACACCACCGACAAAGAAAAATATAAACGATTCCTACAAACGCGATCGTAATCCGAGAGGAAAAGGAAATTGCAAGCAGAAAGAGAACGAGAATATCGTGCGCGTAAACTGACGTATTGCTGTCGTGCTGACTGGCGTATTGGGCCGCGAAACAGCCCAAGAAATCGAATGTTTCTGATGATGAAGAAAGAACAAGCGAGAATGATTCTTAGTTGCGGACTTGTAAGCAAGCGTTTTATTTTATGAATATTACACCTATGTATTCGCAAAGCAAAAAATTGTTATAACACGCCCTCAAAATTTTTCCTTTTCCGTTTCAAGGTGCGTAGATTCCAAAAATGCAATGCCCGCCCGCCGTACGCCGTATCAAGCATATCGGCTTCACTTTCGGTCTAAAATAAAAAACGCTGCAAATCCCTGCACAACAGTTTATTATTTTGTATAGAATACCCTTCTGTTACAGATCGCAGCTCTATGTATAGATAACCCGTCTATATAATATGATATGTACTATTCTATACATATTATGTAGATCGCAGACCCTCCGTAGGTTAGTACCTAACCCCATACTCGTTCCTAGGTACCTACCTAAATCACGAGTTAAATGTTGATAAAATAATTCTGCCGATGACAAACAGTACCTAACAAAAAGAAACACACATAATGAAGAAATTTTTGATGAGGAGTGAAAATAACCCGTCTATATAATATAATATGTACTACTCTATACATATTATGTAGATCGCAGACCCTCCGTAGGTTAGTACCTAACCCCGTACTCGTTACTAGGTACCTACCTAAATCACGAGTTAAATGTTGCTAAAATAATTCTGCCGATGACAAACAGTACCTAACAAAAAGAAACACACATAATGAAGTTCTGAAAAGAAATTTTTGATGAGGAGTGAAAAAAGTTGCAAAAGTACCTACCAACAAACTCCAGCCCCTTCTACGTAGATGGTATAATGAACCGTTGTGTAATAATTTACCGTTGAGTAATGATTTACCGTAGTAATAATTTACGCATCAATAATACTTCAACGTTTGTTCACGTTTCACTACCTACCAACAAACTCCAAAAGAGCCATCATTTTTCAAATTAAATAATATCACACAACAACTAACTCGACTTCATACTCCACCAATATAATCAGGTGATCCCTAGCAATGATTGGCCGTATTCACAGATTCCTATTGTGGGCGCGTCTCTGGTTACGAGATTTGGTTTGAATTGTATATTCACACTGCAGTCGAAAATGCCTGTCGGTGCAAACTTCGGGGCCTTACTGTGAACGAACGGCTGGACGTACGATGCTCCGGATGGTCTTAAAAAACTCGCAAGTTCAAGAACTATTTAAAACCGTAAAAATATTTACGTACAAAAATGGTATAGGCGTTTTGAAAATTTCAACCCCTATTTTGAACCGCTTAGAGATGACTCACAGTAACGTCGAGCTTCGAGGACCAACTAGACGCCGAACGGAACCTATAACCCGAATTTCATCAATTTTTTTTCATGGTAACTAAGAAAAGTGGCCCGTACGGCGTACGGCGTACGGCGGACAGACAGAAATATTTTTATTGCAGTTTTGGATTCTACATACCTTGAAACGTAAACCATCAAATTTTGAGGGGGGGTAAAAATTTTTTTTTCATGCTCGGTTCCAATGGTTCATTATTGAAAATAATAAACCAAAAAAATCATTCTTTCGCACAAATTCTCCATTTGGGCCCTAGTTGTGTCCCGAAACTTTGCAGCCCAATCGGAATACACCCAAGGGTGTTATGGGTGAACAATGGGTGTAAAAATAGGGGTTTTGGGTTTTTCAGTAACATGAGCTTTCGAGGTATAGTTTTCCATGTTTTTAGGACGAGGAGTCCGAATATGAAGTCGATCTTTACCGAAGACCAGAAAATCGAGGTTCTAACGAAGTTCCAGCCCTAAATTTACGTTAAATTTGGTCTAAATTCTTCGTTTATCCGTACACAGTTTGGGTCCCGATTTGGGAACACATTTGGATCGTAGTTGTGCTCCGAAGCTCGGCAGCCCGATCGAAATACACCCAGGGGCGTTATGGGGTAAAAATGAGTCTAAAATAGGGTTTTTGGGTGTTTTTGGTTTATTATTCTGTGAATAATACACCTATGTATTCGCTCAGCAAAAAATTTTTATAACACCCCCTCAAAATTTTTTCTTTTCCGTTTCAAGGTATGTAGATTCCAAAAACGCTGCAAAGTCCTTGTCACATGGGTTTATTATTCTATTGGAGTTCTGGAGATTTTTTTTGGCTGTTAAATGTATTGTTTCTTTCATGTGGAATGATTGAAATAGCTATTTCAATATGAAGTCGATTTTGACCAAGGAGTGGAAAATTGAGGTTGTACCAGATGTTCAGCTCCCAAAATTGATTTTTTATGAGTCAAAAACCTGCGAAATCGTCTGAAATCACCATCAATTTGTATAATAACACTAGAAAAAGTGTCAACACGTGGATCAAGACGATTAAATGGTACAATCAATGATCAAGGGTAATTTGAAGGAAAAAAAGGAGCGTAGTACCTAATTCATGTTCTGGGGGCCAAAATTTGTGGAAACCACCAGAAATAGCCATTTCAATTAATTTACATGAAAGAAACAATAAATAAACGGCCGGCATTTCTGTAGACCAATAAGATAATAGAATAATAAACCCATGTGACAAGGACTTTGCAGCGTTTTTCAAGTTTAAGTGAACATGAGATTGTGAGGTGTTGTTTTCCATGTTTTTTAGGGCGAGAATACCGAATTTGAAGTTGGTTGTGAGCAGAGTGAAGAATTGAGGTTGTAACGAAGGTTCACCTCCCAAATGTTATTTTTTTATGAGCCAAAAACCCCGGACAAATTTTTATAATAACTCTAGGATTAGTAGGACTAGCAGGTAAATCAAGAAAATTAAGTGGCACTATCGATGATCAAAGATAATTTGTTTGAATTAAGAAAAAATAAAAAAAGCCTAATCCTTAATTGTTTTTGAGGGCTTGGTCGAAACCATCCAAAATAACTATTTCAATTATTGCACATGAAAGTAACAATAAATGAGCAGCCTAAATTTCAGTAGATAACTATGTCCGAGAGAATAATAAACCCATGTGACAAGGACTTTGCAGGTTTATTTTTTTTTTTGAAGTTTGTCTCCTTTTTGTCCGAACAATAACGTTACACTTTTTAGTTTATTATTTTCAATAGTGAACCTTTGGAATCGAGCATGAAAAAAACAAATTTTAACCTCCCCCCCCCCTCCAAATTTTATGGTTTACGTTTCAAGGTATCTATTAGAATCCAAAAATGGAATATACAAAAATTTCTGTCTGTCCGCCGTAGGAAGCCGTACTTCGCACTTTTCTTGGTTAACATGAACCAAAATGAGTGAAATTTGATTTGCAGGCCCCGTTTGGGGCACGAGGGTAGGTGTTGACCACAGAAAACGCAGAAGGGTACGCTGTAAATTATTACACAACGGTTTCTTACACAGCGGTTTATTACCTACCTTATTATGCTTCATGAATAACTACAAATAATCATTATTGATTGAATTATTGAATCCCGCGGATTTTTATGGAACGTTAATTCCCGGGCCGGCTCTAGTATTTAATTTAGGGCTTTCCTGGGAGGAGCTCAATGGTAGGTTGTGGCCACAGGAAACAGTGATCTACGCAGAAGGGGCATTTATACAGTTAAATAATACACCGTTGTGTAATAATTTGCAGCGTTTTTCAATCTGACCCCTGGACCCAGCCCCAGGACCATGAAAAAATTCAAATTTAATTACTTTATAGTTCGCATAGAAATAGGGTTAGGTACCTACATTACCCCTCTTAGCTTCTATACAGAGAAATTACAGTAGAAACGTATAAGATATCTTATAAAATAACTATAATTCAGTAAAGTTGGGGAAGAAAAAGAATGAAATAATAATAGGAATGTAACTAAATCATGTCCGAAAAAAGGAAGGGGGATGAAATAAGAAGACAGGAAGATTAGATGAATAGAAGGGAAATTGGCTTAGGGTACTAGTGACCATCGGTGGCTATTACATGAGCTTAGGCATCGAGTGACTTTTCATCATGATCATCCGTTTTTTCATCCGAAGTAATTTAGAATTGGGCTTTCGGAACTTTGGGTAGGCGGATTCTTGTCAAGGAGTTGATACGTTTTTCATGGCAGGTATGCCCGCACAAACAGGACAAAAAACCGTCCGAGAGGAAGCAGTGGCATTCCCGCTGACAGAACAATGGAGATCGGTCTCTTCGATAAAGCTTTTCTTTACAGTTGCCTCGGGGTAATGAAGATAGAAAATATTACAGTTACCGTCTCATTTGATACCGTAATGTTATAGCCGGATTTCCACCTTTCAGAAGCAATTCTGATGGTTAGCCTTCTTAATATTTAACGACCAGCTGGGTGACCCGACCGTACGTTGTACGATTTAAAAAAAAAGTTTTTCTTTCATTTTGGTTAGTTTGTTTATCAATGTCGTCCAGAAACAACCCAATGGAGTGGTGTTGTACATTCATGTACTTTGTAATAAAACCTCGCTTGAACGCAGTAAAAGAATTTTTCGGTTCATTGCCTCGAATACGTTCCTTTCTCATCAACCAGTCCGGTATCAAGCTGGTTATATCTTCGAAATATTAATGGTACAAATTTGAAAGTATACAATTTTGGAATCTCAAGTTGTATAACAGAAATACTGTCAAGATACAATCAGGTATTGGAACTAAGATTGCAATATTTTGGCGGTCTCTTCTGTAATATTCCAGTCGACCTAGTTCTTGGTATGAACTACACTATAGTGATTCTTCATAACGTAAAAGTCTGATTATTTATCTCAGATTTCATGTCCAAGACATAGTCCCCGCATTTCATTCAAGTTGGACAATAGTTATGGGTAGATTTTACAGGTAGGTACTGCAATTAGGCAGGTCGATTTTCCCATCACCTCCTACAGGCCCGATTCCGGAGATCTCAAGCTGAATTTCCTTAGCTGTATGTATTCCTTCTGCCATAGATGTATTCCCTCAGTTCCGTTCGAATCGGGACATCTAGGTTGGTATTTAAATACTGATAGTCGGTTTCCCCCACCTCCCTCACTAAAATTGCAGACAGGCTAGAAATCTCGATACAGATTCTGTGATATATTCTTGATCAGTCATGGCGAGCTGTTCGCGGGAATGGTAGTTTAAAATTTCCAGCTTTCCCAGTTTGACGGTTGTTGTGTGCGTTCAGTCTCCTTCGCCACTCATTTGCGATGTTCATGTGAATAGACCAGAAGAATAATAATTATTCCGTCTACTGAAGATCATGTTCTCTAAACAGGCAAAGAAACAAGGAAACGACCTGTAGCTCTATGCACGCAAAGGGCAATTGCGAAACACAAATGTCATTGTTCCAAAAGACAAAGGGAGAGCCATGAACTACAGAACTTCGTGATCAGAAGATCGTGTTTCAAACCCTTGTTGTGTAGACTAAAGAATCGTGAATTTATTGGACGAATTACCAATGACAATATACAGTGAATGATCATGGTTTACTATATTAGTATCGCAACAGGAAACCGAATGAGGTGACACCCAGAGTTTGGGATTGTACAGATTTCTAGTCATGCTGTTAAACGCAAGATAATTGTATGGAAACATGGTAGTATCAGTAACATGAGCGAAACGAATCTGCAATAGAATAGCAGATGCGTTATCATGCAATGTCACGGCAAAAAAATGAACATTGCACTACTCACTGCCTAAAAAAATTTTGAGGAAGGAAGGATCAAGAAAAGCTGTTCCTATATATCTAGGTATCACCATGATTATCTTGGGTACCCCTGCCATTTACCCGTGGATACCCATTGTACGAAAAACGTCATATACAGTTATGTGCATCCCTGCATATAACTAATTATATTAAGTATACTTTATTGCTCCTGTTGCAAGCAGTGGGACATCGATGCAACTGTTATAAATAAATAGTACATCTTCCTCACATTGCAGCAGTTATTGCAGCGGCGGGATTCACACTGAGGAAGCAAGCGACGCGACCCACGACTCCTGGCGACAGGCGACATGCTTTTTCAAAACCAACTCAAAATGAATGAGAGCTTTCACAATGACACTTGCTGCTTGCCTCCTGAAAGCAGTAGGCACGTGTCGCTTGAAAGCCGGCATGTTGGTATTTTTGCCCCTTGCAGCTTCCTTGTTTCTGCAGTTTGTATCTTTTTTCCTCAGTGGCTTTTCCATAAAATTCAACAACTTGTTGAGAGTTGATATTTCCATTTTATAATATGACTGAAATTTTCTTTGGTGAGACAACAGCTTCTCCGACATCAAGAAAGGGCTATGTTGTTCAGCATTGCGCCAGTAGGGATGGGCCCACATGCGAGATTGCTGACGCATTCTTCTCCTTCTAATGATGCTGACAACAGCATGACAAACACCATTAAACACCAAAACACAAGCTTCATCAGCACGTGGCAAATACTGAGATGAACAGCAGAAGACAAGCAGCATGGGTCGCTGTTGTTGCATGCGCGCAGATAATTTCTAGGTTTACTGCCGATTATCGTGTGTGTGATTTGTGTTTATACCCAAATTATTCATTAATTTGCATCACAGTGTTAATATGAATCCTACTATCAGTCTGGGCAATTCGCTCCTCCTTCTTCGGAGGATAGTGATGCTGACGTTGTAAACAGTAGAAACCTCGGTGCATGGATAGAGATGGCTCTTGGGTATTTGGTTAAAAAAATGGACGCGACTGCCGCTATTTTTACGTTTTTTTTTTTTTTTTCTTCATTTGGCATTAGCCGACAGCCATAGCCATGAAGTAATTTTATTTTGTTATTTTACATTAGAATGTTGCAATAAAAGAACGAAAAATAAAGGCGAATGAATAAGAAAATTAAATTTTGATTCCTAATTCTCGGATAAATGAACAAATGCCTTTGAAAACTGTAAAACTCCGCGAATGCACCATTTCGGGAAAGTTCACTGGATTGGCCAAATGATGAACGCACGTATCCAACAGCCGACGTCTTGCAAGACCGAATCTCGGGCAAATCATAAACCTATGCTGTAGGTCGTCTTCCTGATCTTGACAAAATTCGCACGCTGGAACGTTGACCATACCGATTCGGTGCAAGTAAGCTCCACACAAAGCATGGTTAGAGCGTAAACGGGCTATTGCCCTTATCTCCGGTCTACTCAGCTCAAACTGGGAAAACCAAGGTTTGACCCCAATTTGAGGGTTGTGCCCGCGGTATGCTATGCCCGCTCTGGCTTCATCATAAAGCTGTTGCCATCGGACCTTCAGTTCTTCGTGGAGCCTCACGTAGATGTCGGTGAATGGTATCCGAATATCCAGATCCACTCCGTTTTGTCGAGCCGCATTGGACAGAGAATCGGCCATTTCGTTGCCGCTAACACCAACATGTGATCTCGTCCATACAAAATGAACTCGTCGACCGTCCCCTTGCATGTTTAACAACATCTCTAGTATTTCCATGAGGATATGATTGAAGTTGGCCTTTATAACAAAGTTGGAAAGCTTCAAAATGGCGCTCCGGCAGTCAGTAACCACAATGGTTGACTCCTCATCTCTGATCCCAACATACCGCAGGGCCTCCCGGATTGCAACAACTTTACAAGTAAAACTCGATGCTAACTTAGGAAGTCTGAAGGCTCTACCACTTCCAACCTGTGGGTCGAAAAACGCGCAACCACAACCATCCACAGCTTTTGACCCATCTGTGTAGATCACATATCCACCTGGAAACCTGGTTTGCATTTGCTCTGCAAACCGTGCTGAAGCCTCTCGAGATCCCCCAAGCTTGTCGACGTCAACAATGCTGTATCCCACACTGTACTTTATAATGGACACGTCGGCCTGAAACACTGGCAATATCCTGCTGGAGTAGATAACATCACCGTAAACATTTGTTGAGGCAAAACTAGCCGCCAGGGGGGGCGAAGGTTTCCTTATCCAGAAGTTGTTATTATTATTTTTACATTCCCCGACGCGATCGATCAACTCTTCTGCCTATAATTGAACGAGAGTCTGAAGCAGGATCCGAAATTCATTCAGACGAATGGGCTGCTTACAGATGCCTCAAAGGTCGTGGATTCGTGCATAAAACGGTCAACCACCAAGAAGCATATTTATGTCAATTACAGTACTGGAGCCCACACCCAAGGCATAGAGACATCCTGGTTGGATGCTAAAGTGAAAATATTGAAAAGAATGAGAGGGGATCCTCAGCATCATCTCCAATCCCATTCAGACCGGTACTGGTGGAAATTGTACCGCGCAGACAGCCCAGTTCTCTTCCTCGCGATGTTGGATGACATCAGGACCATACATGAATAAGGTTAGTGTTTAAAATCCTTGAAGGTAGATCGCACATCGAACCTGAATTAGGGCGGAGATCGCGGCGGTAGACCGCACACCGAACCAAAAACGCGACGGTAGATCACACACCGAACTGGCACCAATTTCTGACAATGGGATCATAATATGAGTGTTCTGGCCAGGCTCTTAAGCTGGACAGCAGGTAGTCGAGTAGTTTTGTGGTAGTGACCGGATCTTTGCTTCATAAATCACCTCAGATTTCAAAAATGGTCCATCATGTTTATTCATGGATGCAGCAGAAGAATAACCATATGTACATATAAATAATATTTATATTGATATAATATACATTAATTCATAATTATATAATATTTATATGATGATATCAATGGTGAGATATTGGGAGTTAGCGTGAGAAGGGAGAAGGTTGCTGCTGTAGGTTCTGCAACCGCCAAAAACGGCAACTTAAGTGAAAGTTCCATGAGAAATATCAACGGGAACTAGGATGATGGGCTCGCATGACTTGCAGGATTCGCATGGCAGGAAACAGCTCTGGGGACATGTCTAATTGTGTAGGCTTGGTAGCTTCCCACGTGGCGCTTCTAGCGGCTGAATTTGTAACTCCAGAGCCCCATCAGGTTGTGACATTCCTAGACAATTATTATGAACAACATGAGTTGCTCGAAATTACAGTTGGCGTCGACGAACCTTCATTTTTCGAGTTAGAGGACATAAACCGAGAACAGAAGTGAAGCGTCTCCTTAAACTACCTGACCAATAGCGCTCAACTACCTATGCTACTTACAGCTCTACTGGCAAATGAAAAAGTCTAGGCGAACCGGCCATAAGTCATCCCCTTGTTGAGGGTCATTCTGGATAATCCGATTAGCCTACGCGCAGTTGGGTACAACTGACGGGCGCCTCATCGTAAAACTGGCGCGGAAAGGTCGGTAACAACCGATAAGCATACCTAAAGGACCATTGTTCCGAGCAGCAGTGAGGGTTAAGTACACGTGATATTCCTGCAGAGATTTATGTTAACTATCGAGTGGGTCATCATTCGGCGTTTGGTTCTGCCTTGTTTAGGAAATCTAGAAAACCTTGTTTCTGTAGGTTTTGGATACAAAATCCAACGTCTGCTGACGTTATAACTTGGCTAGTTACAGTGACAAAAAATCCAAGTGCTTTATAAAATATACCTAGTTGTTCAACTTTACTACATATATTTTCATCTTGCTGTTGATTATAGGCACTGGTCTCATAAGAATACTCACATGTGGATAGGAATTTATGGGGAACTTATAATTCCCGGTAAAAAACGATTACTTATTACTTATTACATTTTTATGCTCCTGGATTTAAATAATTGGTATTACCATAATTAAAGATAAATCTAAGAGCATCGAATTGTTTTTCAATGCTACACAACTGCCTTTTCAATTCGAGATGACCTGAACGTATAATAACATGAAATATAATATATCACTCTTCATCCGGGTGGTGTGCTTGAAAGCCGAATTTTATCATTATTCTTGCATTGAACACATTTCGCTCCTTAGTTTACCGAGGTAGGAAGCATAGTGATCACTTTTGGGAGGAACAACCCAAGTCCAACACCAAATTTTTTCTCACGTTTTGTGCTTTAGAACTTTCTGAACAAAGCTTTGCCTTGCTATTCGCCGTAGCCACGTGAAAGAAAGGTCGTAATGAACTGAAATTTTGAGGGTAGGTCCGTATGTGCAGGTTGGACCCTAAATGATCACGTATGAGTTTCATCAGAAACGGGCCGTCATTTTTGTCTGCACATCCCCTTATGTGATATTTGTTATTGCAACGCCCATAATGAGATGCAAAAGAGTGGTCGTAATGACCTGAAATTCAGAAGGTAGGTGCAGGTTTGACGTAAGGTGGTCCCGTGTGAACCACCAAACGAATCACCCACATTGTGTGAACGTTTGAGAATAGTCGAGGGTCCTCGGCGACCATTTGAATTTCGAGAATGACTGGGTGGAGGTTCTTGGGGCCAAAATGGCGCATTACAGGAGTCATTCCGTAAGTTGGACAGCTTATACCTCGACTCTGGTGGCATTTTTGCCGTGGGTCTGTGTGTGTGTATGCGTGCGCGCGCGCACGTGCGTGCGTGGGTGCGTGCGTGCATGTGTATGTGTGTGTTTTGTTTGTTTTTGTTTCTAATTAAAATCTAGGGAAAGACTGAGAATGCTCTGAGACGGATAAGATTCGAACATTTTTTCAAAAATTCATGTACCTACTAATGTACTAAGTACATTTAGTAGTACAGCTATTGGACCCGTTGCAAAAGCGTTTGTTATTTTCTAAACGCTGCAAATTATTACACAAAGGTTTTTTATTTATCTTTATAACATACATCCTTCTGCGTATACATCACTGCTTTCTGTGGTCGATACCTACCTTCGAGCTCCCCCTAGGAAAGCCCCAAATCGAGTACTGGAGCCGGCCGGGGAATTACAGTTTCATAAATAATATGCGATTATGTTTGAGAAGCTTTTCGGTGCAAACTTCAAGGCCTTACTGTGAACAAACGGCTGGACGGACAAGGCTCCGGGTGATCTCAAGAAATTCCTCAGTTCGAAACCAATTTAAACACGTGAAAAATTCGACTTAACGGTGGCGTGGAAATTGCAAGCCATATTTTTCACCCCTTAGAGTACTCCATCGAATTCGAAATAACTAATACTATAAGTAATAATACTATAAATACTATTCTGTTAATACTTAATACTATAATTCTACTACTATAATAGGTACTGTAATAATAAATAATGCTATAATTGTAATAGTATATATTGTAGTATAATTCGATGGCAGTATGTTCGTCTGACAGTATCACCGAGCTTCGGACCAACTCGACTCCTAATGGGACCCACATACCAAATTTAATTAATTTTCGTTTATGGTGACTAAGGGAAGTGCGAAGTACGGCGGACGGCGTATTGCGGACGGACAGAATTTTTTTTAACTCCATTTTTGGACTCTACGTACCTTGAAACGGGAACCATCACATTTTAAGGGGCGATGGGGGTTAATTTTCTTTGGATGCTCGATTCCAAAGGTTCATTATTGAAAATAATAAACCAAAATTAGCTAATGATCTAATCGTAGTTCTGTTCGTGACTGCACCAGTGTGCATCAGGAACAGATACGTGCAAGTTTGCTAAGAGACAATAGGACTTTCGATACGGTGGCGCACTTCAAAGGATGTATCGGAACTTTCCCCGCCATGCGGGCCACTACATTGTTCTTTTACACGGGAACTGAGGGCCCCGAGCCTGCTTGCCCTTGGCTACCTAATCCCCGAGTATGACAATGGGCCGTCGACTGATTGTCCGTCTGTTCTGTAAGCCTGATTGTACCAATCTACCGCGTCCAATCATCAGGCTCCTTCGCTCTGCCCTGCTTTCTTCTCATTACCACACTCCATGCTCAGTTAAGTCTGTGCCCTCAGGGGCTTCTCTTATTCAACTCCGCCATTCTTCCAACATATCATAAAAGGGTTAGCGAGAACTCCTGAGGTTGGTTCCCGTTTTCTTTTCTTCACTGTCAAGAACAACGACGTAATCAACAATCCGCCTGGGAATAGTAGTTGAATGTTGCTTGGTTCGTACCTTCATGACACTCGAGTGACAGACTAGATACTGCATAGAGCGTCTAGAACTGAACTGCATAGAGCCGGATAGAGTCGTTCTCCTATCATTCTTATTGAACATTTAAATCAATTTATTCACAACCAGTAAAACTTCTCTGCCTAGGCGTAGCACATTGTTTCCTTGTATCCATAACATGATCGTAAATTCTAATAGGTAGGTAATCATCTTAATAGATTTGGAAGTCTTTATTTATGTATGTAATGTGTCATAATCACCGATTTGGGTTCGCACGTTTGCACAAGCGTAAACGGAGGTTTTTATAATGTTTGAAAATAAATGCATTAATTTGAATTTGATGCCTAATGCACACATAATAAACTAAAGTAAGCTCCTCATTCATAAACAAAAATAATTAAATATAATGCTACTTACTACCCCCGTTAAGTGAACTAGCGCTGGGGGAGGAGCCATCATTTAAATTATGTTGGGCAATTTTTTCGTTACCAACTACCAGAAATAATAACTATTACGAAAATATATGTAAGCACTTAGAGTCTACTGAAATGAATGAACCCATTCAAAACAATAAGCAGTCAGAAAGGTAGGTAAGATTGTTACACCCAAATACCTCGTCTGCGGCACTTGCCGCATGGTAGAAGGACAAGGGGCATGGAAGGTTGCATTGATGTGAACATGTGACTCGTGAATTTGTAAGCTCTCAAGATGAGGAACATTATGCCTTCTGAGAGAAAATTACATAAAGTTGGATTTGTTATCATTATAAGAAACATCCCTACTGATGATTTCAACCAAGTAGCGGCCTCAACCGAACACAACACCATTTAAACCATTTAAAAAACCATCTAAATCTCAATTCGCAACTAGCCTCCGAATTTCAGTTATTCTCGACATTATGGGAATTGCTCAGATTTGCGGACACACAAACGGACAAATGTACAAACATAAGCTCAGAAAGGTTTAAATGCGAGAGGAGGGATTTCGATGAAAAATATTTTTTCTCCAAAAGTGACCACAAAGTCTCAGTTACTTTTGCAGACTCGGAACCAATAATTTTGGGATGGGGAGTATTACGTCCACAACTTTTTGGTTCATTGATAACCTACCAGAAGATCAGCACAGCTCAATTTTCGAAACCGTGCAGCGCAGCCAAAGGAAGGATGCAAATCGACGCTAATAAACTAGTCTTCCAAGATTCGTAGAGTTTACCCAGGATGTTTGAGTAGGTACACTTTTCCAGAGTTCTTGGATAAAGGATCTTGCTCGTCGTTATCGGGCAAAATAGTCGTAGGAAAAGCATGTTCCATGCTAAAATAGTTAATATGTTAGGAAGAATTAGCAGGGTTTGATTTTCTTAATTTATGGTAGAAATTGGAGATGCTCAATTGAAATGTCAACATCAATATAATTTTTGAACGATTCTACGCCCATAATTACCTCCGACTTATTGATGGTTTTGGATCGACGTATGAATGGCCTTAAATCACATATTTCCTTCATTTCTGGGCTTCAATTATTTGTTGACTGCTCTCAGTGTTTTTACCGAGAGAGAAGTAGTGTTTTACAATCAACAACCATGCTCGGAAAGCGACGAGTCTGACAAGTGTACCGTACCCCTGAAAATCCGCCTTTATCACCTAAAGGACACGTGGAATCCTGTAATGGATCCTGGAAGATAACCTAAAAGCCATTCCCTGTACCACTTATTACACCTTCGCCTCTGCTATCGCTTATGAGGTCCCGAAGGAACTTCTTTTTTTTCTCTCTACCCTCCAAACCTTATTTTTCTTCGTTTTTTAATTACTAAAGTGGACTTCGCATTCCGGTTTATCTCAAGTAATAAACATTGAGAATGAGAGGGCATTTCGGACATGGAAATGAAGGATGGGAGAGGGGAGATATGTTAATGGAACCGCGGGAGGTCCACGATGATCCGAATCTCAATTTTATTATCTGCCTTCGATCAGCCGTAAATTGTTCCAAGGAATCCTGAGTCAATTTCCGCGTCGATGATCCTTATGCGCCACCTAATTCACACTACATTTTTATTTCACGTAGGTAGTACCTGTAATCTAACTATATAATACCGTATTAATAACCATATTTTCAGGTGCACAATTGTTTCCCCAAAACTACATAGTTGAATCTAGGCTGCCAATAATTCAAAAACATCGACGGCTTGTTTCGATGTACAATATTTTTGTCTTAGATGGTCTATGGTCGATAGTAACGCAAATCATCAAATTAATTTTATTTTAGGGATATTGATTTTTTTTCATGATCCATCCCAAAGGTTCATCAGGTATTAAAAATAATAAACCAAAATTTCTGTCCGTCCGACTGCCCTGATCAAGTGTTGTTCCGTGACATTATTTCACTTGAAGAAGGATGGTTATTTTAGATTTTGTTGGTAGGGAGTTTTTTGATTTGCTGATGGGTACAAGTTTGTTGTTCACTGCCAAACGCATCACCCAAATTAGGTGTATAACTGTGATTTAAATCAAACATTCATTCAATTCTTTCTAATCTTGTTGAAGCTTAGTATATAAATACTAAATCATGTTCATCCGAAATGAACATCAGGGATGACGAGTAAGAAAATAACGAATTAGTAGATACTTACAGCTAGCATAGAGTCGTTACCTTCCTAGGTTACCAATCAAAATTACCCATGCTGCAAGCAGAAAATTCATTATCTTTTTATTCTCCATTCCTAATGTCGATAATATTAGGAAGGGAGAATAAGAAGATAGTCCATGTTAGTTTTTAAGCTACAGCAAGTTTGGATAAGAACTTATTTTCGTTTCTACTCCTTGTAAAACAATGTAAATTACACATCGTTTCAATAAACCGTTGCGTAATAATTTACCTGCGTAGATAGTATAATAAACCGCTTTGTAACAATTTACCGTTGCGTAATAATTTACCCAATAATACTTCAACGTTTGTTCAAGTTGCAAGGTACCTATCAACAAAATCTAAGAGCCATCATTTTTCAAATGGAATAATATCACAGAACAACGAACTCGACTTCATACAGCCATCCGTGATTATATCAAGTGATCCCTAGCAATGATATTTGGGCCGGATTTATACCGTTTGATTCACGATCATGTTGACGAAGGTTTTCGGTGTAAACGAACGGTGGTCTCAAAAAGTTCTTTAGTTCAAGATCAATTTGAAAACGTAAAAACGCTGCAAATCCCTGCACAACGGTTTATTATTTTGTATAGAATACCCTTCTGTTACAGATCACAGCTCTATGTATAGATAACCCGTCTATATAATATAATATGTACTATTCTATGCATATTATGTAGATCGCAGACCCTCCGTAGGTTAGTACCTAACCCCGTACTCGTTACTAGGTACCTACCTAAATCACGAGTTAAATGTTGCTAAAATAATTCTGCTGATGACAAACAGTACCTAACAAAAAGAAACACACATAATGAAGTTCTGAAAAGAAATTGTAGATGAGGAGTGAAAAAAGTTGCAAAAGTACCTACCAACAAACTCCAGCCCCTTCTACGTAGATGGTATAATGAACCGTTGTGTAATAATTTACCGTTGAGTAATGATTTACCGCAGTAATAATTTACCCATCAATAATACTTCAACGTTTGTTCAAGTTTCACTACCTACCAACAAACTCCAAAAGAGCCATCATTTTTCAAATTAAAGAGTTCCTAAAGACTAAAGTCGGGAAGATGTGTTCGGATTTATCTCAACTGCGCATGTGCGTCGCCCAAGTTCAAACTTATTTCCTTAAGTTCGACTTATTCGGCCTTATACATAAGGCGCGTTATCTCCCAGGGCACAAACTTTAGGAATCGTCTTTAACCTTACTCAGGGGTAACAGTGCACAGCTTTTTGCCGCGTTTTGTCGTTTTTTTTTAACGCGTCATGTGTCGTCGGTCCTCGCCATCGCCAGCGTCTTTCAAAGTTACTCCAAGCTTCTTTCAAAGAATTTGCTAGATTGTTGCGATACCAACTTAGGATAAAAAAGTGAGTATACCTACGGATACTAGTGTACAAACATGCTACAAGCATGTTTCCTGTGTAACCTATGTATTATTTTGTACTATGAACATGTTTTCAACAATGTAATTTGCTCCTTGACTGAGAATAAACAATTCATTCATTCATTCATTCATATACCTACTTAAGCTGAATGGATTTCGCGTTGTGCTAAGTTAAGTGACGTTACTTTTTAATTCACTCCTACCCCCACCACTTCTGTCAAACCGGACTTATTGGTTAGCATCCAAAGGCTGCTCGCCTTAGATGAGGCCAAAAGATATGGCCGTTCCCTAATGAACTTATCTCTTAGGAACTCTCTAATATCACAGAACAACCAACTCGACTTCATACTCCGCCAATATAATCAGGTGATCCCTACCAATGATTGGCCGTATTCACAAATTCATATTGTGGGCGCGTCTCTGGTTACGAGATTTGGTTTGAATTGTTTACAATTTCATTCACACTGGAGTCGAAAATGCCTGTCGGTGCAAACTTCGGGGCCTTACTGTGAACGAACGGCTGGACGTACGATGCTCCGGATGGTCTTAAAAAACTCGCAAGTTCAAGAACTATTTAAAACCGTAAAAATATTTACGTAAAAAAATGGTATAGGCGTTTTGAAAATTGCAACCCCTATTTTGAACCCCTTAGAGATGACTCACAGTAACGTCGAGCTTCGAGGACCAACTAGACGCCGAACGGAACCTATAATCCGAATTTCATCAATTTTTTTTCATGGTAACTAAGAAAAGTGGCCCGTACGGCGTACGGCGTACGGCGGACAGACAGAAATATTTTTATTGCAGTTTTGGATTCTACATACCTTGAAACGTAAACCATCAAATTTTGAGGGGGGGTAAGAATTTTTTTTTTTCATGCTCGATTCCAATGGTTCATTATTGAAAATAATAAACCAAAAATACCATATCCTTCTATCGAAAGTTTTCGAGCTACGGCGTTCTGAAAATTTCAACCCCGATTTTTCATCCCTTAGAGTAGACTGACAGTAACGCCGAGCTTAGCGGACCAACTAGACCCCAAACTGGACCTGCCAACCAAATTTCATTAGGTAATTTCGGTTCATGGTAACTAAGAAAAGTGCGAAGTACGGCGTACAGCGGACTGACAGAATTTTTTTATTGTATTTTCGGATTCTACGTAGTACCTTGAAACTTAAACCATCAAATTTTGAGGGGGTGTTAAATTTTGGTTTATTATTTTCAATAATGAACCATTGGAATCGAGCATGAAAAAAAAAATTCTTACCCCCCCTCAAAATTTGATGGTTTACGTTTCAAGGTATGTAGAATCCAAAACTGCAATAAAAATATTTCTGTCTGTCCGCCGTACGCCGTACGCCGTACGGGCCACTTTTCTTAGTTACCATGAAAAAAAATTGATGAAATTCGGATTATAGGTTCCGTTCGGCGTCTAGTTGGTCCTCGAAGCTCGACGTTACTGTGAGTCATCTCTAAGGGGTTCAAAATAGGGGTTGAAATTTTCAAAACGCCTATACCATTTTTTTACGTAAATATTTTTACGGTTTTAAATAGTTCTTGAACTTGCGAGTTTTTTAAGACCATCCGGAGCATCGTACGTCCAGCCGTTCGTTCACAGTAAGGCCCCGAAGTTTGCAACGACAGGCATTTTCGACTCCAGTGTGAATGAAATTGTATACAATTCAAACCAAATCTCGTAACCAGAGACGCGCCCACAATAGGAAATTTGGCGGAGATGAAATCATTGCTAGGGATCACCTGATTATATTGTCGGAGTATGAAGTCGAGTTGGTTGTTCTGTGATATTATTTAATTTGAAAAATGATGGCTCTTTTGGAGTTTGTTGGTAGGTAGTGAAACTTGAACAAACGTTGAAGTATTATTGATGGGTAAATTATTACTACGGTAAATCATTACTCAACGGTAAATTATTACACAACGGTTCATTATACCATGTACGTAGAAGGGGCTGGAGTTTGTTGGTAGGTACTTTTGCAACTTTTTTCACTCCTCATCTACAATTTCTTTTCAGAACTTCATTATGTGTGTTTCTTTTTGTTAGGTACTGTTTGTCATCGGCAGAATTATTTTAGCAACATTTAACTCGTGATTTAGGTAGGTACCTAGTAACGAGTACGGGGTTAGGTACTAACCTACGGAGGGTCTGCGATCTACATAATATGCATAGAATAGTACATATTATATAATATAGACGGGTTATCTATACATAGAGCTGTGATCTGTAACAGAAGGGTATTCTATACAAAATAATAAACCGTTGTGCAGGGATTTGCAGCGTTTTTTAGCATGGAACATGCTTTAGCCTTGGACTAACTAGCCGAAAAATGTCACGCGGAAGTGTCACGAAATTTTAACGATGATTTTCACGTACAACCGAGTAGTTGCTAGGGAAATGAAACTTCTTTCATTTTCATCGGACAAAAATCGTTTTCCATTCGTTGGAAAGCTCTTGATTTATCACGAATTTATTTCTTATTTGTTCTTGGTATTTATTTCGTAGTTTCATACTATAACTATATAAATGGATAGTAAACAATGACGCTTGTTTGGTTGTCACTTGGTTGTATCCTGGTGACGAAGTGAAATCATAACAGTGCGGCTAAAGCATGTTCCCTGTTTTTTGGATTTTAGCCGTAGGCTCTAAGCAGAGCATCAGGGGGTCCAGGGGGCTCGCCCTTTTTTATCATTCTCGAGTTTTTTTTTTTTCATTCTCGATTCCAAAGGTTCGTTTATTGAAAATAATAAACCAAAAGTCTATTGCGAATCGTGACCACTTCTATTGATATCAATATGAACATTTTCAAGTCCTCATTGTTATAATGTCCGAATGAGTCTCGCCCTTGGCAAGTCCGTTCACAAGATTTCTTGCAGACTCCTCGGCGAATAGTGGCCCAGCAGCAGAAGGCCTCTGCCAACCCACTCATTAAGCTGAGTCCATAAACTTTCATTATCCTCCAACGTCCGTCGTCCTGTATGTAACAAATCAGTACCTGCGATTTTACGAGTTTAATTATAAAAGGAAGCAATCAATCGTTTTACGACCCATAATAATAGCACTCTTAGACCGGCGCGTCGGCTTTCATTGCTCTGTCACTACCTTAGGTAGGTCTCCTTTAGGGGCAGCAAGAAGGTTGTCTAGGACTTACCTCAAGTTCCCAGTAGGTACCTCTGATGACAAAGCGGAAAAAGTGATTGTTGACTTAAGCACGTAGAAAGGATTTGTGGATACAGACAGACACGAAAAAAAAAAAATTTATATCTAACTAACTGAAGCGATAGTTAATAAGTTATTGAAACTTCAAACTAACTACCTATACTTACTTATATAATTTTTCTTATATACATAACTTTTTTTTGAAGTCTAGGTAGGGTGCTTACTTACGGTCTAGTATACCTGAAAAATCTTTGAGTCCAAAGCAGTTCATAACCTTGAACTCATAAACCCATCAGTGAGCCGGCTCCAAATACCCTTTACATTTGGGGACAAATTAATATTCCTTATGGAATAAATTATGTCATAAGATAGGCAGACGTGGATTTTGATGGATATTGGAACATTTTTGAAGACCATTCTTATTTGAACTCTTGAAGAACATTCTGTCGAATATTTATGGACTTTTCAAGGACAGTGCGCATAGAGAATACAGGGTTAATTTATTTGTACAGAGAATAATAACCCGACGAGGAAGAATTTGCAACGTTTTCCCCTTTCAAGGGAGACCGTCTCACGAAGTAAGGGATTTCTCGTAAATTTTAAGCATAATTTAATGTACACTCGCCAGGCTACACAATAATATTCGGTCAGGGACCAGATGCGCAGAGAAGAGTGGATGTTATTTCAGAATAAACAGACTGTCTAGCGCCAGTGGGGCAGCTTCACAGAAAGAGAACGGCGTAATTACACTAATAGGCCTTAATTGGTAGGTCGAACTCCTCTGCCAGCAAAACACGTGTTGATCATATGGGCACACGTAGAGCCCAGTTTCCGGCGAAGCTTGATATTGCATGCATGCTCGCAAAAATTATAATTATTGTATGCACATACCTATGTGGAAATTTAATGTAGTGGAAAATTATTGCATACCAGAAAACCAATTCTATCAGATTCAGTCCCATTTGCATGTCCTTAGTTCCGTAAATCGGAAAACGCTCTCCTTGGTTTCGGAAATTATTTTCGAAAGGATGCGATTATCCGCATTGGAATGTCGTTCAGGATATGAGAACGTACAGGATGTACCTTTGTTTCTCTTTGAGTAGGACTTTATCCAGTCGTCGAGTACATGAATATTTGTATCCAAAAGAAATTAGGTGTTCTAGTTAGCTTCCAGTTAAGTAAATATATACTTAGCAACTCATATCTGCGAGTGCACAACTAATTTTTCAACAGGGTGTTATTATTTATGTAGTCTCGGTCGGTACCTTACTAAAATAATAGGTATATGTACCTAATTTGTTTCTTTAGGGCAATTTTCGTGGGCCACAAATTCTCCTTTTTGGCTAAATTCTGTTAAATAATGGATATTAACACCTATTGACCGCATAATGAGGTGTTTATGTCGGCAAGCCTAGGCAGAAAACGGTGTGAAATTTGAATTTCTGTGTTCCCGCTAGAAATGACGTATCAGGTAAATTGCGAGTAATTTCACTCAAATCCCACTTGAAGCGCTAGTGCATCACTTTAAACGATGTACAGAACCGCAATGGTCGATTCCAAACCATAATTGAAAATTAATTTTCATTACCTACTGAAAATAGTAAACCAAAATGTAGAAAAAAAATACTCTTCTACTGAAAGTTTTCGAACTACGGCGTTCTGAAAATGTCAACCCTTAGTTGTTAATGTCCTGTTGTTGTGTTCGATGAACAGTAATGCTGAGCTTCACGGACGAAAGACCCCAAATAGGGCCTACAAACCAAATCTCATTTATTGTGGTTCATGGTATAAAGAAAAAAATGAAGTGCAGCGCGCGGCGTAGGGCGCAAAAATGTCTTTTCATTCCACTTTCGGATTCTACGTAGGTAGGCACTTTGAAACGAACACTATCAAATTTTGAAGGGAGTTCAAAAGTTTGTTTTTCATGCTCGATTCCAGTGGTTCATTATCGAAAATCATAAACCAAGAACAACAGGGCTACGAGGACGTTCTTATGTTCTTCTGTGGCTCATTGCACTCATGCTGGTGTGAATGTGAAGCTCCTGCAAACGAGGGGCGTCCTCTGGTCTCAACGGGCCAGTACCGCGAAGGGGAGCCCAAAGCAAATGTTATATGAAACACCCCCTCGTAATTCACACCCGCCGGGTTCCACCACTTGGAATGGAAAAGTGTGGAAATGCCATAGGAAGAAGGGCGTATCGACTGATAGATATGGCGCCCGGCGCCTGTCTTTGACACCTGCTGCCCGGACAATAGGGTGGAAATGATCGATCGACCCTCCTCCCCCCCATCAAATATCAGCTTTAATGGGTTTACTGAGAGCAAAGATGTCGTTTAGCAAATGGATGAATAAGCTTCGATGAGATCATATTCCTGAACCAGCGTAATATTTCAAACATTTTGTTTTCCAGGGGCGCCCACTGGATACGTAGTGTTGAAGACAGCCAGTGTATAAATGGAGCGAAACTGCATTGATCACAGCAGAACCATAATTAGACTGCGTTATGGAAAAATACCAGGTAAGCGGAAAAACCTATTAATTGAGTTTTTAATAGGGTTGATTCAGCACGTCAAGATCTATCGATCAGCAGTCGTTTCATAGTCACATCTCAACTGTGCCGGTTACTATGGTCGGACGCTTTACTGAAGTCGCCCTAACCGGGCATTTCATTTTGCAAAAACCAGTTAACCACCAGATTCATCTCACTAGTTTTGCATATTCCAGCTAACCACCAGTAACAGAAATTCAAAAACCTGTCAACTACCCATATAATATACCACTCCACTTTTGCAATTCCGAGGTCCCTACCCTCCTGGAGTTTTAATTCCAAAACCAGTTAAGCACCAAACCATGACTCTAAGATTGCGACTAAGATGACTCCAGGTAAGTGACAAATGATGTTTTTTTGTTGTCAGAGTTTTCTGTGTTGGACACATTTTTGTGGTTTATAACGCAATGCCTCCAGGAGTTTACGATTCGTTTTCACGAATCGACCGCCCCTTCAGCAGTGTGACAGCTGACCCCAAAGACACTGGTTTGATTATAACGCAATGCCTCCAGGAGTTGACGATTCGTTTTCACGAATCGACCCCCCCTTCAGCAGTGTGTCAAAAAGATCGGGAAGAGCCCGGATCCAATATGGACGGGATTCCCATATACCGTCACACAATATGGTTTTAATTACTGTCATTAGCACAACGCAAAGTATACAATACTCCAAGGCCCAAACACACTGGCGATTTTCGTTACGCGACTGTTTAGTCGCAGAAATGCAAAACACTGTGTGTCGCACAGTTTTTGGTGGAAGCGCACACACATGCGACTGATAAATCACCGCGATTAAAAACATACAAAATGTTCTATTTTCCACTTGACGATTGTCGGGGGAAAAAATGGGAAACAGGGAGATGAACTGGGGCTAGCAGTACACTTGTGCAATTAGTCGCACGATTATTAAATAGATTTATGTAGTATGTTGAACTTACCGTTCTTCCTGTGAGAGCGTCTGCAATTGGTGTCTACATACGTGATCATTGGGCGGATCATATCCAGTAGCTTGTATAAGCTACCTGTGATCATCCAATAAATAACTCTACTTCCTATTTTAAATTTCAATAACCAGTTAAGCGACAAAATGGCGTGTACCTGGTAATTTCACATAAATTTATCGTTCACGCTGAATTTTGCAATTCCCAAGTAATCTCAAATAGGGTAAAAGGGCTGCTTTCGAGTGTGTAAAAATAAAGATTTTAAAGTCAAATTGTCTAAATTGTACTGGAGCTTAATTTATGACGCCATTTTGAGTCATTCCGAGGGATAGCTACTGAGGAAAAGTACAGACTGAAAAATTCCAAATTTTGCCTATGAGCAGGAAGGACAGCAATAAGTGCGCTTGAAAATTGTTCATAATAATATAATATATTATTAAAAAAGAGCAAATTAAAAAAAATAACTAATATAAAATCTTTAAAATCACTAACATTTTTGGGGTTTCAATACACAAGGGTATTGGTCAATCTGCATTGGCTAATGTTAAGAACTTTGGTTTGAGAACACTTTCATTTCTTATTTAATTTTATTCAGCTGATTTTCGATCATAAATCATAATATGGCCTATATTTATAATGTAGGTACTTCATAACAATTTTTATTCATTTATAGGTATCTACTTCAAGTTGGACCTATAAATTCAATAATAATCACCGTCCGAAACGATGTTTTATGAATGATCTTCAAATTCGAGCAGAGGCTCATCTAATAGATTTAATATCAGAAGGATTAATATGGAAGAATAAAAGCATCTTCCATTGTGTTTTCTCTGGGCATATTTCTTTGTTATTATGTACTCAGAATTTTTGTGCTCAGCTGATTCATACAGAATAATGCATCGTTAAAGGGTTGAATTACCTATAAAACCAGACCAGAACGAAAACCCCGTAGGTAACTCATCGCAAAAGTTTCAGTTAGCAAATGAAATTTTGGAGGACCAAAAAACTCAGCAGTTATTTAAAAAGCGTTTCAGCCACACAGCTATAACGCATCGACTAGCCATCTCCCACCTCGTGCCACTGGCCACCAATCAGAATCCGTATCCCTACAACGTCACAGGCACAGCAGGGCCCCTTTTCCCTCCTCTTTTTTGAAATCTCACGTTTGAAAATCTCTCAAAATATGAAGGAGAAATATTTTCCTAGTTCAGTCCTATGACCTATCTCACATCAAAAACTACTGAGAAAAACACAAACGGTGGGTACAGCTTCCGTACAAGTACGCAACCACGAGGGACATTTTATGTCTTAGCGCCCCCTCCCGCACCCACACCAATTACTTCGTACTTAATTGTTTTGGTCAAGATTTCCAACGAATGGTACCTAGTCCGAACAGCCTTCAGTCCCAATTAGTTCGGATTAGCCGGAAGATATGAAGCTGTCGGTACAACACCTATCTCTATGTTGTGCGTTTAATAACACCTTTCAGATTAAATTACAACTTTGAAGGGGGACGATTTTATTAATGTACTGACAAGTACTACATATCATCTACCTACCTACATCCACCAACTTTCTAAACAGTGATTCCAAACCAACGTCAAATAATTTTTTCTTCTCGATTTTCTGCCATGTTTTTCGGTGTTTCAGACCCCTGTACGGCGGATGGATAGAAATTTGTTTATTTTGAGTTGAAAAGGTTCATTATTGAAAATAATAAACCAATAATTTGCTTCGAAAAATGCGCAATTTTGGTAATTCTGCGTGTCGGGAACTCTTCGAGTTTGTTCTAGGAACGTGCAATCAGAAAGAAACTTGTTTCCTCTCTTGTCAGACCATCACATGCTCTAACAAGTCTCAACAACGGCACGGCACAGATGAGACCGTGCAACTCAAGACCATTAGGGTAGTTTAAGCAAGTGAAGTATCATTAATCAAAGGAAATAATTAACCGCTGGTCCAGTCACTAATGGCCGCACAACTGACGTCTCATTTCGGGATGGGAAAATTGAAAAAGCGAGTGGTAGCGGAGAGACTGTCACGAGTTCGGGTTTGTTTACTCCAATTAATCATGGTTACCTCATGTTGCGTACCTGATGGGCCCGAGACCCGTATGTGGAAGTGGATTATTTTCACGTAACCTAACCTTCCTAAACTCACTCCCACATCAGTAGAGTCCGAGTGAACGGTGTTTCATATGTATTATCACAATACAATACAATAATATGTATCAAATAATTGTAGCGTCTGCCAGGTTGATGGGCAGTGTAGCTTCCTCAAATCGTTTGAATTATGTTTCATAATTTGTAAATTAATCAAATAACGGCGATCCGACAATTTTACTCAAATAGAATATCTAGTAGTAAGTAAACAAAAACCGATTTCTTACCTAGTACCTAATTATCAAAGTTTGATTATAGGAAATGTAATGTGCATGGGTGCATGTAAGGTGCATGTAAGTGTATGTGCATGGGTCACAAAAGTGGTTTGCATTATTTTTTTAATGAAACTAGATTCCATTCTGAGAACTTTGACACCAACCGCACTGTCCTACAATCAAGTTTAATTAGAATTTAAACATTTCATTTTTAAAATTTACGTTAAAATTTTTTTTTTATTGCGATCAATAGATTTATTTTTTTTTAAGTTTCGAAAAGGTAGGTAGGTACCTATTTATGAATTCTTCGAAGGTTTTTTCACATAATTTTTTTTAAAAATTACCCACACTTTTCTATGCCAACGCCAAGTTACCAACCTACCTAATTTAGAGGGGAGACCGCATTTGAGAATTATGTTTTCCTTGTACTTTTTTATACTTTTTTCACATAGGCATTTTCTTAAGAAAAAAAAACAAAAAAAAAAACGGGCATCTGTAGTCTTTGGCAGGCTGTTGTCTGCCGTTAAATCGTGCAATTTCTGTTAAAGCACTAGAAATCGAAGAGTATAACTGGCATAGTACAGGCCCAGTTGTACTACCTACTTTTTACTTGAAAAACTAGTATGGGACCACCGGGGGATGATCCTTTTTCATTTGAAAAAAGAGTAATCGAAATCGGTCCGTAGTTTTGGAATAATTGCTGGACAAACATTGGAAGAGGGAAAAAACAGGTGTAATTGAGAACCTCTTCTTTCTTCTGAAGTCGGCCAATAAAAAAGTTACGTATGCACCTATTAGCTAGCTGAGGACTACCTGGAAGAATGAATAGCTAGATACGAATTTGTTAAGCCGTTAGGTAGGTACTAAATTTATTATTAGCTAGATTACATTCATGGTAATTCTTGAGATATCTATCATTCAGCAAATGAATTAGTAGACGCCAAGTTGATGTTCTATTCTCTTGTTCGTATTTCACCAATGGCTGCTTCATCCGGCACAACCCTACCGGATAGGCATCTCAACAAGCGATATGAGATTATCTTCTTTGTAGTTTCAACTTTGTGCGTGCTTCTTCGTGATTGCTCATCCTTTGTTTCCGAGTGCGCCCTCCAGATTGACTCCAAGGATTAGAGCTCGACAATCAAGGTTACCATTCTATGTAAACATTAACTCATTAAGAAGCGGTCTGCTGCGTCCTGCAATTACCGAAGATACCGCTGATAATGGCTACGGTAAGTTGACCGCCGGCGTAATTATCAAATCCTCGTTTGCAGAGACTCGCCGCCCTCCCACCGAGTGGATTTGTTCTTGCTATCACATCATTATCCATTCTTCTTCTCATTATCTCCAACCCGTTATCATACCATTGTTACTTGAACAATTTTGAATATCGCTGCATATTTATATAGAAATGTACATGGTGGGGTAAATGAACCGTTCGCGGGGCGAACATTCCATTTTAAGATATTATTACGACTCAAGGGTCATAACCAGAGCCCTTCACAATATGGCACTTATTTTTGTGAAATAGGGCCCTAAAAAATATGGCAATACGGCACTTATTTTGGCCAAATATGGCACTTATTTTTCAACCCTCTCCGACCACCCTAGCTATTCTGAGAAGATAATATTACAACATACAAGTCATTTATGCTAAATAATTTATTTTATTTACAAAGCTTTATACAAATAATCAATTATTATTATTATTATTATTATTATTATTATTATTATTATTATTATTATTATTATTATTATATTTATTAAATAACAACATCAGGTGAGCTGCAACGCTTTCCATTGAAAATCCCAGCCGTCGATCACTCAGAAGGTATTTCATTTTTGGGAAAGTCCTCCCCAAATCAGCTGATGTTGCCGGGGCGTATTTCATAGAGAGGACATCAGCAGGTTCCCAGCCTTCCTTCAGAGTGGCTTTCTCACCAGACAGAGTGGCGACCCGTGGAAGCACCCCATTCCAAAGGATTAGTAATCCCTCTACACTAATGGCCTCAGGGTTCGAGAAACCTCATGTCATTCAGAAATTTTCACTTCAAATTTTTTTTAAATAATTTTTTTGAAGGAGTTTGGCGAAAAAAAGCCAAAACATGGCACAAACATGGCATTTTCCCAAAAATCGGCCGAATATGGCATTTTACAAAAAAATCGTCAGAATATGGCATTTGTGTATGGCGCCATGGCAATATGGCATTTGAAGAGCTCTGGTCATAACTTTCCAGAACCCCCATGCATCAATCTTCGTTGTGTATGTCACACCCAAATTATGGAATTCTCCACCCAGATGATATGGAATTCTAATCTGAAGTACCCACGGGACCTGAAGGGTCCAAAAATACGTTTCTCTAATAGGGTTTGAAGTGAACTTTTTTCTTAAATTTTTCCAAAAACGAGGGGGAGAAATTATTTTCGAACGTTACTGGGTAACTTGAATGCTCTATCCTATCCCGAAAGAAAATGTTGAAACTGCCAATTCCATCCGTTTTTTCCGAACTAAGGAGGTATTTATTTATTATTAACGCCAGAATTGCTTCAGGCAGTTATCTAAACCTATGCTGTAAGCAGGCACTAATTGCTCCGACTACGAAATGTATCGGTCCCATTCTACTTCCTTGTAGTGATTTGGGTGGGGGGTGGGGGGGGGGGCTCCATTGAATTTGAAAGGTTTATTCCAGAAAAAACTGGATAATGCTTCTGTTGGAAAGGTTCATTCATTTGTCCTGTACTTTGGTACCTAACCAATCCTCAGTAGGTATACAAAACTCACAGATAGATTTGTATAAATATTGCATTATATTGAGTTTGTGTTATATGGTTGGGGTTGGTTATGGTTGGAGTTATATCAGTTAATCAATTGGTAATGAAATTTCATCAATTTATTGTGTTCCCTGAAACACTATACAACAAAATTTTTGTGTCCTACTTAATTTACTGTCATACTTAATGACATTATTTTTCTATGCTTCATGCCAGGATAAAGTGGAATATGACTTTTTTCGGTCAATATATTGCTTTTGAGGCGGGAGGACAAAGTTTACTATAATTGGGAGAACTGTGTTTGTTAAACGGGTCCTTGATCGGTATTTGTGTTTCGATATCACATTGGCCTTCTATTAAGTGTTGCATTTCAATTCAAACGTGAAAGATGCGTCTTCGAGCGAGTAAAACTAACCATTTATTTCATTTAGTTGTGATTCGTTCGAGCGTAACATTCCACATCCGTAACAATGATTCGGCGCTGCCACCATCCTGTCGATAGTTTTTGTTTTACATGCGAAATTTTTCCCAATTAAGCCTTTTTACCATGCGGATATTGTGTTTTATTACCTATACCTATGTAAACATACAAAAAGCTAACTCCTAACTTCAAAAGCAAATATTGTGACGTACCGCGGTTATTTTTCATAATGTTTGGAGTTGAACCTTGCAAACACAAACATTTTCACCCCAGACACAAGTCGCAAATTAAATTTTGTTGTATAGTGTAATCATACCGGACCAGGCGCAGCCTCGTGCATAGAAAAGGTATTCAGAACACGAGGGAAGCGGAAAGCTACCGAACGGTATTAGACCCTTTGTTTAGTTTATCCAGCCCAGAAAACTAGCAGTAGCTTTCAACCAAGGTAAATCTCTCGACTTATCACTCTTAGTTAACTGGCAGGTAAATATTTGGGCTTTCTCGTTCTATTTGCCGTCAACCGTTTTTTTAAACTAAAGGCCAGGCGTTTCTCCAAACGTCCGATGACCTTTTGTAATGCATTCCGTTTGTTCTTGGCTGTTAACAGGGATCACGCTTATGGAAAGCGTCGTTTCTGTTTGCATTCGCTCAGCAACGCTTCGCCGCTGCTGTTTTGTCACGTAGCGCTTAATTTTTCTTTCTTTTTTTCAGGCACCCGGCTCGGCGCCGTCTTGGTGAGGATTTTTTTTAGGATGAAGGTGATCGTGACTAATAGTCGACTAACTTACGGGTAGAGGGAATAACCCGGTTGTGGAAGTTTGAGTTTACTGGCGATTTAGCAGTTCCACTCTTATATGGAAATGGTTGGGAAATCGTGTCAGAGGTATTCCCAACAACAGCAGTCTGGATCTGGATGGATGAGAACGCAGGCATCTTGATCACCATTTTTAATAAAAATTGTTACATCGGAAACTGACAATCGGCTTCATCGGAGTTATATATACGTTTTTCAGTCTCTTCACATAGCTCTATGCCGCCCTCCATCGAACAGTGCAGGTGACAAGAACTGGGGCTTTTTAGTGAAGCTAATTTTGTACTCATGCTAAAGGTCCCATGTAAATATTATATCCACTGGTTAATGCCGTAAATATGGTACCGACCCGAGGTCATACGTGAGAATAATAACCACCGCCAGTAGTTCCTCTTGCAGAAACTAAATTATTCAAGTTAACAATAATCCGAGAGATGCTTCCGAGATATCACGATTAATGGTTGATGAATAATAGAGTTACGAATGGGTGAACACGAATCCGTTACTTGCCCGTCGTTCACACTGCTCCTATCCCCAAAGTCTCCAACATTTAGAGGAATTAGTTGGAATTAGTACTAATCCTATTCTACGTTTATGATCTAAATTTCTCATAACGAACCAAAAGAATATGATAATTTGAATGAATATGATAATGAAACATGCCCGTCGTTCACCCTACTCTTATCCTCAAAGTCTCCAACATTTACAGGAATTAGTTTGAATTAGTTCTACTAATCCTATTCTACGTTTATGATCTAAAGTTCTCATAGTGAACCAAAAGAATATGATAATTTCGTCATCCCCCAAACATACGCCTGAGAACATGATGAAACTCAGGAGCTTCGCTTCTTACAACGTATAATGGAACGGTTGAAAAAACACCGCTGTTGAATGCTGCTTCGATATCTAAAAACAACAATTATATCCCTCCGAGTCATTAAGACTGAGGTCGGATCAAAGAAGCCGTCCATTTGCGATGCTCCACAGACCGAGGGGGGTGGACATTGCGGGACTGCCATTTACGGGATGGGTCCCCCGGATGTTTGGAGTGCCACAGAAGAAGGAATATGGAACAGGTGCCCTTCCTGAGGGAGCGGAGAACTCAGAAAAACCGTCCTCTTCAGAGCTGATGATCGTGACGAGCGCTTGATATTTGGATTGACTCGACATTTTTTCTATGTACGAGTTGTGTAGGGGGGGGGGGGGGGGGGGGGAGGGAGATAGAGTGAACCTTGAAAAAATTTGAGTTCACTTTGCGTTCAGTTTACCTCTAATCGAATTTGGCACCTAGTCGAAAATTGGCATTATGGTTATGATGTACTGGTGGTGGTTATTCGAACTACCGTCCTTGTTTCCTATCGTGGTGAACCTTTCACGTGTTTTTGGCTTGTTATTTTCAATAATGAAAGTTTTAAATCGGGCATACATTTGTTGACCCCCCCCCCCCCCCACCAAAGATGTTATTGCTAGGGAACAGCATGCATTAAAAAAAAAAATCTATAGAATTCTCGAATCCACCGCATATTTATGAAACTGTAATTGCTCTGCTCGGCCGGCTCCAGTAAGTACTTGATTTAGAGCTTTCCATTCGGAAGCCGAGGATAGGTATTGACCACAGAAAAGTAATATTACATGGGTAATTACAGGAAAGAAATGACCCGTTGTAATAATTTGCAGCATTTTAGTCATTGTTATTCAACTAAATATTTAGAGGAGTTGCGATGAATATGTGTCGAAATTTAGTAAGAACTAGCGAATGACGTGATTTGAAAAGGTCACCAGTCCACAACAAAAATGCCACAATGAATTTCTTGGATTTCCAATTCAATGGCGTCACACGATTCCATAGTCTTACCGTCCAATGTTCACCATGCATATAATATAAACATGGCTTTGTTTGACTCTCTTGGCTTACTGTGGCGACTCTCATGGCTTTTACCCATTAAGAGGGTGCGTATCAGTTCAGGGAGGGAGGAGATCTGGTCGAGGTAATGGATATGTAATCTGGACGTGGGAGCGAGCGGGAAGACTGGGACCCTTGGAGGCCAGTTTTAAGATGGATGAGACGGCCCGCAGCCAGATACAGCCCTAAGTGGTTTCTTCTGTAAATACCAAGCCTTCCTTTTTCTCCGATCATCCGGAGCCACCCTGTCTCTCCTCACCTTCTTCTTACCTTGCCTGGCCAAATTCTGGATACAGCCAGACTCGTTCTATGCCCAGTCATTACAATTGCCTGTCATCAAATTTTTTCCTATTCAAGGAACAGACATGTGAAAGAATTTTACAATATTTTCACTCTTTCTTACTTTTTTTAAACCTCAAACACGGACTAAACACTAAAAAAATCAAGTTTGAAATTCGTGTGACGCTTTCCGGTAGCGACGATCATCTTGTAGTGTGCAAAAGCGACATGGAGCGGAGAGGTTGTTCATGGCGTCATCTGGAAACAATTTCAACCCCAAATTTCACCCCATTTCTATTATGAAACCTCAAGTTACTTTTCAGAATACTTTTTCGGAGATCTGTCATTTTGGGAAATTAGGAACCCCGTTCAACAACGTGGTAAATGGAGTACAAATCAGCGTTAGGGTGGTGGCACCAGTTTCAGACACCGACCCAGTAACAGACACTTTCAAGTTCAAAGCCAGATAATACGAGTTCTAGACGGTTTTGAGGCCTTTTCCAAGGGGCATTTGGTGCGGGCAGATCTATCCAGTGGATTGCGGTGAAACTACGAACTCAGAGAAGGTTAGTCCAGGATTGGTGACCGTTATCCTAAGACGCCTATAACTATTCAAGTAACTATAACTATTCTTCTCACTGGATTGACTTCCAGATGTGAAATGGAATAGTATTCATCGTCTTCTTTTATTATAGAAAGTATAAAGCATTTTTAGTCGAAAGAGGAGACAGCTCGTCAATATGGCACAACAATGATAAGAGCGCATCTTACTCTTTCGGAACGTAGTTACTACTAAGGGTGCCTACTCTATGACAAGGAAATTGATGAGCGATCAGATCAAGTCAAATAAATTCCCAAACATACGTCCTTTTCTTGCATCCCTTCAACTTGGAATAAATCCATGATTTGAACTAACTAAATGTGCCGGATGCAAAACACGTGGTAAAAGAGGCTTGCCAAACTTTGATCAACACATATCAATGAGATTCAATTATCTATTCCCATCGCGATCCTTCATTATGCATTCAATCGGTAGGCGACGCTCTTTGGTTTGGAATCAGCGGACGGTCTCACCCACACGGAATAGGAATGGCAACTATACGTCTTGGCTGGTGGCAGACGGGTTTTAGCATACGTCGAGCGTCTGGTACTGTACACTTGCAAAATATAATAATAGCCATTGCATTCGTGGTCTTGACAATTAATGGGAGTTAGGGAGTTAGGGAGTTTTTTGTTTTGTTTGTTTATTGAAAGACGCGACAGGGAATTGAATGAAGGCGCCAAACTGAACCTGCATCGACTGCAAGTGGACATTAAACTTGGTACGTTGACACAGAAATGGTTGAGACAGAAATCACACTAAGTAGGCACTGTAGGAGGTATTCGCAGGTTGCCCTAAATACAGTATGAGGGGAATCATTTTAAGAATTTATTGAACTAGATAAAGATTAGGTATACCTACTAGATATTTTTAACCGACTTCAGAAAAAGGAGGAAGTTTCCTATTCGACCGGTTTCTATGTTCTTTTTGGTTTATTATTTTCAATAATGAACATTTGGAATCGAGCACGAAAAAAAAAAAAAAGTTAACCCCCCCTCAAAATTTGATGGTTTAGGTACGTTTCAAGATATGTAGATTCCGAAAATGCAATAAAAAAATTTTGTCCGTCCGCCGTACGCCGTACTTAACACTTTTCTTAGTTACCATGAGCCAAAATTGACGAAATTCGGTTTATAGGTCCCGTTCGGGATCTTGTTGGTTCTCGAAGCTCGGCGTAACTGTCAGTCATCTCTAAGAAGTGAAAAATAGGGGTTGAAATTTTAGGACGCCTACGCCTTTTTTTTACGTGAATATTTTCACGGTTTTAAATAGTTCTTGAACTAACGAGTTTTTGAGACCACCCAGGGCATTGTACGTCCCGCCGTTCCTTCACAGTAAGGCCCCCAAGTTTGCACCGACAGGCTTGGTCAACAGGAGGGTGTTGTATACATTCAGCCCATATATCATCACTAGGGAGCACCTGATTATAATTACGGATGGCTGTGTGAACTCGAGCTGGTTGTTCCACGATTTTATTCCATTTGAAAAATGAAGGCTGTTTTGGATTTTGTTGATAGGTAGGTACGTTTGCAACTTGAACAAAAGGTGAAGTAATATTGATGGGTAAATTATTAGACAATGGTAAATTATTACGCAACGGTAAATTATTACACAACGGTTCATTATAGTAGCCACGTAGAAGGGGCTGGATTTGGTTGATAGGGTAGAACAATCGTTGAAGTATTATTGATGGCCAAATTATTACACAACGGTAAATTATTACGCAACGGTTAATTATTACACAACGGTTCATTATAGTAGCTACGTAGAAGGGGCATCTATGCAGATAAAATTATTACACAACAGTTTATTATTTGCCTTTTGCTTCATGAATAACTACAATTAATTAATGACTGAATTATTGAATCCCGCGAATTTTTAAGAAACTTTAATTCCGCGGCCGGCTCCAGTGCTCCATTTAGGGCTTTCCTGGGGGGAGCTCGAGCGTATTGACGCAGAAAACAGTGATCTACGCAGAAGGGGCATCTATACAGGTAAATAATAAACCTTTGTGTAAAAATTTGCAGCGTGCCCATAGATTTTGCCCATAGATTATGCCGAAACTACTGGACCGATTTCGATGAATATTTTTTCAAATGAAAGAGGATCATTCCCCGGTGGTCCCATTCCAATTTTTGAAGTAAAAAAGCAGTGCTGGGCCTGCACTAGGTCAGTTATACTCTTTGATTTCTATGTAGTGCTTTGACAGACATTGAACGATTTGACGACAGAAAACCACCTGCCAAAGTAATGATATAATATCAGTACTTGATAACATCAGGTATATTAATGAGCTAGTGATGGGTAACTGTTGGCGTTGGCATAGAAAAGTTTAGGTTATTCAAAAAAATTATTTGATAAAACAGGTAGATACTTCGAAAAATATACCAAAAAGTATAAAATAAATCCTAAACACCTTTACGAAACTAATTTTAAAAAACCTATTGATTGCACTAAAAAGCAAAAAATAAAAACATTGTTTAGCAGAACAACCGACTTCAAAAAAAGTTGTATAAAACTAAAAAGTAATGAGTATTTTGTATGCTGATCAAGCGCAGGCTCACATAATTTATTCAAATCCGATACAAGAAAATTGTTGAAGTCTGCGCCAAATTTTAACTAAAATGTATAAAAACCAAGGCGGTGTGTGGGGGCTTTATTTAAATTTGGCAACACAGCCTTCATATTGTATCCCATGGTTATTATATATTAATATTTTTATTATTTTTACAATAATAATTTATAAATAATTATTTATTGGAAATTGTGGCACCCCATAAATCAAAGCAATATAGTTCCATGAGAAAAACAAAGTAATCACTAATCAATCACTGAAAAATGGATCGTTACCCACCTCTGTAGTTTCCTCTGATAGAATCGCGAACAATGGTTCGTGTCCTCTAGACACAGGCAAATAATAGGGAAGTTGGATTACGATTTTTGTGTATGACGACCATGCACTTATGTTGACGAAGCTTTTCGGTTCAAATTGCAGGGCCTTGCTCTGAACGAACGGGTGGATGTAAAATGCTCGGGGTGGGGCTAAAAGAAATCCGGAAATTCGGAATAAATTTCAAAAAGTTTCAAAAATCATAGGTACCTACCTACCGTTCTATTGAATGTTTTCGAGTTACGATGTTTTGAAAATTTCAACTCCTATTTTACATCCCTTCGAGATGGCTGACAGGAACGCTGAGCTTTGATTGACCAATATTTTGATATTCTATGGGCCTACTTACCTAAATCTACCTGCAATTTTGGTACTGATCTGTTTGTTGGATCTGTCTGTTGATTATTATGGTGTCTGGTGAACAGTAGTAGACCCAGAACCCAAGTAAAATGTGGGTGGGGGGGGGGGGGGGGTACTGAGTTGAAGCAGACAACAGAAATATATTGATAAGAGTGAGTATTATAATATTCTACCTACCTAAGGATAATAATTAATATACTGGGTACATACCTACCGAGTTTTAATGCGTTGGGAGCTTTCGCGGGAGGCGACACTCGAGCACTCTGACGGGAATACTCAGAGGTGTTTAGTTGATCAAAGCACACGAAGAGTGCAGTAGCTGTCTTCGCACAAACGGAATCTATAGAGTTTCTTTCTAAGCTGAACTCGTGCCTTGACATAATATTATGTTCACTATGGTCGAGCAATAAAGAACCGAAGAAACTATGTCAATGTGACAAGCTAGTATATCAAAATAGCAATAAACTCTCAACTGTTTGGTGACTGCTGTACAAAAGTTATGACGTAGGTACCTAGGTACCTACCTACCTAGTTTCAATTCTGATTATGTTTCCAACTCCACCACGAGGAATAAGGGAATCATATTGTGGCTAAATTGTGACACTTCCCAGTGCATTTAAAACTATTTCCAAACCTTAACTCCATACTTATGATGGGCTTACTAGGTGCTGCTGCTCCAAGCGGGAAAGTAGTACTTTTATGACGAATTTTCCTTATAATTATACCTAGTTCCAATAGGTGTCCCTTGCCTCCTAGGTAGGTACGTACTACGAAATTCGTGACAAACCAATCATGGTATAGTCGACCTGGTTGTGAAATGTGTTTTTTTTGTCAAATCAAAACATTGATTTTTTGTAATAATAAACAATATAGGATTGTAGGTAGGTTCCTAGTTGTTTCACACAATTAGTTCAGTTTCATAGAAAGTCTGATTTTATGGGATGAGAACAAACGAGCTTCATCTGTATAGTAAATTATTTAATCCTTATCTATATTATTTGAACTTTTTTCAATTTTTTGTGTGTAATAAATAATAAACTTGAATTTTGTAATACAAAAAAACGCTGCAAAGTCCATGTCACATGGGTTTATTATTATACTGGACATACCTACAGAAATTGTGGGTGTTCATTTATTGTTTCTTTCATATGAAATAATTGAAATAGCTATTTTTGATGGTATCCACCAATTTTGGCCCACAAAATTATAATTGGGCTCCTATTTTTGACAGATTATCTTTGAGAATTGATAGTGCAACTTAATTGTCTTGATTCACCTGTTGATACTACTTCGAGTGTTATTATACAAATATATGGTGATTTCAGACAACTTCCTAGGTTTTTGACTCATAAAAAATGAATTCTGGAAGCTGAACTTTCCTTACAACCTCAATTCCCCACTCTTTGGTCAAAGTGGTCTTTGGTCTTCTCGCCCTAAAAAACATGGAAAACGATAACCGAAAAACCCTATATTTACCCCCATTTTTTACCCATAACACCACTAGGTGTATTCCGATGGGGCTGCCGAGCATCGGGCACAACTAGGACCCAAATGAAGCCTGTGTGCGGAAGAACAACGATTTTAAACTAAACTTTAACTTAAATTTAAGGCTGAAACTTTGTTAGACCCTCAATCCTTCGTTAGGTGGCTACAATTTTAAGTTACTAAAATACCAAAAGAACCCCATTTTTCACCCATATTCCGATCGGGCTGCAAAGTTTTGGGACACAACTAGTGCCCAAATGGGGGCTTTGTGCAAAAGAACAACTTTTTTTGACCGAAAATAAAGTAGATATGGATGATACGGTGGAAGGAGGACATTTTTGGAATCTGCGCACCTTGAAACGTAAAAGAGAAAATGTTGAGGGGACACTAAACAATTTTTTGGCTGAGCTAATAAGTACATAGGTGTAATATTTACAGAATAATAAACCAATATGAAAAATCGTTTCGATTATTGACCCATGATGGATACTTTTTGAACCGAACGAGTAGTTTGGATTTTTCACCCACGATAGCAATGCACAATTATGTTTCATACGAAAAACAATGGTTTCATTACCGTGGTGCACAGTCTAAGCAATCAGTCAAAGAATGTGTGTTTGGTATAATGAGGAAGTTGCATGTTTTGCACCCGGAGCATCGAACGTCCAGCCGTTCGTGAACACCAAAAAGCTTCGTCAACACGATCGTGAATCAAACGGTATAACTACTATATTATAACTACGGAGCATCTGATTATAATCAAGGATGGCTGTATGAAGTCGAGTTGTTTGTTCTGCGATATTATTTCATTTGACAAGTGATGGACTATTGGATTTTGTTGGTAGGTACCTACTTCTGAAACTTGAACAAACGTTGAAATATTATTGATGGGTAAATTATTACACAACGGTAAATTATTACACAACGGTAAATTATTACACCACGGTAAATTATTACACAACGGTAAATTATTACACAACGGTAAATTATTACACCACGGTAAATTATTACACAACGGTAAATTATTACACAACGGCTCATCTACCCAGAAGGGGCTGGATTTTGTTGATAGGTACTTTTGCAAGTCGAACAACTGTTGAAGTATTATTGATGGGTTAATTATTACACAATGGTAAATTATTACACAACGGCTCATCTACCGGCATATCATTATTATCACGGACGGCTGTATGAAGTCGAGTTTGTTGTTCTGTGATATTATTCCATTCGAAAAATGATGGCTCTTTTGGATTTTGTTGATAGGTACTTTTGCAGCTTGACAAACGTTGAAGTATTATTGGGTAAATTATTACACAACGGTAAACTATTACAGAACGGTTTATTGTAATATCTACACAGAAAGGGCATCTATGCAGGTAAATTATTACACAACGGTTAATGGCATGGTTTATGAATAACAACAAATAATTAATAACTGAATTACTGAATCTCGCGTATTGTATGAAACTTTAATTCCCGGGCCGGCTCCAATACTCCATTTAGGGGTTTCCTGGAGGGAGCTTGAGGCAGTGATCTACGCAGAAGGGGCATCTGCAACAACAATTCGCAGTAATGGACAAAATACCTAAATGAAGCGAAGGATGCGGGTTCATCGTCTTTCAACTAACCATGCTCTGTTCATTTGACCTGGACGAGGTCATGTCAAAAATAAAACTTGGGAATTTCGAAATTAAAGGAGTGAAGATGACGAGGTAAGCCGTTAGTCTGTGAATCAACTACTACAATTAGCTAATGTAGTTGTCTATAAAATTATGTCCCTAACTAACTTGCCTACACGAGGAATTGATTCCTAGGTGGGTGTGAAACGCACTGCGTTGTTGTTGAACCTTCTTCCCAGTTATTAACGTAATTCGTAGGTAATATTCACCTATATTATTCTACCACAAGCTACCTGTTCTATCCTAGCCTATCTGTTCGCGGCAATTCCTAGGCTAGCCTAATTTTACCCTTTTGCAATACCTATTTCCAAACTTTTCCTCGCCTATGTAAAGTATGGAAAAGTGAGGGACGTCCCAACACTGCTGTTACAAATACTCAAAAGTAGGTAGGTACATTTACCCCTACGTACCTACCTACTATGTATTTTTTATAAAACTCATTATATTGCTTCGATGTCAACCAGTCATTCTATTACTTGCGGATCAGATTAGTTAGGGGTGGATGTTCTCACAAAAATTTGATGACAATCAAATATATGGTATCTTTTGCTCATTCGCAGACGTCAAAACGGCGAAATACTCTATGCGTATGGGTGGGAAAACCTTTGTTTATCAAATGAAGCACCTACAATAAACCTAAAGGATGGAAGGGAGGGAGTTAGTGATTTTGGAGGATACTATGTTTGGAATTTTTGCATACACAGCTTTTCTACACGAGGGGATGTTATAAAAAATTGTTGTATGCAAAATGCGTTCTTTCGCACGCAGGTCCCATTTGGGCCCTAGTTGTGTCCCAAAACTTTGCAGCCCGATCGGAATATACGCAAGGGTATTACCTATGGGTGAAAAATGGGTGTAAAAACAGGGTTTTTTGGTGTTTTACTAACATGAGATTTTGAGGTATTGCTATTTGGAGGAAGCGGAATATGAAGCTGATTTTGACCAGAGACTAGAATATCATGTTCTAAGGAAGTTTCAGCCTTAAATTTACGCTAACTTTTGGTCTAAAATCGTCGTTCCTCCGCACACAGTTTTGATCCCCATTTGGGAACACATTTTGTTCCTATTTGTTCTCCGAAGCTCGGCAGCCGGATCGGAATACACCCAGGGGTGTTGTGGGAGAAAAATGGTTGTAAAAATAGGGGTTTTCGAGGGGTTTTTATGAGTCAGAAACCTGGGATATTGTCTGAAATCCCCATAAATTTGTATAATAACACTAGAAGTAGTATTAGCAGGTGAACCAGGACAATTAAATGGCACTATAAATGATCAAAGATAATTTGTAAAAAAACAGCCCAATTTGTGTTCCTGGGGGCTAAAATTGGTGGAAGCCACCAAAAATAACTATTTCAATTATTGCACATAAAAGAAACAATAAATGAACAACCATCATTTTTGTAGGTATGTCTGATAGAATAATAAACCCATGTGACAAGGACTTTGCAGCGTTTTTTACACTCCTAATATTTTATTATTTTATGATTTCGTCAACTCCGACGAATGTTATAAATATTCATTCCATGTTAGTTTTGTCTCCGTGTACTTGGTAACTCGTAATTTCTCCACGGATACTATAATCTATGTATGTGGCAATCTCTGTGCCTACTTGTAAAGCCTACTAGCAGAGTTTCACTGATTATGAGCCGAGCGAATCGCTAACAGGCTTGGTTGTTGCTTCACGTGACCTGCACAGGATGAAAAATGAGCGACCTTAGCCTCTGCAGCATGCAGTGAGAGTTTGAACCGGTCAGTAGAGTGGGGCCTTCCTGTCCTTATAGGTATAGCAATACAGGGTTGATAGGTACAGGTAAGCTGTGGTGCCAAGTGTAAAGTGTCACTGTCTGAGTTTGGTTCAAGAACGCATGACGCCTGATGTTATACCGGTTTCGGTGATCAAATCATCGTCAGCAACAAACAATAACGTCATAATAACAAACACTAACAAACAATAACGTCAGTAACAATAACGTTATTGTTTGTTACTGACGATGGTTTGATCACGGAGACCGGTATAACAGTGTATTTTTCGCGTTTTTCGTGTATTAGCGGAAATATACTATTTATCAGTAACTCCGTTTTTCTTTGAAATGGGTTTCCACGATTTCTTCGCGAGTGATTTAGTTCGTATACCTAGGAGTTGAAATTTTCAGAACGCCGTAGCTCGAAAACTTTCAATAGAAGGGTACCTATGGTTTTTTAACGTTTTTAAATTGATCTCGAACTACAGAATTTTTTGAGACCACCCGGAGCATTGTACGACAAGCCGCTCGCTTGCACCGAAAAGCTTTGTCAGTCAAACATGATCGTGAATCAAACGGTATAAATCCGGCCCAGATATCATCGCTAGGGAGCACCTGATTATAATCATGGATGGCTGTGTGATGTCGAGTTGGTTGTTCTGTGATATTATTTCACTTGAAAAATGATGGATCTTTTGGATTTTGTTGAACAAACGTTGAAGTATTATTGGGTAAATTATTACGCAACAGTAAATTATTACACAACGGTAAATTATTACACAACAGTTTATTATACTAGCTACGTAGAAGGGGTTACACAACGGTAATTATTATTTGCCTTATGCTTCATGAATAACTACAAATAATTATTTATGATTGAATTATTGAATCCCGCGCATTTGTATGAAACTTTAATTCCAAGGCAGGATCCAGTACTCGATTTAGGGCTTTGGGGGTGGGGTGGGGGGGGGGGGGGGGGAGTTCGAGGGTATTGACCACAGAAAACAGTGATCTACGCAGAAGGGGCATCTATACAGGTAAATAATAAACCTTTGTGTAATAAATTGCAGCGTTTTTGAAAATGTTCCAAGTTTGAACACATTTTTTAGGAACAGTAAGGAAAAAAATTGCTCACTTTTTTGAAACAGTCGCCCGGAATTTCACGTGAATCTCGATGAGAGATCCGCTTTCCGAAATGAAATATCACGCTCGTTCTCAAATGAGAAGTAAACGAAATTTGGCCTCGATGGTGCTGCCATCGCTTATCACAGATTATCACCAAAACAGCGTTGCATTTACCCTTCCTGGGAACTCGATAGTACGGTAGATTACAGTAGATAGCACAGTGGTTATAGTAGATAACACGAAATAGATCAGATTTCTGAAATTATAAGTTGGAGTAACGAGGATATTGTTTGCTACTCACCAAATGCTATTCACTTAGGAGTGGTGTTTTTCAGGCGAGGTAATTATACCAACGTCCGAATGAACGATAGATTACATTCCAGTCGATTGGTTTCTGTTATTATTGTTCAAGGAATAGGTATGTACCTCCGTCACAATCTCAACTGACATAGCAGGCAACAGTAAATTATTCTTCGGCTTAATGTGGTAAAGCCTTGGGAAGAGGTGCTTACTATTCTCACTGTTCGGTAGCCACATGATTCGTTATCAGCCCGTATTTTGAAACCAGCTAAATGTACTGAAATGCGCAATAAGCTATTGAAGATGGTTATAGTACAAACTAGTATCTAATTTATAGTTATTAAAGTTAGTAAAACAATATGAAAATCTTGTACGAGTCAGGAATTCGCAATAAATTTATTGAAGCCGCCCAAAGCCCGAAAAACCAATTCAAAATTTCAACTCAATTACATACTACTTCCTTGGTTTGTTTGAGGGGGTCTATTTATGACCCTGCTTGGTACCAAGATCCGACAAGTAGTCTAAAAGCCTGCATCTCACAATCCTTCAAAAATTTGTACCCAAAAGTTATTGGTGTCAAGCAAAAATGCAAACAATGCAATGGAGAAAAACACCCAAGGATTATATAGTGAAACGAACTAAATCACTCGCGACGAAATCGTGGAAACCCATTTCTTACACACGAAAAATACTTCAGTTATTGTTTGTTACAGACGACGGTTTGATCGGGCGTTGTCGTTAACGCTCACAAGAAGTGAAAGTCGTCGAAGCGTGAAAATTTTTTGGTCGCGAATGCGCACGGACTAAAAGGCGGAAGCTCCTCGAGAAGGTCGTGAATGCTCACAATCTCGTGTTTGGTGTTTTCGTTGATGCCCACTGACCTTTGCGTCAGATAGGGCATCTGATATGGAAAGATTATTTGATACGAACGATTGGACAGTTGTAGGTGGTCAGTTATCTCGATGCAATGGAGAACGAAGGTGTCCCAACTGAGTTTGTTGAAAGTGGAGGCAGAAAAGGAGGTAATGTCGTGTTTCGGGGGGACTTCAAGTTCGCACTTTTATTCATCGGGGACTTTTATACATCGCAGCCTGAGATATTTACATTTTTCGAGGAACTATTGTCGGTACAAGCGGACGTGTACCCCAAACTTAATTCCCTCCATCACACCCACAGTTTAAGACCAAAAATCATCAAGAAGCAAGCTTGGGTTAACAAGTGGATTAGGCGCTTAGATGGTGGAGAAGTGTCGCTGTACCACTTCGTTCAAGTCCTCTCTTTTAAACTTCGCCCTCATACAGAAAACATGTAGCCCCCCCCCCCACCCCTCCGAGATTTTATTTGTACACAATGTCCCAAATCGTGACTGATACTAATTTTTAGCGGTTTTTAACGATTTTCAACTCAGGAATGACGCTATTGACGATTTTCAACTTAGAAACGACAGCCCCTTTTAGCATGCTCTTCAACGTCTCAATTTTTAACCACACCTGCTCGCTCGCAGACAGTCCTAAGTCTATATAAGTGGGAAGGGAAATTCGTTATTGAGCCACCGTGAGCATTGGGGAAACACCCACAGGCAAGCAACTTGAGCATTAACAACTACGAGAGCATTCGCGACAAATTAGTTTGTGAGCATTCACGACTACCTTTCGCGCGCCGTGAGCATTAGGGAAAACACCCGTTTGATCACCGAAACCTGTATAACAGTGTATTTTTCGTGTATTTGTGGGAATAGACCGCTTTTAAATAACATAGTTTTACTTTTAATTAGTGAAATTATATGGAGGAATGGTCACTTCCTCCCCCCCCCACTCTTGAGATGTGTCTACGATAAGAGTTGGCGCAGCGATCGCTCGAAAGAACATCCATTCCTAAATATTCAAATTTAAATCAATTTTCAATCTGATTTATTTGAGTTTGTTTTAGTCAATAGAACACGGCTGTATGAAGACGAATTTTTTTTTCGAAAATTTTCTGGATTAGATTAAGATTATGATTAATTATTGTTACTTAGGGTCTAGCTGGTCCGCGAAGCTCGACGTTATTGTCAGTCTAAGGTGTGAAAACCAGGGGTAGACATTTCCCGAACGCCCTAGCTCAAAAACTTTCAATAGAAGAGTATTGTTTTTTAACGTTTTTAAATTGATCTCGATCTTACGAATTTTTTGAGACCACCCAGAGCATTGTACGTCCAGCCATTTCGTTTGCACCGAAATGCTTCGTCAACATGATAGTGAATGAAACGGTATAAATCCGACCCATTATCCCTAGGGAAAACGTGATAGTAATCTAATTTTGAATTCAGTTGATAGGTACTTTTTCAATTTGAACAAACTTCATGCTTCATTAATAACAACAAATGATAATTTATTAATGTTAATGATAGAATTCTTGATTCCACCACATATTTATGAAATGTGATTATATGGCTGGCTCCAGTACTCGATTTAGGGCTCTCCTGGGGGAAGCACGAGCATAGGTATTGACCACAGAACACAGTGATCTACGCAGAAGGGGTATATAGACAGATAAAAAATAAACCGTTGTGTAATAATTTGCAGACTCTACACCTCCTTTTTAGGGAAATTGAGGAGCAGTAAGTATCTCGACAGGCCCATTGAGCATGTTTTTAGTCGTCTTAATCCTGTAAAAAGACCTCCCAGTTGTGGCGGTCGGGACCAGTGCGGTCATTATATTAATTTATTTATTTTACTTTTACGGGAACAAGCCCAGTTGCACAGGAACATAATACAAATCAGACAGTGAAACGATTCGCATAAAATAAAGATACAAATAAAAATCAAAAATAAAATAAAATAAAAATAAAGAAATTTCATAGGGAAATGAAAGTACAATAGGGGGAGAAAAAAAAATCACTAAGTGATAAGCAAACCGGTAGGTACCTACTACCAGAGGCTTGTTCTGTATTAATAATTAATCGTTTTCAGGAATTTGAACAGTTTGGAGAACCTGAATTTACAGTAGCTTTGTTGTTTTTCTTTAAACAATTCGAGTTGTACCTACATCATGAAAGCTCTCGAGCTTTATGTTTCCTCGTTGCATGACCTGGAGAAACATTTGTAAAGCAGTCGTTCTTTGTCAAATTCACTCCCGTAGAATTCAATCGCCCAGTTTCTTAGGAAGAATAAAGTTCCTGTATAAAAACCATTTATAAATTACAGGAGAAGAGAAGGGGCTATCACCCAGGTAAAGGGAGCTCACCCGATTTCAAAGACTTTGTTTTTAGACGACTTCAAAAGCTCAAATATAGGTCAGATTTCATTCGCGATCCTTGAGTTAACAACACATTGCAACATTGCAACAATCCATGGTACTGCTCATTTAATGTCTCTCAGGATCCATGTTATTATTTTGAGTAGCGATAGGTAAGATAATCAGTTAATCAATGACCTTGGAACCCAAAAACATTCACTACCCACAGGAATGTCGTTACCTTCGACTGTGCCCTTGAAGGACGGCTGCGATCGTGAGGCGATAAACACGCAATTAATTTGTGGAAGCATTCGGGCGGATCCAGATTCTGGCTGTTTACGTCAAGCTCGCTTTGCCGGTAGCGGCTTCGCCGTGGCGAGCGGGAAGGGCGCACCAGGTAGAAGGGGGTTTAAAATCACGAGTGATCTCTGCTTGGGTAGTTACCAACAAGCTGCCCGTCCGCATCTTCTTGACTTGAGGTTAGTCAGCCTTACTTCTAATTATATTAGCGCTTGAAAAATATAATTATAATGTTCGTGCATACTCCAAGATCATTACTCATTCTCGGTACCTAGTCGTTACCTATACTCTATCTCGTTCGTTTGCGATCACTCAAAACTCAATAATAAGTGTACAACGGAGTACAGTTATTATAACAGGGCGATCAGTGTTGATTTTATAACAAACCATTTCTACTAACGCAGGATTCCACGACAACAGCGGAAGGTGAATTACTCTTTGCTATGACCAATGGATTTGATTTTTTCGATTTAAGTTCCTATTTTCTGAGTTACCCATCCCAGGAATTTTAGTTTATTATTTTCATAATGAAGCTTTGGAATCGAGCATAAACAACAGTTTAACCCACCCTAAAATTATAAAGGTATGCAGTATCCGCAAATGAATTTTAAAAAAATTTCTGTCAACCCGCCGTTCGCGTCACTTATCTTAGTTTCAATGAACCAACAATTATGACACTTGGATTGTAGGTCCGATTTGGGGTCTAGTTGGTGCTCGAAGCTCGGCGTTACTGTCAGTCAGATCTAAGATGTAAAAAATAGGGGTTGGAAAGTTTAGAACGCCGTAGATCGCAAACTTTCAATACAAGGGTACAGAGTTGCTGTCATCGAGTTGGTTGTTCCGTCATGTATTTCATTAGAAGAAAAATGGTTATTATGGATTATGTCGATAGGTACTTATATTTGGAACGTGAACAAATTTGGTTCGGTGTCCCGTCTATCCGTCTGTGTGTCCGCAAATCCTTGCCACATGCCGCTTCCTCAATTCAAATCCGATTTTGCTGAAATTTTCAGGGTCGATGCTGGTTGAGACCCAGATGGCTCTGAAAGAATTGAAGAACAATATCGATATACCGCACATGCCAAAACGCAAAACCGAGTTACTAAATACTCGCGAATGAATTTCCCGATTTTGTTTGAATTCGGTGGGTAGTTTTGGTGTCGCTCCTAGATGGTCCCGTATGAATTTCAAAATGCTCGGGTCATAGGTGGCATTCACTCGATTTATGGCTTTCCTGGGGGAAGCAGGAGTGTAGGTACTGACCATAGAAACCAGTAATTAATCGAGGCAGAAGGGGCAGATGCAGGAAAATAATAAACCGTTGTGTAATAATTTCCAGCGTTACTAATTAAAAATTTAAATTTGGTTGATTGTTTTCAATAGGTACCTAAATGAACCTCTCGAATCGAGCAAGAAATTTTTTTTAACCCTCCTCAAAATTTGATGGTTTCCGTTTCAAGGTGCGTAGAATCTGAAAATGGAATAAACACGTTTCTGTCCGTCCGCCGTACGCATTAATTAGTTTTTCCCTTAGTTACCGTAGCCGAAAGTAATGGAATTTTGTTTGTGGGTCCCATTTGGGGTCCAGCGTTACTGTCAGTCATCACTAAGCGGTGAAAAGTAGGAGGCGCCATTATCTCGATTTGTTGTTGTTGCGTTTTTAAATTGATCTCGAACTTGGGAATTTATTGAGATCACCCGTAGCGTTGGAAGTCCAGCCGTTCGTTCACAGTAAGGCAGCGACATTTTCAACATGATCGTGAATGAAACGGTATTCGTCCAGCCCAGATTATAATCATGCATGGCTTTATGAAATCGAGTTGGTTGATCCGTGATATTATTTAATTTGAAGAATTATGGTTAGTTCGGATTTTGTTGATTAATAGATACTTTTGTAATTCGAACAAAAATGAATAACATGAATAACAACAAATAATTAATGGTTGAATTCTTGAATCCACCGCATGTGTGTATATACCTTTAATTGAAGGGGCCAGGGTGGGCCGAGTGGACTAAGGCGCTGGATTCCTCATCCCTCGAGTAATGTAGGTTTCTGGCGACCTGAGTTCAAACCCCGGCCACGTACCAGTACACTAACGCTTAGCTAAGCTCTTCACCACTGATCCATTCAAAAATCAATTGAAGCCTAAACAGTTGGGGAATAAACAAAAACAGATGACGCTCCAGATTTAACAGCCAACTGAAAAATTGTTACCCGAAAATCGGGTTACCTCAAATAAACATGAAAAAACAAATTGTTTTTGATTAACTTTAAAACTGGATTTGGAAAACTATAAATTCTACTTGTTAAAGGTATATTTCGCGGAGCATATATAGTGATATAGGCTCATAATGTTGTTATTAGGTCTTTCAAATATAACCTTGAAGAGTTGCATATTAAAATGAGCTTTAAAATAAAATAAGACCAATGCCTTCCTCTGATTGAAAATTCAATAAGATCAATGTTCGTGCCAAGTTTCTTAATTAAGCACTACTGTTATTCAGACAAAATGCTTATGGTTAAGGTAGTCATAGGATTTTCAAATATTTTCGGTTCTCCACTGGTGAAAGAATTGGATGCCCCTCCTCTCCCTATAGTCTCTTCTATGCATTGAATACCAAAAATCATCACGACTAACGGCTGTACATCATAACCGATCGGTCTCAAGTGGCATAACATACTGACGTTTTCTAAATGGAATTCAGCCCCTTCTAGACGATAGCGAAACGTAAAAGTATAACTAGGTATATTTTATGTATTATAGTAGCATTGTTGGAAACTCTCTCGAATAATTGCACTAAAAGAGTTTGCATACAATCATTTGCCGATTTCCAACCTTACGTGACCTCATAGTAAGAGAGTGAACAGTTTTTAGGAAATAGGTTAACACACTTATACATATCTAGATTCCACCTGGACATGAAGCAACAAACAGATCTCGTTTGGGTCTCGAGGCCACGCCTACAGAATGCGATCTCAGAATATCAGGCATTTTAACAACGTATTGATAATAAATAATTTATTATCAGTAGTGTTAGAGTGACGTGTTAACAGAGAGTTATCGCATCAATTTTCCGAAAAACGCAACTGTACAACGTAACTCTGTTCTAGGGTGACAAACTCGGATCCTAACTATCCAACGTGATTTCCACGAGAAAGTAGAGAGTTGCCGCAACCATTTTCCGAAAAATGCATCTCTAAAACATAACTCCGTTCTAGGGCAACAAACTCGGCTGCTAACTATCCAACGCAAGTTCCATGAGAAAGTTACGTGTTCACTTAACTCCGGACATACATACTGAAGCGTGATAATTGGTCAATGAAACAATATAATTTGTCTGTCAAGTTAACCTCTTTTTCTCATACTAGCTAGTAACATAATTATTCAGTAATACTAGTTATTCCATTTCGGCGGTTTTCTATGAGTTTTGAACAATTTCTAGAAGAACATTCGTGCCGTTTTCCAGTACAGCCTTACGCACAGCACGTTGAGACCTTGGGTCCTTTGTATAATTTTACATACCCACAATACTTGCGAAATATAAGGCTCTCTCTTACCATCCTCATGGATTCCGGATGGCAATGCTCATGGTACTCGAACCAAACGAAGTTCAGGCTTTCAAATATACCTAAAGAGAAAGCAAAATGAAGAGAACGCAAACGGTGGAAAATGTTCCTGAGGCCGGCTCCTAGGAAAGGTAAAAAAAACGTGAAACTGTTTCGAGGAAACTGTTTCTTGAATAGAAACGATGAAACAGTTTTTCAAAACCTGAAGTAACTGTTTCAAAATAGGAAACTGTTTCGTTTTCGGGTCCCAAGGTTGCTGTCATAGTATATTCCAAAGGTTCACTGTTGAAAATAATAAACCAAAAAACAATAATTCTGTTGTAGGAAACGAAGAAAAAAAGAGGTGTTTCGAAACCGTTTCCGTTGGAGACAGCTTCGCAGCAGGAAAAGCGAAGAAACTGTTTCGCGTTTCTGTTGTCTTGGACGAGAGCCAAAATTTCTTGAAGCGTTATTGTTGCCGAAGCTGTTATTTTGAAACAGCTTTCCCGAAACTGTTTCATAAAATAAACGAACGGTTTCGTTTTGTTTCTCCAAAAGAACAGAAACGCCCATCCCTACCGGCTCCTCAGTCCTCGTATCTTTACAAAATTCGGGGTGGCTCGATAGCGTAGCCATGGAGATCGAATTTGGTTATCCACGAAGAAGTTTACTTATCGAGTTACGTACTCCCTTCCGATCGTCAATTTTTGGATGTGACAACTCTCTAGTTATATGTTTACGTAACTCCGGACATTATATTGAAGTTAACGTAATAATTTGTCAATGTATGATATACAATTTGTCTGTCAAGTTTTTCTCTTTTTTCAAATAACGTAATTATTCAGTAATAGTAATTATTGCATTTTGACGGTTTTCTATGGGGTTTGAACAATTTCTAGATGAGCAATCGTGCCCTTTTACTGTACAACTGAAAGCCGGCACGGTGAGACCTTGGTTCCTTTGTATAATTTAAAATACCCACAATACTTGCGAAATATAAGGCACTCACTTACCGGTATCATGGCTTTCGGATGGCAATGACAAGACATGGCAAGATGAATGGGTACACGAACTACATGAAGTTCAGGCTTCCAAATATACCTAAAGAGAACGCAAACGGCGGAAAACCTTCCCGAGGCCGGCTCGTCCTGTCTTTCTACAAAATTCGGGGTGACGCGAAAGGGTAGCCATGGAGATTGAATTTGGTTATCCGCGAAGAAGTTCACTTATCGAGTTACGTAGTACATACTTCACTGAGATGCGCGACACGCATCTTTCCAATAGTTCCGTGGTGCTGGACAACGCAACTTGAAAACGCTAAAACTTACCTCTTGAACGTAAAACTTTACGTTCTCTCTCCCGATCGTCAATTTTTGGTAGCGAAAACTCTCTAATGATATGAAGCCACTCACTAAATGGATGGAAGCAGGTTGCCTAATATTTATGTGGCTCATCTATATAGGAAATTTTCCATCAGAATGGGTTTTGATGCAGTTCGTACGAGAGGTCGGTTGTGCGTCAGATGTTTTCTCATTACGTCCCTTTTTCTAAACTTTACACCCATCTGCTGTACATTTAGAACTATGGACGTTTGCATTGTGTATATAGGTATTTATATAACTTTGTTCATTGTAGATCGTGGGTTTCTGACTGAAAGATGAGGATTAGAGGATTATTGTGGTAATACTGTAGTTTAGGTGGTAATACAGCTAGAAACACATAGAAATCGAGGTCATTGAACCATACGTAGACACAAATGTGACAACTTACTTATTATAGGACACAAAAAGCTTGGTATCTCTTTCAGTGGCTCATATATTGAGTAGTTCTTTACTCATAAACTCATAACGTAAGTTTCTAACTATCTCTGGCATCGCATGGTGACTGAAATTTTACTTCGTTTAACAAATTTTATTTATTTAGCCCAAGTGCAAGTTTTGATTCAAGGATTGAATGGAGAAGGCTCTTCTGTACTGGATCAAAGAATAGCTGTTGGAGTATTCCGGTATTGGCGTTTAGTTTATCTTGTAGGCACTACAGGTGAATTACGCTCGTCATTCTGACCAGTCATATTTTTTCAATCGATTATTAAGCCAATCACTTCCACGTAAGTCGTCATCAACAAGTTTTACGATGTGTTGATAATAATGGGACGAATCAATGAAAAATGCAAGAATGATTAACATCGGCGAATACCTACTCGTTGATTAATTATGGGGGCTGTCATAGCAGAGTAGGTACTGCTCCTCAGGCATTCCGATATCGAATAATTGAACACTCGTAGAATATTGATAAAGTGAGGTTAAGAGGGGGGAAGAAACATGTTTCCTTATCGGTTGGTGGTCCCTAAAGCTTGAAGCATTCTATTATAACACTATGACGCACTGCTATCGTTCATGTATGCACTATTATAATATATACTTCGATAAAATAATTATATAGACCCCTCTGCCAGTCATGGATATGGTACTCTAGTCTGTCATGGTCTAATCTACTATCTTACGCAGCTGTATGGAATACATAAGTAGTGAGCTCCATTGGTAAAATTGATCGAGTAGCGAATATTTAATCTTTTGTTCTCCAGAGTATCGAACAATGACTGATATTAACATAATGAGCTACCATTTAGGCAGAATGAGACAGCAGTTGGTTGGTGCGGTATGGAAAAGAATCACGTCTCCCGGGGAGCCCCAGTGGGGGAGAATAGGTACCTACACAATTGTCTGGCGAAATTGCAATACTTGCGTACAATCCGTTTATATAGGTCCTATTGTTTTGAAAATGAGAGAATACCCTCACAGCACGATATCAACTACGAAACACAAGATTGAAAATGGCGAAGTTGGTATCAACGACATTATTTCATCAACACCTTCGTGAACTTACTTGCTCAGGGCGGCTTCAACAAACGTCTGCTAAATCGAGGATAAACAAACTAAGAAATCTGGCTATTATCTCAGGATTTCGTTGGATACACTGATATTCGTCCGCGACTCTGGCAGGGCAGTCGGACGAAAAGCCCCAGCCTGGAATGGCTGTTTACTTTACTTTACTTTGACACTGATATTCTCAAATGCGCTGGAGAAACTAAGGTTAGGATTAGAGTAAAGTTGCAGATTAGATCAACGCTATTAAGGGCCGGTTCATCAATCACATTTGCAAGACCGATTAAATTAAAGTCTGATTAAGTCAAATCTCTGAATCTCTCACATCTCTCACATACCCGTTTATCAATTCACTTTAGCAGCTGATTATAGCTAATCAGTGACTATCTTTAACTGGAGATCGAACCTCTAGTTAAAAATTTAACTGCCCAGTCAAAGTCTGACGCAGATGGTATCTATACAGGAATATGATAAACCGTTGATTATTTTATTATTACGCATCTCTGTATTCGTCTCCTGCATACTGATTAAGGTCTTCATTCTTCATGTTCGATTTATTCCGGCCTTCAATCTTTCCTTCAAGGATCTATAAACGCGTGGCTTCCGCTTGCTAAATAATAAGGAATTGTGAACGTCCTTGGTTTCATCCCTGGTTACTGTGTTTGTCAAAGGTTTGACTCCATTATTTGTACTCGTAGTAAGGTCTCATCGACAACTCATTGCCGTCGTCAAATCCATCCATGTTCATACAGACGGGATGACTGGAGTTCAGCCGTGTGAGGAAATCATAACCATACAGGAAAGGCAATAAGGATGTCATCTGTGACGGCACTCAAGTCGTAAAGGGGATGTCGTATTATTTGATAGTTTATAGTCGTTCCTAGCTTGAGGAACACTGGAAACGGACTATTATTACCTTGTAATTCAAAACGAATGTCTGAAATTCGATTGATTTTTCTGAACTTTTCATTCCGATTTGTCTACCCAGTTTTGTACCCACCAAACCTGCAAGAAGTAGGTTGTCAAAAAAAGATAATAATATTGCGACTTGTCTGTTGTCGATACCATAAAACTGCTGTTCCCGATCGCATTATAATGTGGTGCTTCAAACGAGCTAACCAAGGAATCTAGTAATCAACGAAGGTATTTATGATTAATTCTGCGATGTGAATCCATCACGGGTTGACTCGAAATGACCCTTCCCCGCTTTCTTACGGTTTTTCCTGAGAATGGGGTACTTTTGTTGTTATTTTGTTCAAAAGGCACAACTTCGCCTTGCATTATTTGATGTTGAACTCGAATATGAAAAACAAAAGCGAATGCTAATAAATTTCTGACTATTTTCATGAAATTATTGCTAAGGTTAATAACATTAGGTATTAGATCTGTTATATGAGTATCAAACTCATCCATTTCCTTGGAAGAATTGAAAGGGGAAGCAACTCTCATCTCAAGCTATATTATAATAAATAATCTGTTATATTAATAAATAAAAGAAAAATGTTATCGCATAGGTATCGATATTATTACTGTATGCAAAACTCCACCAGAGAACACAAGTTCGAACTTGAGCATTAGTGCGATAATAATATCCTTATTTTTTTAGGTTCCCGATGGCTTACTATGCTTAGGTACACATCTCACTTCATGTGCCTTGATATTTGTAAATTGCATTGTGCTTTTGCCAAAACATTCTTATATAATTTACATAAGCAGTCTCTAATGTAGTCAATCGAAAATAGGATACCCATGTAGTTTTCCTTTTATTTTGCGAATGATGAGGACTATGGAGTATCTCACGCTACTAACCATTAGATCGATCACCCTAAGATCTGTAACCCTTCAAATTAATCTACAAAGAAAACTAACCAATTCCTGTGCATTCGTGAACCTGATAGCGTCCTTGTACCGAAGTCGGGAGTCACTGCGGTTCATCCTGCCCAGTCGTGACTTCAACACCTGAGCATCCACCGACTGACCCGCTGTATTTCGACACAAACGGGTTCCCGATTCATCAACCTCACAGACTCTTAAAATCTCCGAACCACAATAACAACACCAAAATATTGGAACTGCTTATAACCGAAGCACAAGAACAAACACAGGGAATCTACCGAAAGAATACATAATGTTCGATAAGCATAACAAGATATTGTTACGAGTCCTATTCAAAATTTGTTGCGCAAAATTGTAAGTCAATGGTGTAGAAAAATCCAGTTGAAAACATGAAAGTTTCAACCAAACGTGAAGAAACTGAAATTTGTAGGTATATAGGACCCTAATAAAAATGAATAATAGGTATAATAATAATTGATTGAAGCTGATTTCATCATACCTCGGCCTCAAACTCATGAAGAGTACCTACTTATCCCTGGCAAGGACAGTGGTTGTAGGAAGCACTCTGGCACAAAGCGAGGTGCGCAGATTCGGCTGCTTCCGAGATGTAGTTAGGTGTTTTTAGAACAAGTATTTTATAGACAGTCAAATTCTACAACACACGAAAACTAAATACACTGCCAAGGTGATGGCACAGGAGCTTCCTCGTCACAATCAGAGTGACCCATTATAAAATAGAACAGACTCGGAAGCAAAATAACATAACATTACATTACATTACATTACATTACATTACATAACATTACATAACGTTAAAAAATACATATTACATAACATTACATTACATAACGTAACATTACATAACATTACATGAAATATACATATTATACATAACATGACTTCCATAATACATTACGTCCATTATACATAACTAGCCTGACCGCTCGCTTCGCTCGCTATCCGAGATTCGCTGTACGCAGTATCGTCGAACCAACAAACGACGGAAAAATCCCATAGCCTACCGGGTATTTGTGCCCAATTTTATCAAAATCCGTCAAGCCATTCAGGAGTTGACCATGGTCGACCATATTTCCGCTATGGTCAGGGAATTAAAAATGCGCCTACGTTCAACTTGGGAGGATACCGGATATTGGTGCCAAATTTGGTCGATATCCGTTGAGCAATTCGGGATTCGACCATGGAGGGACCCATGGATGCGCTAAGGTCGACCGCGGGGGTAGTCCGAAGGGTCGATCGTAGATGGAATTTCACGTAGATTACGAATACGCGATAAAAAATAGGGGTTACCATTTCAATTAACGAAGTTGACCATGGTCGACCATAGTTCCGCTATGGTCAGGGAATTAAAAATGCGACGTTGCACAACTTGGGAGCCTACTGGATACTCGTGCCAAATTTGGTCGATATCCTTCAAGCCATTCAGGAGTTGACCATGGTCGACCATAGTTCCGCTATGGTCAGGGAATTAAAAATGCGACGTTGCACAACTTGGGAGCCTACTGGATATTCGTGCCAAATTTGGTCGATATCCGTTGAGCAATTCGGGATTCGACCATGGAGGGGCCCATGGATGCGCTATGGTCGACCGCGGGGGTAGTCCGAAGGGTCGATCGTAGATAGAATTTCACGTAGATTACGAATACGCGATAAAAAATAGGGGTTACCATTTCAATTAACGAAGTTGACCATGGTCGACCATAGTTCCGCTATGGTCAGGAAATTAAAAATGCGACGTTGCACAACTTGGGAGCCTACTGGATATTCGTGCCAAATTTGGTCGATATCCGTCAAGCCATTCAGGAGTTGACCATGGTCGACCATAGTTCCGCTATGGTCAGGGAATTGAAAATGCGACGTTGCACAACTTGGGAGCCTACTGGATATTCGTGCCAAATTTGGTCGATATCCGTCGAGCCGTTTGGCCGTGCATAGAAGGACAGACAGACAGACAGAGCGCATGCGCAGGGCGAACCGCTGGCTCTATCATGTTGAAATTTATATGGGACCTCAATGGGCCCTACCCGCTTAATCCCTGAGAATTACATTGAAATTGGGTGAAATCTTTGGTTACTACGGCTGTAACAAGGAAATTGAATCTATTTCACGCCAGCGCATGCGCAGAGCGCACCGAGGGTCCGATCATGCTGAAATTCATACTGGAACTCACTAGACCTTGTCCAAACAACCCTTGAAAATTTGAGCGAAATTGAATCAAAATTGTGAAAGTTATGCGTGTTTGTTAAATTTAACGTTAGCGCATGCGCAGGGCGTACCGCTGGATCAATCATGTTGAAATTTGTATGGGACCTCAAGGGGCCTTATCCGCACCATCCCTCAAAATTTGAGCTGAAACAATTCAAAATCGTGGAAGTTATGGCTGTAACAAGGAAATGCGGACAGACTCACAGACTCACAGACTCACAGACTCACAGACTCACAGACCGACAGACACGGAACCAAATTTGTTCAGTAGGCTTTGAAACGCAAAATGCAAGTGGAAATTTTGATTTCTGAAGACAAAAATTTTTTGGCTCATGAAAGTGAACACAAGGCTTCCGCTGCTTCGCAGACTCGGAAGCAAAATGATGTTTGAAGAACTCATAAAACCGGGAGTTATTACGAGTGCCTAGTTTAGTTTTGAATGATTGAAAAACGTAATTCATGAATAACAGCAACCATGTTTTTGGTTTATTATTTCCACTAATGAACCTTTGGAATCGAAAATTGAAAAAAGGTTAAACCCCTCCTCAAAATTTGATGGTTTGAGTTTCAATGGTACCTGCGTAGAATACGAAAATGGGATAAAACCGCTGAAAATTATTGCACAATGGTTTATTATTTAACTGTGCAGGCTATGCCCCTCCTGCTGCTATGCCCCTTCTGCTGCTATGCCCCTTCACTGTTTTCTGAGGTCAATACCAACCCTCGTGCTTCCCCCAGGAAATCCCTAAATCGAGTAGGTACTGGAGCCGGCAGGGGTGTTTCATAAATATGCGGTTGATTCAAGAATTCTATTTATAATAATAAATGATTGGCATTATTTGTTATTATAAATGAATTATGAAGTGTACTTTGAAAAAAAGTTGAACGAAAAGTCCTCCGCGTAGCCAAAGAAAAGTTCCTGAAAATTTCTTCAGAATCGGGCCATTTATTCGTAAAATTGATTACCACAGATTTCGCTTTTGCGCTTGCGCAGTGGTCGCACCAATGATCCGAGCGTTTTAAAATCCACAAGGAACCATCTAGAAGCTACACCCCAACTACCCACCGAGTTTAAGCAAATTCAAGTAATTTATTCGTAAGAAATTTAATACCTCGAATTCGCGTTTCGCTTGCGTAGTGGCCATAACTACCAATGATCCGACCGTTTGTATTTTCATCGGCGACCATCTGGGGCACATCCCGCATGACCCCTGAAAATTTCAGCACCGCATTCGAATTAAGGAAATTTATGCGTGTGGCAAGGATTTGCGGGCACAGACGGACAGACAGACACCGAACCTAATTTGTTCAAGCTGCAAAATTAACTATCAAACTATCAAATTAACTATGATTAACTACTAAAGTAAATTACAATATTATCACGGAAAAACCCTTCTAACTATACCCTTTTGTTGAAAGTGTTCAAGCTACGGAGTGCGGAAAATTTCAACCCCTATTCTTCACCCCGTAGAGATGACTGACTAACGCCAAGCTTCACTGACCAACTAGATCCTAAGCGGGACTACAAACCAGATTTAACTTTTTTCATGTTGTAAAAGGAAAGTGCGATTTTCGGCGTATGATTGAGGGACAGCATTTTTGTTTAAATTCGATTTTCCGATTCCGCGTACCTTGATACGCAAACCACCGAATTTTGATTGTGGGGGGGGGGGGGGGGGATATGTTATTCATTTTATCATGTTTGATTCCATAGGTTCATTATTGACAATAATAAACCAAAATGAACTTGATCACGACATGTGCTTTTACAAACTGACAAGTGTATTCGTTTTGCAGGCTAACGTGAGCCTAACCCCATACTCGTTACTAGGTACCTACCTAAATCACTAGTTAAATGTTGCTAAAATAATTCTATCAATGACAAACAGTACCTAAGATGGCAAAAAGAAACGCAAATAATGAAGTTCTGAAGGGAGATTGTTGATGTGGAGTGAAAAAACGCTGCAAATCCCTGCACAAGGGTTTATTATTTTGTATAGAATACCCTTCTGTTACAGATCACAGCTCTATGTATAGATAACCCGTCTATATAATATAATATGTACTATTCTATGCATATTATGTAGATCGCAGACCCTCCGTAGGTTAGTACCTAACCCCGTACTCGTTACTCGGTACCTACCTAAATCACGAGTTAAATGTTGCTAAAATAATTCTGCCGATGACAAACAGTACCTAACAAAAAGAAACACACATAATGAAGTTCTGAAAAGAAATTGTTGATGAGGAGTGAAAAAAGTTGCAAAAGTACCTACCAACAAACTCCAGCGCCTTCTACGTAGATGGTATAATGAACCGTTGTGTAATAATTTACCGTTGAGTAATGATTTAACGTAGTAATAATTTACCCATCAATAATACTTCAACGTCTGTTCAAGTTTCACTACCTACCAACAAACTCCAAAAGAGCCATCATTTTTCAAATTAAATAATATCACAGAACAACCAACTCGACTTCATACTCCGCCAATATAATCAGGTGATCCGTAGCAATGATTGGCCGTATTCACAAATTCCTATTGTGGGCGCGTCTCTGGTTACGAGATTTGGTTTGAATTGTATACAATTTCATTCACACTGGAGTCGAAAATGCCTGTCGGTGCAAACTTCGGGGCCTTACTGTGAACGAACGGCTGGACGTACGATGCTCCGGATGGTCTTAAAAAACTCGCAAGTTCAAGAACTATTTAAAACCGTAAAAATATTTACGTAAAAAAATGGTATAGGCGTTTTGAAAATTTCAACCCCTATTTTGAACCCCTTAGAGATGACTCACAGTAACGTCGAGCTTCGAGGACCAACTAGACGCCGAACGGAACCTATAACCCGAATTTCATCAATTTTTTTTCATGGTAACTAAGAAAAGTGGCCCGTACGGCGTACGGCGTACGGCGTACGGCGGACAGACAGAAATATTTTTATTGCAGTTTTGGATTCTACATACCTTGAAACGTAAACCATCAAATTTTGAGGGGGGGTAAGAATTTTTTTTTTCATGCTCGATTCCAATGGTTCATTATTGAAAATAATAAACCAAAAGTTGCAAAAGTACCTGTCAACAAACTCCAAAACAACCATCATTTTTCAAATGAAATAATATCACAGAACAACCAACTCGACTTCATACTCCTTGATTATAATGAGGTGATCCCTAGCAATGATTTTATCACGGGCCAATTCCCGATTGTTAGCGCGTCCCTAGTGATGACACGAGTTAAGTGTTGCCAAAATAATTCTGTCGATGAGAAACAGTAACGTCAGTAACTAAAATGGCAAAAAGAAACGCAAATAATGAAGTTCAGAAGGAAAATTGTTGATGTGGAGTGAAATAGATGCCCCTTCTGCGTAGATCAATGTTTTCTGTGGTCAATACCTACCCTCGTGGTCAAGTATAATGAACCGTTGTGTAATAACTTGCCCATAAATAATACCTCAACGGTTGTTCTAGTTGCAAAAGTACCGATCGACAAAATCCAGCCCCTTCTAGGTAGATGAACCGTTGTGTAATAATTTACCGTTGCGCAACAATTTACCGTTGTGTAATAATTTACCATTGTGTAATAATTTACCCATCAGTAATACTTCTACTTTGTTCAAGTTTCACAAGTACCTACCAACAAAATCCAATAGTCCATCACTTATCAAATGAAATAATATCGCAGAACAACCAACTCGACTTCATACAGCCATCCTTGATTATAATCAGGTGCTCCGTAGTGATGATATCCGGGCCGGATTTATACCGTTTGATTCACGATCGTGTTGACGAAGCTTTTTGGTGCACACGACCGGCTGGACGTACAATGCTCCGGGTGGTCTAAAAAAATTGTTTAGCGCAAGACAAATTTAATAACGTAAAAAAACACATATCCTTCTATCGAAAGTTTTCGAGATACCGTTCTGAAAATTTCAACCCCTATTTTGAACCCCTTAGAGATGACTGACAGTAATGCCGAGCTTCGAGGACCAACTAGACCCTGAACGGAACCTATAACCCAAATTTCATCAGTTTTGTTTCATGGTAACTAAGAAAAGTGGCCAGTACGGCGTACGGCGGACAGACAGAAATAGTTTTATTGAATTTTCGGATTTTACATAACTTGAAACGTAAACCATCAAATTTTGAGGGGGGTTACAATTTTTTTTTTTCATGCTCGATTCTAATGGTTCATTACTGAAAATAATAAACCAAAACTATTAAAAGGTTTGTCACCCCCTTAAGCGCATTGTTAATCTAAAGCTCGGTTCACATGGAGACGCAATTCCGGACGGCAGTCCGGCAAGGCTATGCGTTCTACAATTCTATTGGCCAACGCAAAATGGGTTATTGCAACGCAGTGCCTTGGATACTATATCAAAATCTCCAGATATTATCCGTTGTCGGATCAGTTGCCGGATCTGCGCGGAGGTTACTGCGCACACCCCTCTTGGTTGGTTGTTCAGCCATATTGATATTCGACATCATGTGGTTGATTTTGCGGTTTCGAGTTCGAGCAATTGTTTGTTTTTTGCGATTGCATTATGTTATGATTCCGCTGCCATGTGAACGCCTCTGCGGCTAAAATTCCGGCAAATGCGTTGCCGGATTGCCGTCCGGAATTGCGTCTCCATGTGAACTTTGCTTAAAACTGAATGCTACGAGCTAATTTGGTTAGAGATGCACGCACGTACCATTTACATTTGTGCGGATTTCTTCCAGTATCGCGATATGAATAAATATGCCTATGTATGTGCACCCCGTTCCCAGTGCATAGTAATAATTGTCAGGTGATTTTATGGAACGCGTATAATTTTCTCGCTTCTTGAATTATGATCCATCAAGGTCGACGAAGCCAGACATCATTATCACGTCATTACATCATCTCACTTATTGCGGATGGACGAATTCCAGTTTTTTTTATGTCGATTTGATGATAACTGCTAATTTTGGAAACAACTCAAGTAAAAATAATCTCAATTAGAAATCTCAATTGTTCTGGAACTCGTTAATTACAAAACTCAGATACCCAGCCATTGGCGTCATAGAATTCATAGCCCTATGTCCAATCGGTGATCGATCTTGATGATCATGAAATTATGGCATATTATTATAACGTGGGTAATTAAAATATTATATGACTATTCCCATCCAGTAATCCCATCAATTGAAATATAATATAGCGACAAAAATAAAAGCTGACACACAATACGCTGTTACCTAAGCGGTTAACTTAGGTAAGCAGGACCATTTGTGGTCTACTTGATCCGCGAAGCTCGGCGTTACACTGTTCATCTTTAGGAATGCAAAATAGTACCTAGTTAACTTCGCTCGTAATTTTGGCGGTTTCTTTAATCGTAGTAATATACTGTTTTACACAAAAATGCTCAGAACTAAGTGGAGAATTCATCGTTGAATGCTGAAAACTGTTATGTATTATGTATATATTAATATTTCAGCAACAACACACGAAACCCCTGAATCACACAACGGTTTACTATTTTCCTGTATAGATACTCTTTTGCGTAGAGCACTGTTTTCTGTGGTTTACAAATAGGTAAAAATATATTGAAAAAAGCTGGAAATTACTACACAAAGGTTTATTATTTACCTGTATTAGATGCTCCTTATGCGTAAATCACTATTTTCTATGGTCAATACCTACCCTCGTGCTCCCCCCCCCCCCCTACCACAGGAGAGCTCTAAATCGAGATTGCAGCCAGCCGGTCAATTACAGTTTCACATATACGCGGCGGATTCAAGAATGCTACCATTAATTATTTGTTGTTATTCATGAAGCATAACGTTTGAGTTACAGAAGTAGGCAGGTACCTATCAACAAAATCCAAAATAACCAACATTCGTCAGATGAAATAATATTATCACGGAACAGCCAACTCAATTTCATTCAGCCATGCTTGATTATAATCGGGTATTTCCTAGCAATGATATCTGGGCTGGGTGTATAGCGTTTCATTCACGATCATGTTGACGAAGCTTAAAATTTCATGGCGTTACTTCAGGCCCTGCAGGTGCAAATTTCAGGGCCTTACTTCAGGGTGCAAAATTCAGTGCCTTACTATGAACGAACGGCTAGACGTACAATGCTCCCGGTGGTCTAAAAAAATTCCCAAGTTCGAAATCAATTCAAAAACGTAAACAAATTCGAGATAGCGGCACCCTGGAAATTTCAACCCCTATTTTCAACCCCTTAGATATGACTGGCAGTTACGCAGAGCTTCGCGGACCAACTAGACCTCAAATGGGACCTAAAAACCAAATTTTATAAATGAAAAAAGAAGTACGGCGAAGTGCCGTATGACCCACACTCATCTTGACGCGAGCTTTCCGGTTCATACTTCAGGGCGTTACTGTGAACAAACGTCTGGACAGTGCTCGGTTGGTCTCAAAAACTCCCAAAATTCGGAATCAATTAAAAAACCATACACTCCTTTATGGAAATTTTCGAGCTACGGCATTTTGTGATTCTATGTTTTTCACCCCTTGATGGCTGACAGTAATGCCGCGCTTCGAGGACCACCTGGACCCCAAGTAGGACCTACCTTCAAACCATATTTAATTAAATTTGGTTAATCTAAGGATAGTGGCGCGTGCGGCATTTTATCTAATGTGATACTGATGCAACGGCTCTTGAAGAATGCACTTCATTCCTGAAGCTAGCTTGCTGGAAAACGTTATACATCAATTAGATTTATCTTGGGTAGATAAGCTTTCAGCATCGGCGCAAAGCCATTATTGATGACCCCAAGCGACGAATTGTTCAGGAGGGTCAACGAATGTCTCCGTAGATGGCAGTAGGTCAAAGTGTGTTATTACCATGTACCTTATTCTTACGCCAGACTCCTGCATCACGCAAGTTGTAGATCTGTACACCAGTATGAAGCAATAGATACTCAGTGATGAGGTGGAAATGTCGTCCTAACAAGTAGTGGCGCCATTTACGGATTGACTCGAAAATAGCATAAGCTTCTTTCTCAATTATCGAATGATTCTTCTCTGAGCAGTTGAGCGTACGGGTGAAGAAAGCGATTGGTTTACCCTGTCGGCTAACGGTGACCGAAATCGGGTAGTCTGATGCATCCGTCTCTACTGTTAGTGGGCATCAAAAGCAACTACGTTTACTATGTACTGCTTTCGCACTGTAATTTCTAATCCTCTCAAATGCTTCCAAAGCTCCTTTGTTCAGCGGGAAGGGCCCAAAGTGGACAAGAGGGTAGACTTTCTCTGAAAACTTGGTTACCCGTTTTGCATAGTGTGAAAACAGATCTAAAACCTTTTGCAGTGATGGAGAGTTTGTAGGCGGTGGGATCTCCAGCAGAGAACGGAGCCTCTCGGGATCTGATTTAAATTGTTCATCCGAATCCTCATACCCAAGTAAATTAATTGTTTCGGTGTTAAATGTACATTTGTCCTTGTTGAGCGTTAGATTATGCTTTTCAGTCATGGCGACAAAATTCAGTAAATTTTGGTTGTGCTCATCTTCGCCGATTCCGCATGTACATAGTTACATCGTCCAAGTAAGCAAATGTACCTCTAAGATTCTCCTTTTGTATGATGTTTGTGAGAAATTTCTGAAACGCCGGAACCCCATTAGTCACTCCGAACGGCGAGTAAAGTGGTGAAGTTGTCCACCGACCTCGATGGGCACCTGGTGATAAGCTCTTGCGAGATCAGTCTGACTGAACACCTTGTATCTGGCTACTTCTTCCACGATCTCGTCGATCATGGAGATGAGAAAAGCGTCAAGTAACGCATATTTGATGATAGCCTGGGAGTAGTCAATAACCATCCTCTTCTTTCTAGCACTGGATACGACAAAAGCTTGAGCTCTCCATGGAGAATCGCTCAACTCAATAATATTATTGGCTAGGAGTTTCTTAACTTTCGCTTCCATGAATTCTCGGTCAGGTTTAGCGTGTCTTCGAGATCGGGTGGCTAGAGGCTTACAGTTTGGAGTTAGGTGCGAAAATTATGTGAATGGGCTCGATGAAAGCTGCCTCGACTCCCCCACAGATCTTCATTGCGGGACGTGTACCTCCAAAGGATATCTCCACGGATTTATGCGCTTGTAACACGTCATGCCGAAGAATAACATCCGAGCAAAGATCCTTCATCACATAAAGGTTGACATATTTGCATGTACATTATATCCCTTCTCTTCTATTGAGACCTGACAATAAAATTTGATTTCTGTAGCTAGCGAGATAGAAGCCATGGAAATGCGACCAAAGAAAGGAAAGGTGTGCAAGTTTGCTCGCGGAGCCTGCGACGAGCTGATGAATCTAAGAGAGCTCACCATGTCGATCAAGGCATCTGCTAGAATAGAGTTTTTAAGCCTTATTGGTACAGTTGTACATGCAAGTGAAGGGGATGAAACAGCCACGACGGTTGCAAGTGAAGCAACCGTTCCTTTTGAAACTCGCTCCTTGGAAAGGCAAACTTGGCGAAGTGCCCCTTTTTGTTGCACATTCTGCATGTAACGTCTAAAGCAGGGCAGGATGTCATGGACCTCCGCAAAAATAGCAAGAAGTGCGCTTTGAAGTGGCTTCTATTGTATGGTCATATTGGTCTGTGTCGGATCTGCCAGCGTCTTCCTCCCCCCATGGCTCTTTCATTGGACATATAGGCACAGGTTGTAGTTCTTCATAAGATAATGAATGTAGCTGTGCTAAGTCTAAAACCCTAGCTTGGTTGAATGCATCGTCGAGAGATAGTACAGGGTTCTCCAAAAGCCTCTGGCGAATAGCCGCTGACTGTAAGCCTGATATGAATGCATCGCGTATACTGTCATTCCTATTTTGAACTGCTGTTACAGCTTTGTACTTCCACTGCTTGCCAAGAGTCTTTAAAGCTTGTGAACATTGATCAAGTGTTTCCCCATGCTGTTGCCTCCTAATGGCTAAGCAGTGTCGTGCATAAATTCCGTTTTTAGGCTTCACGAACAGCCCCTCCAAAGTTGTTAAAGCTGTGTTGTAAGTAGTACATTCAGATATTGACATAACCAGTTTAGGGGCGACAAAATTGGCTAGGAGTTGACGTTTTACCTCATCTGTCAAGACTTCTGACGAGGAATCCATGAAATTTTCAAAAGTATGCTTCCAATGCGTCGAGTTGGCTTCAGCGGACGCATCCGATGGGTCCACATCAAGGCGAACCGGTTTAAGGAACTTCTTCATTGTTGATAATTTAAAAAAATTGCCAAATAAATTGTAACAAAGTACCTATGTAATCCTGAACATACGTTTTATTTGGCAAAATTTGACATTGGAATTATCTATAATTACGATTGTCTAATGGTAACTATAGGTCATAACTGTCACGAATGGAGTTGATAATTATCACAATGCGCATGGGTCACAAAAGCGGTTCAATATTATTGGTTCTTTACAGTAGTGGACCTTTACAATCGAAAATTAAGAGGGAAAAAACTCAACATTTAATGGTTTTCGTTTCAAAGTATGTAGAATCCGGAAATGGAATAGGTACAAAAGTTTCTATCGATCCGCCGGACGCTGTCCTTCGCACTTTCCTTAGTTAACATGAACCAAAATTATTGAAATTTGGTTAGTAGACAGGTACCATTTGGGGTCTAGTTGGTTCGCGAAGCTCCGCGTTACTGTCAGCCATCTATAAGGTGTGAAAAATAGGGGTTGGAATTTTCAGAAAGCCGTAGCTCGAAAACTTTCTATAGAAGGGTACGTTTAGTTTTTACGTTTTTAAATTGAACTCAACGAAATAATTTTTTGAGGCCACCCGGAGCACTGTACAACCAGCCGTTCGTTTGCACCGAAAAGCTTTGTCAACATGATCATGAATGAAACGGTATGTATCCGCCCCAGATATCATTGCTGGGGAACACCTGTTTATAATCGTGGATGGCTGTAGTAAGTCGAGTTGGTTGTTCTGTGATATTATTTCATTTGAAGAATGATGGCTCTTTTAGATTTTGTTGATAGGTACTTTTGTAACTTGAACAAAAATGTTATGTCTCATAAATAACAGCAAATAGTATATTGATGATTGAATTATTGAATCCTGCGTATTCCCGGGCCATTACTTGATTTAGGGCTTTCCTGGAGGGAGCTCGAGGGTAGGTATTGACCACAGAAAACAGTGGTGTACGCAAAAGGGGCATATACCTACACAGGTAAGTAATAAACCGTTGTGTAGTAATTTTTAGCAATGAACGTAGATTCCATTCTGAGAATTTTGACACCAACCGTACTGTCCTACGATGAATAGTTAGTTATTTTTCTATGACTTTTCGAAGTTTCTTGAAGTCAAATCGGTGGGGGGTGCAATGATGAGTCAAAATTCTCAGGGTGGAATCTACTTTCATTTAAAAAAATTAAATGTAGTACGTGCTCCATACCCCGTTAGGTCACTGGACTCAGGTTCGCATTGCCTGTATTATAGGTACTTACAGTTTTTTCCCCGGAATTTAGAAAGCAGTTTTTTCAACTTATCCCATGATTCATTCCAGTAATGATGGCAGCCACGCAGTTATCGTTAACTAGAAGAAAATGCTTTCCTAAACTAAAGAAAAGTTTGCATAAAAGAAAAAGTTTACGAGGATTTCGAAGAAACACAAGACGATTGAAGTGTCCAGTATTTACCTACCTCTAGGGAGTAGTGCCATCCACGTAACTACTAGTTACAATGTAAGTACGCTATTACATGTATTGTGGCAACGCAACACTGTAACAACATAATAATCTAGAACAGAAAGAGTTTCGAGTAGAAAAACAGAACTGCTCTTGTGGGATAAACGTCGAACAACAGAGTCTTGCGAAATCGAAACATTCCATATTGAGCTTCAGAGCGGGGAGTTGGGTTTCTCAACTCCGAAAGAAGTCCTAACCGTTTAGGTACTCGAGTTAGCTGATCTGAGCTTGTCTGAAAGTCTCCAGGAACAAGAACACGTTGTAAATTCTTCCATAACGGCTTAGGTAGGTATTATTTTCTGTGTACTCCATTAGCCTTTATCACTGAGCTGTGTACACAGTTGGCATTCGTTTGATATAGGTATACTGAGGTTTAGGCTATGTTGGCCGGTCGTTTCAATATCGAGAGCATTCTTCAAACCCAGGAGGTAGTTTTATCAAAGGGGTGATGTGATACTAACCGACTTCCTACCTCCATCAATGTTTTGCGGGCTTTGAAACGATAGCGCATTGCCTATTTCCAGGCTAATTACTAGCCTAAGCCACTTCTTGTGAATATGTACGTACCTTGAGACGTACAAAACCACATTTTGGGGGTTGGATGGGGGGGGGGGGGGGACCAAAAGTGTTTCATGCTCATTCCAAATACTCATTACTAAATAAAATACATAATTTTTAGCAAGTTTTCGGAGAAAATACGCTATTGCAATGGGGAGAAACTTTCTGTTACTTACTTACATGAATCTTTGGAAGGTTTAACTTATTCGAATATGGTCACATAAAATACCGTGTCTTATTGGGTGTGGTGGATACTAGGACTCAAACTAGAGGTTGGTCAAGAGTATAGGAGGTACCTGCTAAACTACCAACCACTCCAACTCGTCGAAAATTCTGAATTCCGTTTAGAATTTACGAAACCCCATAAATATTTCTGGATGAAGCAGAGAGTAGTAAAGCGCAATGATCCCTATCAGTTCAGTACTAAATCAACAACAGAATGGTTGGTTCGTGATTCCGATCATCCTTGAAACTTTTCACCTGGCACTCACGATCCTATCCCTTAGAACATACCCGGTTTCATGGAGATCTTTGAATCGTGAAAACAATTGAGGGAATGAGGCAAGTGAATGTTAGTTACAACCTTCATCCATCGCCTGAAACCCCTATTTCTTGAGAGGATGTAGCGGTTTGCTTCCCCAATACCTGAGGTACTGGCACCCACGTCGACAAAGTACCTGCATCTCCTCGCGGTTCTCTCTCAATCGCTACAGAATGTTAGGCCACATGAATATATTCAAAAGTTTATGAAATTGTTTACAGAGGTTACGCACATTTTGGTAGACGAAATTGAGATGTAAATTCCGTCTCCGTCGGACCTTTAGGAGATCCTGTGCGTTGGATAACTTGGGAACGAATAAACCATGAACGGATTGATGGATTAGACTATGCAACAGTTACAAACTTCAGCAACTCATCGAACTATGTCTTTAGAATGATCTCGCCAGGCCTCCCGTTTTATGGCAAGGGCGATGATCTCAGAGCTGTTGACCTTAGCACACTTGCACCGGCGCCCGAATATTCGGTAGGCGTCCAATCCTCCATGCTCAAACCTTAGTTATTGCGATACAGTTTCGGACCGTAACCATTAACCGTAACCGTAACCGTTAAGCTACGCTTCGGAGTCATGTCACATCGCCCCGGTTCTTCTACGGTGAAAAGAGCGTCTTTCGTTGAATTTCGCGTCCAAATCTCGCTAAATGTCTTACAAGCCCTCAAACCCGACATTTCAGTTCGGAATAACCAATTTTGTAAAATTGCTCATGGGTCGAGGAAACCACTGCTCAACATTCAGTGAACTTTATCATCCAGAAATAAATATGAAATTCAAAAAATCGATTGGTATGTACCTTTGCTGGGAACTGGTACGTAACTTTGCTGGAAATGAATCGCAGCCAATTGATTCGAATCTTAGTTTGGGGGCTGAAATTGAAGAATTTTGTTTAACTCTTCTAAATTATTACATTGCTTCCGCATCTTTGACAGTCTCGAGTGCGAGATTAGTTGGGTTTGTAAGCGCTACTTATAAGGAACTAGTGATGGAGGTATAATTATTATAGCGTGGATATTGAGAAAATTTTATTGCTTTTCTTTAGCTTTCGTACCTAGGGAGGAGGGAATAAGTGCACGGTAAATCATAATCAATGGGACGTACCTATACCTAATCGCCCCGTATCATCGAAACGAATTTTAAAACGTATACGAAGGATAGTTCGCTAAGTTGTCTAACCTGTTCGGTTGGAATCCGATCATAATTGTTGTACGTATTTACCTGTGGGGTCAATCGAAACTACAAGTTCAACAACTCTTGTGGGAAGACTGTTCAACATTGATAGGATGCCTACACGAAGCCCGATCATTCCACCAGAAAGATTGAAACAATCACGTTTTGAAAACCATATGTAATGTTATTATTTGAGTATAATGCATGATGATAAAAGAAAGATACCACCCCTCATTACAACAGGTAAGTAGTACCTATCGTTGAGGTTTAATTACCGAATAATATAAGCGTACCAAAAATGCCATAGTTTTTGTCAAAGCTTTTATCCATCCACCCATCATAACTCTGTAATAATCGGTAAATAGGAAGTGGTGTAAAAAGGTGTTGGAATTTTCAAAAATCCGTAGTTATGAAACTTTCTGTTAAAGGATATCTACCTATAATAATTTATAAATTATTAAAACAGCCCTGTTTTACACGTCGAATGTTTTTTACGGGATGTTGCACGTCCAATAATGCTTGCACAACAAAGACCCGATAAATCTATCGACATGAGCAAGAGTAAGACGGTACGTAAAACTTCAGCTCAATTCTTATTGTGACGATCACCTGATTCTCATAATTTTGTGAAATCAAATTTATCATTTTGAGTGCAGGAACCTCTTGTGTTTTAAAAAGTAAGTTACTAAAGTTTGTAGGTATTCTTCCAAAGAGGTATACGGGAAACCGTCGATAGCCGGCGTTTAGTTGAGACTCGTGAACCCGTCAGTGAGCCTGTTCCCATCTGTCGTCAACAATTCGATGTTTCAAGAAAATGTAAGCACATGCGCGAATGAAACATGAATGAAAATCGGATTTATTTAAAACCTCCTTAGCAATCATCAATGTTTCCGCTCAGTAGACCTCCGTTATCTCAATGTTTAAGAGCGATGGAATCGTTGGATACAGCTCTAACTGTGCGAAGAACAGTGATCAATACGAGGGTTATCTGAACAGAACGGGTCAACGCATGCGTTATAAGTTCTGTGTACGTTTTAAAAGGTCATAACTGTGTACACTAATGACTGACCTAGTTCGACAAGTACACCAACCAATTTTGGTAGAACCGCATAATATTTTCAAATGTAACTTTCTGTTGAAATGGTTTTTCCCCCTAGTTTTGCGCATCACAATGACTCGCCTTCGCACATTATACCACCCCACGTGCAGAATAACAAACAGGTACACTGACCCCCATTGTGGATTGTTGTGAAAATGTCGCTATATTGTAGTTTAGGTACGAGAGAGTACCGAAGGAACCAATTCTCATTCAATTTTTTTTCGATCCACTACATCATCTACTCAAAGAAACACCAATATCCCATCTTCATCAGAGGAAAGGCGAGAGAAGGCCATAAGAACGGCCTTCTCGGTATACGGTAGAGAGTTGCGTCAAAAAGATTTTTGAAACCGACTGGAAAAGGCCAGCGAAGCATGTGAGGGCTTATGGTGGCAGGGCGGCCGGTCGCCGTATAAATTAACTATAGGTAGGAGGCTGGACACTCGTGTAGCTCCACAGTCTCCTCCGGACGGTGAATTCTTACCAAACCCGCCGGAGATGGAAGTTCAAGGTGCGGGAAATCTGCCAATCAACATTTCACTTTTCATGCTCAGCAAAATCAATCTCTAATGTAGATGTTACTAAATCTTTGAAAAAGAGCGAATTATTGCGAACTTACCTACCTTCTTTCTGATCCTTTATGATGTAAGCTTGTATTTTGCTAGAAGCCAAGATTTTAGAGTAACTCCCTGTGGATACTTGAGTCTAACCTTGTTTCCGGAGGGCACCTCATCTGCAGATATACAATGGAAGGCTATACGCTTTTTTAAGTTCTGTATAGTAGGCACTCACATCACCCGCCCGTCTAGATCATTATTTTGAATACAAAATACGAAATGATGGGTGTCATGAAGGCAGATGAGGCACTTGGTGTTATTCCATGAATACCATCAAATCAGATACATGACAGAATTTCTCGTTTACGTACGAAGTGATCAACAATAATCTTGACATAGGTGTGCCTGTAGGAGGGAACTGATTTGGTGATGGTATCTTGCGCATTTCAGCTGAATTACAGGCCGACCCATATAGTTTATCAAACAGGATACGTACCAACTGAATAACATGCAATGTATGGGAACTCTTCGTTAGCCTTTCGTACCTAGTCGATTAAAACGAAGCAAGATTACTATCTGGCTCCCAGTATATCGCAATGCATTTCCTAATCAACTGGTCGCTTTCATTGTGCCGAGTTGACAGTCCTGCATTGGCACTTCAATTCTTTCACTTATCACGATCGGATCAAAACTCACATTCCCTTTAATAGCCTTTTAATGCTGTTTCCTTGCTGTGGGCTGTTCCAACTCCACGCCATTAAATATATTAATAGGGACTGTAAGTGGTTGGGGCTCTGATTTAATTCAGACCTCATAGTTACATGAGGTATCTATCACAGTGGAGAGTTCAATACGCTAAGCACATTCTTATACTCGTACAGTATCGTTGAACAAACACTGCAAATTATTACACAAAGGTTTATTATTTACCTGTATAGATGCCCCTTCTGCGTAGATCACTGTTTTCTGTGGTCAATATCTACCCTCGGGCTCCCCCCAGGAAAGACCTAAATCGAGCACTGGAGCCGGCCCCGGAATTAAAGTTTCATACAAACGCGCGGGATTCAATAATTCAATAATTAATTATTTGCATTTCTACGTAGATAGTATAATAAACCGTTGTGTAATAATTTTCCGTCGTGTAATAATTTACCGTTGTGTAATAATTTATCGAATAATACTTCAACGGTTGTTCAAGTGGCAAAAGTACCCATCAGCAACATCAAAAAGATCCAACATTTTTCAAATGAAATAATATCACAGAACAACCAGCTCGACTTCATACCGTGATTATAATCATGTGCTCCCTAGCAGTGATATCTGGGCCGAATTCATACCGTTTCGTTCACAATCATGTTGACGAAGCTTTTCGGTGCACACGAACGGCTGGTCGTAAATGCTCTGGGTGGTCTCAAAAAATTCTTTGATTCAAGATCAATTTAAGATTGTAAAAAACCATACCCTTCCATTGAAAGTTTCCGAGCTACGGCGTTCAGAAAATTTCAACCCCAATTTTTCACCCCTGAGAGATGACTGACAGTAACGCCGAGCTTCGCGGACCAACGACACCCCAAACCGAATTTCGTTCATTTCTGTTCATGGTAACTAAGAAAAGTGCGATGTGTGGCGTACAGCGGACGGACAGAAATTTTATTTTTATTCCATTTTTGGATTCTACCAAAACTAGAAGTTTTGTCGATAATTTAGGTTTTTTCACATTTTCTTATCATTTTGATTTTATCGATGTACATTCGACGCATTGTGCATTTTAAAATGTACATTCAGCATGTGTAGTCTCATATCGTAAACTGCTACTTTTTCGTGTTAGAGGGTGACCGTATTATTAGCCAGTCTACTTGAACACCCCGCGTGTAAAAAAAAAAAAAAATCGTTACATCCCCCCCACTATAATGTAAAATAGGCCCACATACACGCCAATTACCGTTACATGTATAGGTAGTTTAGAGTTTAGAGTCACCACTGGGATTGATTATAAACTGTTTTGATAAGCAAAATAACACTCAAGGCCTTGTTATGAAACCGATGGGGGTAAGAATAAGTAGCGAGGGCCGTGTGTTTTTCAACTTGACCAGTGGAAGGGAACAGACGAGCGCTCTGTTGACAACTCTTATAGAATCTCACTCCGTCAGTTAGCTACCTCCGTCACTAGAGTTCTACTAACTCTGTTTCTCCCGGCGCATGAAGACTTCGAACTTGGTATTTCGAAACCTATGGGCCTACCCAATCTCAGAATTTTCCATCACATCCTGCTCAAAACGAGTAAGGATGGAACATCGATGTTTCGATAATATCGAATATCGTTATTTGCTTGTTTGCTCGATGTTTGCCGTCGATGTAGGGAGGTTTGATATTAATCGAACATCGATGCGTTCGTTATTCCTCCGAGGTCATAGATAACATCGATGATAAAACAATCAACATCGATGGTATTGCGAAATAGTGAAGATTTCTAAGTTCGGGAAGGAATCTCAGGGAAATGAAAGGAAGATGAGAAGTTCAGTTAGTTGTCAGCGTAACAAGGAAATGGTCAACATTTCATGTTCGCACATGTGAAGACGAAAGTTACAGTACGATTCCAGTGAAATTCATGTGGAAATCAAAGTATTATTCCTGATCGACCCTCCAGGGGTCCAGGGGGTTTCAGCGATATTTTCTAAGGTAGTTATGGGCTTATCAAGCATTTCAACTTTGCGCATGCGTATACGAAGGTAACAGTACTTTTTCAATTATTCCGGTATGTGACCATCGAACCAGCCCGCACGTGTACGCTCCAAATTTCAGCCCTTTTTGACTAATATTTCGGGTAGTTATGGGCGTTACAAGGAATTGACCACCCGGTCCATTGACACGGTTGCAAGGAATTGACAGACGGACAGACAGACAGACACTGAACCAAACAATGTTCCTTGATGTCTGAAACGCAAAATGGTAGTGACAATTTTCATTTTAGAGGACATACTTTTTTTAAACTCAATGACGAATCCAAGGCTTCCCTACCTTCCGGTAGTGAGGAAGCAACAGAAAAGAAAAGTACAGGATAATAGCGCACAAAATAGAGAATGCCGGAATTAGAATGCAGGGTCCGTGATCCGAGTCCAAATATGCTGAACTTGTTTTACAAAAATGTACCAATCAAATTTGTTCAGTTGTTTCGCCAAGATAGTCGAACACGCAAAATATATTCAAACCTTCTTTCTGATATAGTTACGATGTTTTGCAAGTCAATGATTCCGATAGGTATTTTACGTTTATCTACTAGTACGTAGTAATTATACGTTTTTCCATACGTTTGAATTGGGTACACCAAGATGCATCTTGCAATTCATTCATGTTTTAAAACTTATTTCCATACGTTTGATGAAGGAGTAGGGTACGCCAACATGCATCTTGCAATTCATTCATTTTCTAAAATTTAGCCTTCAAACCTCTCTCGTTAATGACTTGTTGCTATAATGGGAGACAATTATTTCAGAACAAGGACGCGCAGATCTTCTCGTCATCGTGATTTGCTCAAGTCAGGCAGTATAAGTCAATATAGTTGCCCTTTGGAAGCTAACTAGTGGCTGTCTTTCATTTCAGTTCGAGGAATTGGTGTGAATAGAGCTCAAGACCATGGACCCAAGAACTGTGCGGGACTACTACAAGGGGAAGACGATCCTCATCACCGGAGGAACCGGCTTCATGGGAAAAGTGAGTAAAAGTTGTTGAATTGATCGGAGTTACTGAATACTATAATCCCTACGCGTATAATACAAAGGCAACAAAATAATATGCCTGTACTAGATCCAGGTAGATAGCTAACTGGACTAGATACTAGAATAAGTACATAATTATGGTGTGATTTTTTGGGTGTGAATTTTCGACAACTGCAATAAATCACTGAAATGGCTAAATTGTAGTCGTTCCTTGTTCGGAAAAAACTGTTTTACCACGGGGTGAGCGCAGGTAGCCCAAGCACGGGAGTGGTAAGTGGTGGTGTATCGTTACTACACTAAGAGTATTTACATTATTACTACATGTAATAAAATGTGGTAATAAAGTAGAATGGTGTAATAAATGAAGAATAAATTAGAGAATGAAATGAATGCATGAGAATAAACAATAAGAGTAAATAAATGAGAAATTAATTACAAAAAATAGATTCACTATTGTCGTGTATTTTGTGTATCATATTATTTTGCCATTATTATACCCAAGAAAATTCAAGTTCAGACACTTCGATATATATCGAGTGAGTGCCCAATATCGAATATCGAATCATTACCCTACAAAATACCGTCGCACTTGGTATGTGCTAAGAGGGGTGTGGCAGTTTGTTGGTGCCGTAGCCCTCCACTCAGAAACCTGTCAGCCCTCGAGAACAACTAACAATAACTAATAAGAAATCTGCAGCAGTGATCATACACTAGCTGGTTAAACGAATCATAATAATGATGAGAGGAAGCTATACTACAAACCCACTTGGCAAACTACAGGTACCATAATTTCGGTGGTTCACTGACTTATTGTTTTTTGATACCTAGTTGTTCTGAGTTCTGGCATGTAAATCTAAGCAAGAAGTATAATTATGAATCTCGCACCAAATATTTCAGTTGAATGATTCTTTCCGCAGCCCATTCAAGGCATTTTCCAAATTGATTGATGTACATAGTAACGATTCTTGTTTTCTGCACGACCATACTCTATCTGAATAAATGAGACATAGGTCCCATGTCACGCCTGTTGTTTTTCTTTATTATTACTATTATTATTGCAAGCTCGTGTGAGTGTCTTGGGATTCATGAAAATGAAATGCGTCGACATCTCCGTCGTGGAGCGAGCGTGGGTCGATATGATACCTACGAGACTCAAATGGGAAATGTAAGGGCTTCCAGCTCGAAGTCCCCAAGGCGGTATCAACTTACACCGGCATGTTACACCGGCTTACCTCTCAGTATATTCTCTTCACGCAGCAACGGTGTAAACAGAGTGCTCTACGGATAAAATTATTTCAGCAGGGCTTAGTTTAGACGCCAAGTATATAACACCTTATTTACAAGCTGATGAATTGACTATGCGGATGCAAGTTTGTGATAAGCAATAAATACATTATCCTAGTAATAGGCACCTGCCGAACTCGTTAGCAAAACTCGTTATTCCTATTTTTGGTGAAAATTGAGATATGGGTAGGTACAACAGAGAAGACTGTTGTATTCAGAGCTAAAACGTGCTGAAAACTTCATAAAATCACGATTGGATAATTAGCTGTGACTGAATCAAAACTGGTTGAAGAAAAAATTCCTGTCATCCAGTATTTAAACCACTTTTGTCATTGAATAATATTGTTTATTGCCTAAAATTGCACTTTAGCATTTCTGCGAGTATTTGATAATTTTACGAATTTTATCAAATTTTGAGAAATTTCCTTAGGGAAACAACTGAATTTTTGACGAATTTTCCCTGCCAAAATACATTTAGTTAGGGATTCCAAACTCAAAGATGCTATTATCCTCATTGCAGTCAACATCGTATGTATAATCCCCATCAAGGATAATTTATAGGATGGTGTCGATCTACATGGTCATTAATAATACATAGTTACATCACATACAGATCAAATTTGTTGAAATAGAGGGGTGGGTTCAAGATGCTATGAATTTTGATAATGTCCGAGGACAGTGGGTTAAATTCAGGCGGAATTTGGAAAATGTTCTTTTGTTACGTACCTATATAGTAGAGTAAAAAGTCTTTGTGTTCAATATTCATGCTAGTCTCAAATTAGTACGCCAAGCTGTTCAATAAGTTTGAGCCTGATTATACAGTGATTTTGATGGGACCAACCTTTTCTGCTGCATTTGGACTTAACAACGTGTTTTTAGGTTGAGGGGTGATTCAAAAATCTGCGTAACCATATTTCTGAGGACAATATATAATCAACCGTTTCGATATTAATTGATTTTACTGTTACTTCATGCTCTTATGGCACCATGTTGGATGTGAGATTATGTTTTCAAAAAATGTAGGTACATTACCAAATGGTAACATCCAGCGGCAAATGTTTTACAGGTTTTGCTGGAGAAACTCCTCAGAAGCTGCCCGGGAATAAAGGCTATCTACGTTATGGCAAGATCAAAGAAGGCCAAGTGCCCATCAAGTAGGATGGAAGAGATTTCCAAACTGCCGGTGAGTTATCAAGAGAGCCGAAGAGAGAGGATCCATACTATTTCTTTAACATGCTACTAGTTACACTATTATTAGTATAATTATGCAAGTATTTGGATAATTTATTGATCGGTCTTTGATATAGGAGTGGTTAGCCAAGTGTTGAAATTGATGGTACTTATAGTTGTATACAACCAGAATTCATTATGTAGGTACGCAAGAACGGATAAAATCGCCTCAAGTGTCAGATTTTCAATTGCATTTTGTGAATTAGACGTTAAGGAAAACATTTGGTTCCCTCTCTGACTGTCTCCCGTTTTATTATGTAACCACCTATCCCATCAAAACAAAAATCTGTTGTGATGATATATTTATGTAGGTAAGTGTGGCGTGGGTTACCTAATACCCAAATGGTCTATGGTGTATTACTTTAATCAAAATCCGAGTGAAATTCCTCACACTCTCATTAGCAATCGGCTTTCCCCTCTGACAAAAGGCAATCTTCTAGTTGACCGAACCTATTAGTTACTGTATAGATGGTTCTTCTGCGTAGATCACTCTTTTCTCTGGTCAGTACCCTCGATCTCCCCCAGGAAAGCCCTAAATCGAGTAGTGGAGCCGGCCCGGTTATTAAAGTTACATACAAATGCGCGGGATTCAATAATTCAATCATTCATTGTTCATCATTTTTTGTAGTCATTGATGAAACATGAGGTAAATAATAAACCGTTGTGTAATAATTTGCCTGTATAGATGTCCCTTCTGCGTAGATAGTTTAATAAACCGTTGTGCAATAATTGACCGTTGTGTAAAAATTTACCGTTGTGTAGTAATTTACACAATAATAAACCGTTGTGTAATAATTTACAAATAAAAACCGTTGTGTAATAATTTACCTGTATAGATGCCCTAAATCGAGTATTGAGCCATCCCAGAAAGTACATTTTATAATTGTTGTTATTCATGAAATATAAAGTTTATTCAAGTTACAAAAGTAACTACCAACAAAATCCAAAAGAGCCTCCATTTTGCAAACGAAATAATACCACAGAACAACCAAATCGACTTCATACTCCGTGAATATAATCAGGTGCTCCCTAGCAATGATTATCTCGGGCCAATTTCCAAATATTACCGCGTCCCTAGCGATGATATCTGGGCTGAATGTATACAATTTGATTCACCGTCCAGCTGAAGAAGCCTGTCGGTGCAAACTTCTGGGCCTTACTGTGAACGAACGGCTGGACGTAAAATGCTCCGGGTGGTCTTAAAAAACTCCCAGGGTCAAGAAATATTTGGTAACTTGAAAAAATTCTAGGTAACGGCGTCCTTGAGATTTCAACCCCTATTTTCCACCCCTTAGAGATGACTTATATTAACGCCGAGCTTCGAGGGCCAGCTAGACCCCAAAGGGGACCTACACACCAAATTTTGTTAATTTTGGTTCATGGTAACTAAGAAAAGTGTGAAGTACGGCGTACGGCGGACGGACAGAAATTGTTTTATTGCATTTTCGGATTCTACATGCCTTGAAACGGAAACCATCAAATTTTGAGGGGGGGGGGTTAAACATTTTTTTCAAGCTCAATCCCGAGGGTCATTATTGAAAACAAAACACAGAGGTCTATCAGGCCTCACTGCCAGAAACTATCAGGGGAACTAAGAATCACAGGTTGCTTCAGAAAGTGTCCACATATTTACAGATATCCGTAGTTTTCCGTCGACTCGGGGACAATTTGCAAGGCTGGCTGCTTTGCAAATTTGAAATCTTCGGAAGGGGCTCTTTTTGGAACATATCATTCAAACCTTGAACCAATAGGCAAATTCTCCATGTTATTTATACTCAAAGGCCGAAATGAATTCGTTGTTGGAATAACGGAACAGTGTTTTCAATTCCTATTGGGGTGCTATCACAGTGTTAACATTTTACATTTCGCCTGTGAGATTCGGCCTGGTTGTATATCCAACCGACTTTTCAAAACATAGTACGTTATTTACAGGTCGATCAAACAAATTTCTGATAAAGGGGATGACGTTTCAATCGTTTATTTATTTCTCCTCTTCAGTAGTGTGGCATGGCACTCCTCATATGGCGTAGCATATGGAGCGAATGTCGAAAGTAACCCTTTAAAAAACAACAACATTACTACCAAATATACCGAAATTACAACACTTTCAGTCCTTTATAACACGTTAATGGGGTATGCGCACTTGTCACAAAAGCTATTTTTTAATGAAACTAGATTCCATTCTGAGAATTTTGACACCAACCACACTGTCCTACGGTAATAGTTCTTTTTCTATTATTTTTAAAAGTTCCCACCAATTCTGACGCCGCAATGGACAGATGGTGGAGGGGGGGGGGGGGTGGCAGGCGGGAGGTGCGTAATGACGTCAGAATTGGTGGAAACTTTGATAAATCATAGAAAAAGAACTAAGTAGGTACTTACCGTAAGACTGAGTTTGCTGTCAAAATTCTCAGGATGGAATCTACTTACATTTAAAAAAAAAAAAAAAAAAATACTCGCGCATAGTCGATTATGCCCTATATTGATTTAACCCAAAAATTAATGGCTCAGTCTCTGTTCCAGCTGTTTGAACCACTTTTGAAACAAAACCCGGATGCCTTTAGCAAAGTCATACCCATTACTGGAGACCTGACGAAGAACAATCTCGGGATGAGGTGGGAATGCCGAGATGACGTTGTAAATCAGGTCCAGATAGTTTTCAACTTGGGAGCATCACTGAGGCTGGAGGCGGACCTCAGAGACCACGTCTCCTCCAACCTCGCTGGGACCAAGCGCGTCCTCGAGCTGGCTCAAAAGATGAAGAACCTCGAAGTGAGTCGAAAGTTTTGAAGTATTCGGATTCCTCCTAGTCTGAGTAATTTGTAATTAGGTGTCCTCTCATAACCTTTCGCCTCAACACCACCGCGCAGGGGTTCAAAACTAAAAATCTACAGGGACGAAATATTAGAATAAATTCTGATTGATCGGTTGCGGTTGGGCATGGTTTTTGATACGGAAATTTCAATCAAATTTCGACCTTTCAAAGAATAGGTGCTGTATGTATTGCAATGGGGCAATAATTTTGATGTGTGATGTTTTGATGTTTGGTTTCTAAAAATTGAATTAAAACTTCTCACAGGTAAGTGGGTTAGAAGGAATTATACGAGGCGTGACTGAGAGTCATACAAAAATAATGTTGTTTATGACTGACTAAACTTCCACTGATCTATTTACCATTCCTTGTTTCGATATTGGCCAAAGTCGCTCGGAGATCGTAATTATTAATGGAAAATCAATAGGTACTCACGAATTCATCAGCTGAGATGAACAGTCTGCATCTCAAGACTGCATGAAGTGCGTTTTTAGTAAAAACTTGCCTACCACGTTCGTTTTTATACTATGATTATTGAAATATTCTTTTGTGTGAAGGTAGAAATGATTTGCATTATATCTCTAATCTCGCAAGTTTATTTACTATCATGCATCAGAAGCCCATATTCTCAAATAATTATGTACTGTAGGCGCACTATGCTCGGAATTGAGAGTATCTAACACCTAAATTTGGATTCCTAGCTGGGTGGTAAGGATAATTTTACTATGAAGAAATGAGTCCACTGAACGTGGAGTATTTTTGTTGGACCGCCGATAGGGTTTTTGAAAAGAACCCTAGAGGTTGGGTACTGCCTCCGATGTGTTGTTGGAGGACAGCTCCGCTTGCCCAGTCGGAAGCGTCTGTGGTGCTGAAAAACACGACGTTCGGTACCCAAAGTAGCCCACTCCACCCCTCGTCAATGCAGTGCGCTCCAGCGGCCACCGGGCTAACTTGTGAAGTCTTTTGTTAAATCTTCTGAATAGATTAGTGGAATGCATTGTCAAGCGATCTGGACGCTCGCTAGCGCTCAAATCTCAAACAAGATAAACAATCCCAGAAACTATCCCGTGAATGAGCAGGTTGTTTGGGACTTCTGAATAGATTAGTGGAATGTAATGTTAGGTATTACATTCCACTAATCTATTCAGAAGTCCCAAACAACCTGCTCATTCACGGGATAGTTTCTGGGATTGTTTATCTTTTTTGAGATGCGAGCGCCAGCGAGCATCCAGATCGCTTGACAATGCGAGCGGCGGAATGGGAACTAAACTTCTTGAACACCTGCTGGAGCGCACTACTTAGACGAGGGGTGGAGTGGGCTACTTTGGGTACCGAACGTCGAGTTGCTGAAAAGAGTGGCGTTTGGGGCGGGGTGAGCGAGGAGGGCGGCATTTTCGAGGTCGTTCTTGCATTGGGTGAAGGCCGATTGGAGTTTGTCGTTCCACGGAATCGTGTTTCTTTGCCAGTTGGGAGATAGCATCGACGAGGGCGCTGGTGTTGGGCGGAATTTCGAAGGTGGCATCGGTAGAAGTTTAACATCCCGAGGAACAGCTCCGTGACGGTGCGGGGGCGTGGACAACAATGAAGAGAGTTAAGTTTTTCCACAAGGGGTGTTATCCATTGGGTGGTGACGAAGTGTCCCAGACATTTGACGGCCGGTTGGGCGAGGACGCATTTCACTTCGCTGATTTGAACGCCCTCAGTCCAAAAAACGCTGCAAATCCCTGCACAACGGTTTATTATTTTGTATAGAATACCCTCCTGTTACAGATCACAGCTCTATGTATAGATAACCCTTCTATATAATATGATATGCATATTATGATATACATATTATGTAGATCGCAGACCCTCCGTAGGTTAGTACCTAACCCCGTACTCGTTACTAGGTACCTACCTAAATCACGAGTTGCAAAAGTACCTACCAACAAACTCCAGCCCCTTCTACGTAGATGGTATAATGAACCGTTGTGTAATAATTTACCGTTGAGTAATGATTTACCGTAGTAATAATTTACCCATCAATAATACTTCAACGTTTGTTCAAGTTTCACTACCTACCAACAAACTCCAAAAGAGCCATCATTTTTCAAGCGAAATAATGTCACAGAACAACCAACTCGACTTCAGACTCCGCCAATATAATCAGGTGATCCCTACCAATGATTGGCCGTATTCACAAATTCCTATTGTGGGCGCGTCTCTGGTTACGAGATTTGGTTTGAATTGTATACAATTTCATTCACACTGGAGTCGAAAATGCCTGTCGGTGCAAACTTCGGGGCCTTACTGTGAACGAACGGCTGGACGTACGATGCTCCGGATGGTCTTAAAAAACTCGCAAGTTCAAGAACTATTTAAAACCGTAAAAATATTTACGTAAAAAAATAGTATAGGCGTTTTGAAAATTTCAACCCCTATTTTGAACCCCTTAGAGATGACTCACAGTAACGTCGAGCTTCGAGGACCAACTAGACGCCGAACGGAACCTATAACCCGAATTTCATCAATTTTTTTTCATGGTACTAACTAAGAAAAGTGGCCCGTACGGCGTACGGCGTACGGCGGACAGACAGAAATATTTTTATTGCAGTTTTGGATTCTACATACCTTGAAACGTAAACCATCAAATTTTGAAGGGGGGTAAGAATTTTTTTTTTTCATGCTCGATTCCAATGGTTCATTATTGAAAATAATAAACCAAAATGTCTAGGAACTGGCGGAGGTGGCGGTAATGTTCATCGGATGAGGTAGATGCGTTCAGGACGTCGTGAAGGAAGCAGAATACGTGTGGAAAGCCACGGAGGATATGATCCATGTATCGTTGCCATGTTTGAGCCACGTTGCGAAGTCCGAATCCCATTTTAAGGTAATCGAATAAACCAAAAGGGGCAATTATCGCCGTCTTGGGGATATCCGGAGGGTGGATATTGATGTAATGGAAAGCTCGGGAGACCTCGAGCTTAGAGAAAATGGTAGCACCGTGGAGGTGCGAGGAGAAATCTCGGAGATGGGGAACGTTGTACATGTCTGGGATGGTACGAGAATTTAGACGGCGATAGTCCCCGCAGTGCCGAATTTGCCCATCGGGCTTCTGCACTACGTGCAGAGGTGATGCCCACGGGGATTTGGTGGGGCGTACAATGCCATCTTAATGAGGCTGTTAAAGTGTTGCTTCGCTTGCGATAATTGAAGGGGGTGGAGACCTTAGCTGAGAGGGGCGGGCCAGTAGTCTGTATGAAATGTTGCACCTGGGAGAGGTGTGAGGTCGGTCGAGGTTGCGGTTGGTAGGCGGCGAGGAGTGCCCTGAATTTCGGGTCGGTGGACGGAGATGGGCTTGTGGTAATAGTAAACCCGCTGATTGGTTTTTCTGAGACAAGAGTCGATTAACGTGCCGTGCTTCATATCGACCTGGAGGCTGAAGTCGTCCCCAGTATCAGTTTGTCGTCCGCTACCCTGAATAACCAGTCATAGGTCTGGTTGTACAGGTGGATGGAGGAGAGGTAAGTCCCATAGGAGGGAATTCGCTTGCCGTTAGAGCCGTACTTGCTGTTTGGAGGTGGCACAGAGATGGAGCACGTTGTTGGGCATAATAAAGATCGCCACCCCCGTGTCAACAAGCAAGGGGAGGTTTGTTCGTTCGCATCAGATGTAGAGGTGGCGGGATGTGTTGGCTGAGTAGGGGGGGGTGGGGGGGGTGACGGTGGATGTGAGTGCTTCGAGGGAGAGGGCGGGGCGATCGGTTATTGGAGTGGTGGTTTTCTTTGATTTTTGTTTGTTTTTGAACGCTTTTGGGCGCTGAAGTCGGTGGTGGAACAGCCGGTGGAGCACGTTCGTTGTGAGGGGCGACGCTTGAGGTGGAGGAGCGGCATGAGGGGGTTGGGACCGTCCCACTCGTCGGTGAGGGGGTTGCAGCGCCTGCCGGCGTTGGCGTTTTCCAGGGAGGCGGTGGGGATTAAGACACTGGGAGGGTGGCAGTTATGTGCACGCGCGCCGTAGGTGGCGTGATACCAAAACCGGCCAGAGTTGGGCGTGGTGTTGGTAGGGGTTGGGATGCGGCGGCACTGCGGCGATCGCCAGACGGGGTCCGGTGACTGTCATTGGACGGGGAGTGGGGGTGGTGGCGAATCTCGTGGACGGGGGCGGACTCAGTGATGTAGTGAATCGTGCCGCCAGTCACAGGAGGGTGTCGTCGTCACCCTCGAGATGAGGGGCGATGGAGACTTGCATGTGGGGGGACCGTCCAAGTGATGTGAGGTGAGTACCCCGTGGAGTTGGTGGCGGAGTCGGTGAAACAGATGGCTGGGTTTCTGATCACCGAGATGTTGATGTTGGGTGAGGGTGGAGATCTGCGCGAATTTGGACAGCTGGTACAGACTGACCAGCGGGAGTGGAGGTCGTCATAGGCGGAAGTAGCGTTGGGGGAGAGGTTGGCAGTCTGGAGGAGTGAGATGGTTTTTTGAATAGCGGGCCCATTGAGTTTTGATGCCGGTGGCCGAGAAGGCAGCGCCGAGTTGGAAGAACCAAAGCGCAGGGTCGTGCGCAATAAAAGGTGGGAGAGTTAGCGGGATGATGTCGGCGAGTATTAGGTGCCCCTTGAGAGTCTTTTGCTAGCACCCCGGGGTTGCCACCATAGCAAGTATAAAATATCCCGTGGTTACCACTACAGCAGGTGCTAGATGAAAGAAAGGGAGTGCTCCTTGGGAGTCTTTTGCTAGCACCTCGCGGTTACCACCACGGTGATTACTAAATACCCCGTGGATACCATCACCGCAGGTGCTAGATGAAAGAGAGGAAGACACCCCGTGCGAGTGCAAGGAGAGGAGAGATAAGCTGTGAGTGAGAGAGAGTCGTGTGTAAGAGTGAGATCGAAGGGCTGGGCTAGCAGGGCCGCTTATAAAGGCCCCTTTCCACCCGTCCCCCGTCTATCAACGGCCGTTATGACAGTTGAGGAGTGATGACGGTTGATGGAGGGGACCCTTCTCCTACTTTGCGGCGCCCAGCTCGTTGTTCCCCTTGTTTATTTGGTTAAATCTTCACCTAGTACATAGGAGTGGTAAATGTACAACTTTGAGGGGTACCACGACACTCATAAGTGAATAAATATGTAGGCAATACAATTTAATACCTAAACTCTTAATGATAACAATACAATTTATTCGCGTTGTGTAAGTTGTCGTAATAATCATATTATAATCATTCGGGCCTACTCCCTTCTACATTATAATATCTTGCATGAGTAATTAAATGCAGTCCACTCTGAAACAACTATGGTTACTATTTGCCATCAGTAATATTTTCATAGTTGAATCCAGTATCTTCTCTTGGTAGTAAGGGAGTATGTACGTGTTTACCTTGCCCTCAACTCAAACACTGCGGTTCTCAGCGGATTGCTCCCTGGAGGGTTTTGGTCATGTGAGACCTAGGAGAGGAGCTTCTTGAATTATTAGTGCGTGAGACGCCGCTAACAACCGCCATGAATAATCTACGGGCAGTGGATGCTCTGCCGGCACAATGGACTCCCTAATATTATTAGGTATCCTTTGGCCTTTAGTACGACGTTAACTAGAAGAGGTTACCCTTTCCATAATGGCCCTCACGTTTACAGATATGAGTTTACTTCTCTATCAATCATTTCGTAACTACAGAATACATAATGAAATTAATTAATTGATTGGCTAGCTACAGAGTAAACATACTTGTAAGGCATGTTCGGTGAGTTCCATAATAATCAACAATGCAAATTCCACTACTGCAGTTAATGATTGATTTACGAATCCAAATGCAATTCCTGATTCATATCCAAGTGTCTCAGTTATGCTGCTCATTCAGGCAACAATTCCAGTCATGAAGAGCACCACCGAGTGAGCGAATTTCAGGAATAACGTACCTACCTAATCAAACTGACGAACCTTTTCCATGGTCTTGTACCTTCACAAATGGTATGGATTATTTTCAATAATGAGCCTTTGGAATCGAGCATGAGAAAGGAGAGACAAATTTGACCCCCCCCCCCCGACTCGCACTTAAAACTTGGTTTGAGTTTCAAGGTACGTAGAATTGGAAAATGGAATGAAAAACCTTTTGTTAGGTACGTACTCAATTTCTCATATGAACCTATGGCCCGAAAAAAAACAATTATTAAACAACTGTTTATATTTACCTGTATGATGCCCCTTCAGCATTTTCTGTGGTTAATACCTACCCTCGTGCTCCCCGCAAGGAAGCCCTAAATCGAATCCTGGAGCCGCCCTGGGAATTACAGTTTCATAAAAATGCGTGCCATTCAATAATTAAATTGTCGTGGTACCTACCCGTCTATTCCACTCCAATGTAAATATTATGTTAGATTTAACCAATAAATGGCAAGGAGAATGACGAGCTGTGCAAAGCCTCAGTGGGAGCACCGAAGGGTCTCCCTCCATCAACTCCCAACAGCCCTCAACAGTCAGTTTATAAGGCGATTGGCTCGCCCAGCTTTTCATTCTACTGACGTCACTCCTACCTGCTACTTCTCTCTCTCTTACCTCGCGCCTCCTCTCTCTCCTACCTTTCCCCCTCATATCCATTGTGATGAAAACCTGGGATATGCCTCACGAAAGGATCCGGCATTAATTGTGGTGAAAACCTGGGATATGCAGGTCCACTAGCGCTCATTGTGGTAAAAACCTAGGACACTAGCTATCCTCAGTGCCCATTATGATGAAAAGCTGGGGCACTAGCTATCCGTAAAAGACTCCGGCACATCCTTCTCTCTCCTACGGCCTATTCAAACTAGCCTTACCTTACTCTCACAACATAAATCATTATTTGTTGTTGGGATGGACGTAAATTTGGCGCACAACCACCACGAGCGGTGTGAGGGGGGATGTGCCCGGCGAACCCCCACCATGCCCGAGATCTTTTAGGGCTTGTTGCCTGGTTTGGTTGAGGGCGGACCTCCACCATGCCCAGGATCTTTTTGGATATAGGTGCTCGATTTGGTTAAGGGCGGACCTCCACCATGCTCGAGATCTTTTAGGATAGGAGAGAGAGAGAGATAAGTCAGCGACTTAAGGAGAGCTTAGAATGGTTAGAAAGGCGAAGGAGGCGAGTATTTATAGGCCTGGAAGCCGTATCCCTCCATCCTCTAGAAGTAGAGGATGGTGGGGACCCAGGTTGTGCATCGACTCTCCTGCAACTTTCGTCCCCACTTCTGCGAGTTTATTTGGCGAGAACTAAGTTTACAGTATGTAGAGGTTGTGGTTCTGGGAGGATACCACGACAGTTGTTATCCATGAAGCTTAACGTTTGCTCAAGTTACAAAAGTACCTATCAACAAAATCCAAAACGGCCATCATTCATCAAACGAAATAATATCACGGAACAACCAACTCGATTTCATACAGCCATCCGTGATTGTAATCAGGTGATCCCTAGCGGTGATATCTGGGCCGGATTTATACCGTTTGATTCACGATCATGTTGACGAAGCTATTCGGTGCAAATGAACGGCTGGTCATGCAATGCTCTGGGTGGTCTCAAAAAATTCTTTAAGTAGTTCAAGATAAATTTAAAAACGTAAAAAAAAACTCTTCTGTTGAAAGTTTTCGAGCTACGGCGTTCTGAAAATTTCAACCCCGATTTTTCACCCCTTAGAGAAAAGTGACAGTAACCGGAGCTTCGCGGACCAACTGGACCCCAAATGGGACCTACTAACCAAATTTCATTCATTTTAGTTCATGGTAACCAAGGAAAGTGCAAAGTACGGAGCACGGTGGACGGCCAGACATTTTAACATGTTTAATGTTTTAGGGCTGGGGGTCATTCTGTGAATTCCGACACGCAAATATGCAACGTTTTTCATTGGTTACTACACAGTTACTACCTTCTGTTGTAGCAACCATAAAGAATATCGCACTCGAAAGAAACAAGAGTCAATAGCTACGTTTTTCATTGGTTACTACACAGTTACTACCTTCTGTTGTAGCAACCATATGTTGATGGCGAGTTCTATAATAAGTACAGTAAATGCAACATTATACTTGTAGAGTTCAGTGAAATTGTGGCTTTCATTTTTTCTTGACATTAAAAAACTATATCTAATTTCTCCCTTGCGAGGGAAAAACATTTTTTTTTTTTTTTTTTTTAATAATCGATATATTTGCTATATCAGTAACATAACAACTGAGCTTAGCCCATCAAGTTAGTTTGCTATAATATTATTCAACTGTTTGTAGAGTTTTTAGCCCAGTGGCTGTAACTCAAGAGAACACTCAATCACTACACTTGTCACATTGTCACATCACAAGGTCGAAAGGTTTCGTTCTATCAAGCCGCCGGGTGGCGTTGCTGTTGTCTAGGAGTCGAAGAACTTCTGGATTCATGTGTTCATGAAGCCGCTGTTCGTATTTAATCGCATGTTGCTTTGCCACTTCGCTGACGGAATCCATCTTGAGGTCTCGATGGAGGTCATCATTTCTGATGTACCAAGGGGCGTTGACAATACTCCTCAGTACCTTGTTCTGAAAAGTTTGTATAATCTTGCTGTTTGTCTTTTTAGTACAGCCCCAGAGCTGGATACCATAAGTCCACACAGGTTTTAGGATTTGCTTGTAGATTAGCAATTTGTTGTGTACAGATAGTTCAGAATATCTGCCTAGCAACCAGTACATTTTTTTGAACTTCATATTTAACTGATCTTTTTTTTTAATCACATGTTCCTTCCATCTTAATTTGGCATCAAGAGTCATCCCTAAGTACTTTGCTGTATTAGCGTAGGGGATCTGTTGGCCATTCATCATGACTGGTATCGTTGTTATGTTCTTGTTCGTAAAGTTAGTATGAGTAGATTTCAGTTCATTAAGCTTAAGTCGCCATTTTTTGGTCCAGGCGCTTACATCATCAACAGAATGCTGTAATTTCCTAGTTGCTTCCTCTACTGAGTCACCAACCGCAAGTATGGCAGTATCATCAGCAAAAGTTGCGATTGTCGTGTGTTCATTGCTAGGTACATCACGTGTATACAGAAGGTATAGTAAGGGCCCAAGCACGCTTCCTTGAGGGACACCTGCCCTTATTTTTTTGAGACTGGAGTATTCTCCTTCGTGTTTCACTCTGAAATGTCTTTCGGAAAGATATGATTTCAAAATTTGAAAAAATGGCTTCGGTAAGTCTCTCTCAAGTTTGTACTCTAACCCTTGATGCCAGACTTTGTCAAAAGCTTGGGAAACATCCAGGAAGACACTTGCACAAACTTGTTTCTTTTCTAGACAATTCTCTATTACATCAGTTACACGATGCACTTGTTCTATGGTAGAGTGTTTTTCCCTGAATCCAAACTGGTGGTCGGGGATTAGCTCTTTTTCTTGAACGATTGGTTTCAATCTTTGTATCAGTAATCTCTCAAAGAGCTTAGATATTACTGGTAGTAATGATATAGGTCGGTAGGACTCTTTATTCTTGGATTCTTTCCCAGGTTTCAGTATCATGATAACCTCTGCCACTTTCCAGCAGCGGGGTACATATTTCAGTCTCAATGCCGCGTTTATCAGATACAATAGCATTCGCATGCCTTCCTCTGGTAGTTGCTTAATTGCCTTTCCTGTAATGAGATCATATCCAGGAGCTTTGTTCGTTTTGAGATTGCGAATTTGATTTTTCAGTTCACTGAGCGTTACTGGTTGTATGAAGTGTATATCCGTGGAGGAGGATACCATGGGTAAGCCTCCTTCATCACTGTTCCTGGGGAGTGGCACAAATGTGTTTTCGAGGTGTTCAGCAAAAATCTCTGCCTTTTCAGTAGGACTTTTTGCCCATTCCCCATCATCTTTTTTAATGGGAGGTACATGTTCCTTCGGCTGCTTGAGTGATTTGGTAATTTTCCAAAGGGAATATTCCGTATCTTTTTCCGGATTTAAACTATGAATTAGTCTTAAGTGCGTTTCTTGCTTCATTTCTGCTGATAAATTATCCAGGTGGTTCTTCAATCTATTCAATTTTGTTTTATCGCATGGGGCTCTGGTATGTTGCCATATTCGTCTAGCTTTCCTCTTTTCCCTAATCACTTCACGGATTTCACGGGGATAAGATACATTATTAGCTGCATATGTAGTCTCTGGTGGAGTACTAACCCAAGCTGCTCGTTGAATACATTTAAAGAAGTTCTCAGCTTCATCTTCTAATTGCTCTGTAGATTTGAGGGGCACAGACAAATTAATATTAGCAGATATGTGCTCCCTAAATATATCCCATTTGGTACGTTGTGTAACTAGTCTGGGGGGATTTTCTTTAATTATTATCGTGTCACTAATTGTGAGAACTATTGCCGAGTGATCTGACATGAGACTTCCACAGTCTTCAACGTGAATGAAGTTGCTTGATATTCCTTTTATTACAAAGAAATCAATCAGATCTGGAATTTTTGCTGTATCTGAGGGCCAGTAGGTAGGTTTTCCAGTGGAGTAGAAATCACTACGTGTTTTTTTCGCGGCAGTGAATAGCTCTCGGCCCTTGGTTGTTGTTAAACGGGAGCCCCAGTACGTATTTTTTGCATTGAAGTCACCACCAATGACAAAGTTTGATCCCAAGCTTTTAAATAGAGATGCGAAGTCCTCTTCTTTAAGACTGTAGCGCGGTGGGCAATAGATAGCTGCTATATTGCATTTTTTGCTATTTACTAAAACTGTTATAGTGGAGACTTGCATACATTCTTCTTGAATACTTTGCTGCACATAGTGACTAATGGCATTCTTGATAAGGACAGCTGTCCCTCCTCGTGGTCTTCTAGATGGGTGGTCAGCACGATAGCACTCATATCCTTTGACTTTAATGTGAGATGACTGTGTGAAGTGTGTTTCCGATAAAAGACATATATCTATTTTTTCTTGGTTCAGGAAAATATCTAGTTCTGAGACATGCCGCTCAAGTCCATTCGCATTCCATGCTGCTATTCTAAATGTATTTTGTATCTTCATGGTTTTTTCAAGGACGGTTTAGGTTTAATACTCTTTTCGAGTGTGGCTACTCTTTCAATTAAGAGTCTGTTGGTATGCTTTTGTTCATTTAGCATTTCGAACATCAAGGTAAGCATTTTGTCGACAGATGAATTCGTATTATTGCCACTCACAGCACTGGCGTACGACATAGTATTACTATTAGCATGAACTTTGTGTACGATGCTAGTTTGGTTTTTTTGAGTGTTATTAGATGAACTTTTTTTGTCCGAATTTCCAGGATGGGGATTTTTTGCTCGATCTTTGATTTTTTGTAACTCCTTAGCAACTTCACACCCACGATAGTTGGCTGGATGGGCATCGCCGCAGTTTATGCATTTCGGGTTCACCTGTTGAGGGCATGACGTGGTATCGTGCTTACCTGCACATTTAACACACCTAGTTTCTTTTTGACAATAGGTTTTTGTATGATTGAATCCTTGGCAGTTTTTACACTGCGGGATGAGATTCGTCGTTTTTCGCAGAGGTTCAATCTTGACCCTCATGTCCATGATCGTTTTAATATCATAAATTCTATTGATATCCTCGGTGTTGTCAAAGTTGAGGATGAAAAGAGGAAGGCTCCTCTTTACCAGCACCGATTCTCCCTTATCATCAACTTCTCTAGTTTTCTTTATAAGGTTCACTGCATCAGTTATTTTGTAACCTTTTCCCTTGAGGTCACTCACTATATCATCAGCCTCGCACGAGTGGTGCAACCCTCTTGCAACCACTTTAACGGGTCGCGTGTTTTTATCCTCATATGTGTACCATTGGAAGTTCTTATCTTTCAGCCCAGTGGTTAGTTCCCGGTATGAACCGCTGTCTGGCGCGAAAATTTTCCAAACATTATTTGATAATGCCTTGACACTACATTGCTTTGAAGTTATTGTTTTAATCAATTGATGGATCACACTGTATTCCGCTACTCCAGTGACTGTAATCGGAGGCGGGCGTTCTTCCTTTTTAGTTTTATTACTCTGTGTCATGCAATGCTCTGGGTGGTCTCAAAAAATTCTTTAAGTAGTTCAAGATAAATTTAAAAACGTAAAAAAAAACTCTTCTGTTGAAAGTTTTCGAGCTACGGCGTTCTGAAAATTTCAACCCCGATTTTTCACCCCTTAGAGAAAAGTGACAGTAACCGGAGCTTCGCGGACCAACTGGACCCCAAATGGGACCTACTAACCAAATTTCATTCATTTTAGTTCATGGTAACCAAGGAAAGTGCAAAGTACGGAGCACGGTGGACGGCCAGACATTTTAACATGTTTAATGTTTTAGGGCTGGGGGTCATTCTGTGAATTCCGACACGCAAATATGCAACGTTTTTCATTGGTTACTACACAGTTACTACCTTCTGTTGTAGCAACCATAAAGAATATCGCACTCGAAAGAAACAAGAGTCAATAGCTACGTTTTTCATTGGTTACTACACAGTTACTACCTTCTGTTGTAGCAACCATATGTTGATGGCGAGTTCTATAATAAGTACAGTAAATGCAACATTATACTTGTAGAGTTCAGTGAAATTGTGGCTTTCATTTTTTCTTGACATTAAAAAACTATATCTAATTTCTCCCTTGCGAGGGAAAAACATTAAACATGATTTAATGTTTTTCCCTCTCAAGGGAGAAATTTATAGATTGTTTATTTTGTATTCTATTTTCGGATTCTGCGTATTTACCTTGAAAAGGAAACCATCATATTGGGGGGTTGCTCGATTAAGGTTCATTATTGAAAATAAACCGGTAATATTTACGGGCATTTGTTATGAAAAAATAATTAATATGGCTTAATGAGGCAACGATAATATATGGAAAATAGGAAGGTAAGTACATGATCAGTTTAAAAATACCTGAATAGCGACAAAGTAAAATAAAAAATGAAATAAATTCTGATTAAACCCCAAACCACCACTCAGGCCGACTCACAGCAACCCCCGAAGCGCGGCTGACAGGCGTCCACGAAAACACCGGTAACTACCACCGAACACATCAACTTCCAGGTAATTTATGGCACTCCGCATTCTCTTCAACGGCTGGTCGTGAAGGTGATTAGTCCCGGAGGAGCTTCGTAGAAAGTAGACGTGTTACTGGTTGGGTATGAGCGAACCTGGAAATTCAGATCCTCCAGAAGATGCGTCGACAAGATTATTGGTCATTTTAAAAACAAAGACTGCGTCCGTGAAAGTTCTTCTGCTCTCCAGCGACATCAGCCCACTGTCCCTCACAGCAGCATCCACTAAATCCACAAAAATACCGTTAGAAGTCCCTTCGCGCGACGTTACGTTGTTTTGTGGACCTTAAAACTGATTTAAGAGGGCATATAAATATTATGGGCACGCATTTCGGTTACATTGACCTTTTAGGTAGATTTCAGTTTTATTAATACCAGCTTATTCACATTATACGCCTTGCGAATTCTTTGTGTATGATACCATTTACACTCTTAGGTTTTAATATTCGAAACACTGTTTCAAGGAATAAGTCGAACAATGAAATAACAACAGCTTTGTCTTGTTTCCACAGTCTTTTGTCCATGTTTCAACTGTGTTCTGCCAGTGTGAACCACCTGTCGTAGAAGAAAAAGTATTTCCACCGAAAGTAAATCCACACGCCGTCATGGACTTAACAGAATGGATAAGCCAAAAGGAGAACCACCGTGAAATAACGGAAAAGTAAATTTTATTTATTAAATTAAATTAATTAAAGTGTGAAGGCATTCTGTATTGAGGTGCTAGGGCTCGAATCGAAGGCCTCAGACGGCGCTCCGGCTCTCATATTGGGAAGATACTGAGATTGTTCTAACCAAGAATGACGTTGTCAGATAGCCCTGAATCAGTAGGGTCATTTATTGCAGTAAATACCTATATATCCCCCCCTTCTCATTCTCACATACAATCGCGCGCGCACGCAATATCTACGCAGAAGAAGTACCTACCTTTTCAGGAGAATAATAAACCGCATGTAATAATTTGCAGCGTATATAAATTGGAATGCATAACTGGGAACATGATGAATGTATTTTCAATTAGAGCGCTGAGGGATGATAAAAACAGAGAATAATGTGATCTTGATAAATCTACAAATAGTTCTAACGTGAATCATTATACGCCCAATCCTTCCCTCAGTAAAATTCTTCTTACCTTTAAAAGCGTAGTCGCTATTGGTAAGGCCTTTTATGATTGTTGTTGAACATTGAATACGAGAAAGAATAATGCTTTAGAAACAATATTTCACAGCTCCACTGTCGTTTTAACAGGTTACTGGGTGAACATCCCAACTGCTATACACTCACAAAACAACTTGCAGAGGCCCTTGTTGACGAATATAAAGACACTCTGCCAGTTACAATCGTCAGACCTGCGATTGGTGAGTACTAAACCTGAAATATGTAGGTAGGTACCCACCTGTTTTGTCTTATCTACATAAATGTTCATATTTATGTACCTACCATTAACAGATTCAAGCATTTACATGATGTTCTGTTGTAAGCAGTTCATTTTTCATAGCGAGCGCTTTCGGACGAAGCTGGTGTCAATCTTGAGGCTATCTTTAACTAAAGGATTGATAAATCCCAGGCCACTCCAGTTCTTCTCCAATATAATTCATTGCACAGCCTTATATCCCAATCCATACTTTCTACTTTTTGCTGGTGCCAGGTTAAAAATTAACTCCTTACTATCTCAACAAAACCTCAATTTACGTACAGGTATGGAGGTAATTTTTTTGATCAGCAGCCTATTTTACGTACAGCTGCCAAGAAAGTGCAATAACTTCTTGTAATAATGACGAATAACTTGATTTCAATTATGCTTGATATGGTGGGAACACATAATAAAGACGCCCTTTCCAAAATAGAAGAGAAATCCTTGGCAACCGCAACTTTCGTTGTTCCTTGGAATCACCAAGGAAAAACTTTTGGACGGCTTTTCAACCAACCTCACATAGTAGTTCCCTAATGCTAACTCGATTTACGAGTACTTACCACATGTTCCCAAACGATTTTGGTTTATTATTTTCAATAATGAACCTTTAGAATCGATGGTTTCCGTTTCAAGGTATACAATTTTGCCGTACGCCGTACTTCGCACTTTCCCTAGTTACCATGGGCGAAATTAATGGAATTTGGTTTTTGGCTTCCATTCTAGTCTATTCTTCCATTCTGGTCTAGTCTACTTGTACCAAAAAGCTTCGTCAGCATGATCTTGAATGAAAATAAATCCAGCCCAAATAATCATTGCTGGAAAACACCAATCCTGATTATAATCAGTATGACTGTATGAGATCGAGGTGGTTGTTCCAGTTAACCAAAATTGATGAAATTTGGTTTGTAGGTCTATTGGTCCACGAAGCTTGGCGTTACTGTCAGTCATCTCTAAGGGGTGAAAAATAGGGGTTGACATTTTCAGAACGCCGTAGCTCGAAAACTTTCAGTAGAAGGGTATGGTTTTTTTTACGTTTTCAAATTGGCCTCGGACTGAAGAGTTTTTTGAGACCACCCGGACCATTGTACGTCCAGCCGTTCGTTTGCACAGAAAACGTGCAACATGATCGTGAATGAATCGGTATAAATCCGGCCCGGATATCATTGCTCGGGAACAGCTGATTATAATCACGGATGGCTGTATGAAGTCGAGTTGGTTGTTATGTGATATTATTTAATTTGAAGAATGTTGGCTGTTTTGGATTTTGTTGATAGGCACTTTCGCAACATGAGCAGACGTTAATAATGAATGATTGAATCCCGCGCATTTTTATGAAACTGTAATTCCCCGACTGGCTCCAGTACTCGATTTAGGGCTTTCCTGGGAGGGGCACGGGGGTAGTTAGTGGGACGGGATATGTTATCCCGTCCATACTGGATCCGATCTTCCTCACACGCGGCTGGTGGGGCGGTCGACTCGCTAAAACGACCGCCCCATCAGCCACGTGTCAAAAAGGTAGGGAGCAGCCCGGATCCAATATGGACATGATTGCCATGCGCCTCTACAGTATTGACTACAGAAAACAATGATCTACGTTGAAGGGGCATCTATACAGGTAAATAATAAACCGGTACATCTGAAGAATGATTGTTATTTCGGGTTTTGTTGATATGTACCAACCTAATTTTGTATGGTTCATGAATAACAACAAAATAATAGATAAAAATATCAATAGTGCAATTCTTGAAGCCACCGCGTATTTATGAAACTGATTCCCCGGTCGGCTCCAGTGCTTGATTTACGGCTTAGCCCGAAGGTATTGACCACAGAAAACCGTGTACAACGCAGAAGAGGCATCTACACTGGTGAATAATAAACCGCTGTGTATAGTAATTCACAGCGTTTTTCCTCTCAATCCAAGCACGTCCTGGAAAATCTGGATCTATGTTCACCCTGATCCTGTACTGGTCTCTTGCTATCTAGATATCTTCTTTGACGGTTACAGTCACTCCTACACACCACGATCCGTTCCCTGGCTGGGTTGATAACCTCAACGGACCAATTGGGATTCTGGTGGCTGGCGGCAAAGGCGTGATGAGGTCGATGATGTGCGGCCGAGACAACAAATCTCAGATGGTCCCTTGTGACGTAGCCATAAACTGCATCATTCTCGCAGCTTGGAAAAGAGGAACAGCTGGGTGAGAAATTACTTATAGCAATATATATATATATATATATATATATATATATATATATATATATATATATATATATATATATACTCGGCGCTCCGCGCCTCGCCAGGGGGCAAGCCCCCTGGACCCCCAATCTCTTATCTTCTATACTTTGTATAGAACGAGGAATTTGCAACGCAATTCGGTTCGGGGCCTGGGCAATGTCAAGTTAAAGTCCTAAGGAGGCTAAATACCAAATTACAGCTTCATAGCGTGAATAGCATAGAAATTAGCTTCAGGGGCCACTCAGCTGATTCGGGGCCTGGGCAATGTCAAGTTAAAGTCCTAAGGAGGCTAAATACTTCCTTAGGACTTTAATGTAATGAATGTAATGTAATGAATAGCATAGAAATTAGCTTCCCTAGCCACGGTATCGCGGGACAAAAAAGTGTGACATGTGACAAAAAAACTAGTTGGGGGTCGGGCTAAGAATTGCGTTGCAATTAATATATATACAGGGTGTCAACATTAGGGTCGTACAATCGGCCAGGGATCGAGTCGTCAACTAATTTGCAACATACATGTTGTCCTATAACATTTCCACTAATTAACCGGTTTTTGGCGGAGCAGGAATAGAAAGAGTTGTGCAAAATTTGTTGCAAATTAGTCTCGCCGGTGGTGCGACCTTAACCTTGACACCCTGTATAGTATAGGTACATCCGTTGTTACCCCGGTGTTCTGCGTTATGTTCTTATTCGCTTATCGATACTTTTTGTTGTGTTTTACCGTAACAAAAATTTTGGTTGCTGTGACTGGATTAGTGATATGATGGATTAGGGAAACTTCATGAAGAGCTAATGCTCGAGTGATGACCACTCCATCCGTATCATTATAGACATACCATGGAGCTCCTCCGACTCAGAATCATTCCGAATACGGGTAAGTGCTCACAATAGTATATGTAGAGCGAGCAGGCGGCAGATGCTAAACCTAGTGATCTTGAATTAATTTGAAGCCGCTACCCGACAGGATTAAACGCAATCAATCGAAGACAGTCGTTTCGTTTACGACCGGCCTCTTTTTGACCGAGTTGCTCCAATCTATTCACAGAAACCATAACGAGTAGAAAATACAGGATATTACTTGTATTTTCTACTCGTTATGGTTTGACAAATGGACTGTATCTCTCATCGAGTTGTTGATACGTGCGCAGTCCATAATTTCTACTTGGAGTTCAGCATGAACTTTCTAAGGGGGTGGACACGCACCAAGTATCTATCATACATGGGGCGTATAGTGGCATATTTGATCGCCTTTAAATAACCTTATGATGCCTGCCTGTGTGTCAGCAAATCCTTTCCACACACGTATAACTTCCTCAATTCAAATTCTATTTTGCTGAAATTTTCAGTGATCATGCGGGTTGAGCCCCTGATGGTTCCCCATTAATTACCGAAATTCGGATCATTGGTAAAGTAAAGTAAACAGCCATTCCAGGCTGGGGCTATCCGTCCTACAGCCCTGCCAGCGTCGCGGTCGTGATCGGCTTTTCTCCAGTGAGAGGATCAGAATTCGATCTGATCATTTCGCTCTTTACTTGGCTAAACATTGCCTCACCCCCTTGAGTGGAGAGTGGTTTGCCCAACAGCTATATGGGTCATACTTGGACGTTTCACGGGGGTCACCCATCCAAGTTGCTAACCCCCCTCGAGGTACATCCTAACTTCGGTGATCACACGGGAACCGGTTTATTCCACCTGATAAGGCCGTTGGGCATTGTTATGGTCACTGCACATGTTCAAACGCGAATCCAAGGTTCTAGATTTCTTGCGAATAAATGGCCAAGTTTTGCTCAAATTGGGTGGGTAGTTGAAGTGTAGCTTCTAGATGGTCCGCTATGAATTTCAAAACGCTCGGATTATTCGTGGCAATAATGCCTAACATAGGGCTTGTCTGGGGGATGGAAGGGGGTACGTGTTCACCACAGAAATTGGTGATCTACGCAGAGGCTACAAGAAAATAATTGATGGTTTCCGCTTCAAGGTACGTAGAATCCGAATATGGAACAAACAAAAATTGATGCGCCAGCCGTACTTCGCACTTTCCTTAGTTACCATGAACCAAAATCAATGAAATTTGATTGTGGGTGCCATTTTGGGTTTATTGGCCCGCGTAGCTCGGCGTTACTGTTAGTCGTCTCTAAGGGGTGAAAAATAAGTGGCTGAAATTTCCAGGGCGCTGTTATCTTGATTTTTTTTACGTTTTCAAATTGATCACGAACTTGAGGATTTTTTGAGACCACCCGAAGCATTGTACGTTCAGCCGTTGGTTTATAGTTAGACCCTGAATTTTGCACCGAAAAGCTTCGTCAACATGATCGTGAATGAAACGGTATACATCCAGCCCAGATAGCATTGCTAGGGAACATCTATTATAATCACGCATGGCTTTATGAAATCCAGTTGGTTGTTCCTTGATATTATTTCATTTGAAGAATGGGCCACAAGGAGAGAATGGGTCTCAAGTGGCCACCCTGCTCACAAAATCGACTACAACAGAGCCAGAAGGGAACTCAAGCAAGTACTTAATGACGAGAACGACCGAGCAACCCACCTGAAGATAGGCGCACTTCACGCGAAGATGGTGGTGGGTGGCTGGTGGATGGTGGTGGACTATGGCACCGGACAAAACAGCTAACCGCTAAAGAAAAATGCGAACTCTTCAGCGATATACTAGTGAACCAATTTCAGCCTAATGACTATGTGGATCCTGCGTTCTCAGAAGATATGAAGACCAAACTTGAAAAACCTCTCCAAATAAACCCTTTCAGTGACTTCATTTCCTCTGCTCATTTACGGAATTTCGTAGCTCGTTGACCTCATAAGAAAGCTCCAGGTCATGATGGCAGAACGCTACCTTTATTTAAAGCTCTCAGGAGGAAAAGTTTAGTTTTCCTCACGCAAATATTTAATGGCATGGACGACGCACATAACTCATTCCTAGAAATATTCTCGGATCTTCATGATTAAGAAGTGAAATAAACCGCGAAATGACCCACTACTTTATAGACCTTTCAGCTTGCTGCCCTTGCTTGCCAAGATTCTGGAGCTCCTTCTATTTCCCAAACTAAATACCCACTTGTCTCATTTGATTCCTGCCTCCCATTTGGGTTAAAAATATCATTCCTGTCAACAACAGCTCCATAGGGTGGCAAATTCTGTAAACTTACGAAAGAAAGGAACCCTGTCTTGGTCCCTTCCTTGACACCCAAAATGCATTTGATGAAGTTTGGCATCAAAGATAAAATAACTACTTCCAGTCTCGTACTATCGTCTCCTCATATCTTACCTATCAGCATATACCTTCGCTTTCGACTACCAAGGTGCCGTCTCTGAGTCGGCAGCGATAGAGTCGGACGTACCGCAAGGAAGTATATGGGGTCTTCTGCTGTACCTCATTTACACCTGTGATTCATTTCCCTTCCTCCGAAGATCTTACTCTCGGGCTCTACTCCGACGAGGTAGCTGCACTGTGAAGAGCTGACAACACCATTCATGCTCAGGAAAAACTCAAACATATTATATGAGTGATGCTGAGAACTGGTGGCGACAATGGAGGGTTGCAATGAATCCGTCCAAATCAGCCATAGTGAACTTTATATTGAAACGAAATCAAGTCATTCCCACGGCCACTCTTTAACAACCAACGAGTTCGTACTACAGATTCCGTGCGCTACCTCGGCCTAAATCTCGACAAAAAACTCATCTGGAAGAGTCACATTGATGAACTGGTGAAGAGGATTTGAAAAAGGATTCGGCAGCTCCAGACCCTACTTGGGAGGAAGTCACCACTGACTCACTCAACGAAGCGCCTTATTTATTTATCACTAGTCAGACCCTTGTGGATGTACTCATGCGGGATTTGGGGCCCTGAAGCCAACATCCACATAAGAAGAATTCAGAAGAATCCAGACGCAACAAAATCAAGTGTTATAACAAATCTCAAACGCCCCTTGGTTTGTTCATAATTCAACCCTGAACTCCGACCTTCAAATCCCAACAGTTACTGAAGTTCTGAAAACCTACTCCATACTACATGCATCCATGACAGACCACCCCAATAATTTACTCAACGATCTTGTAAACTGCATTACCCAGGCACCCACTCATCGACGACTCAAACGAAAAAACCTCAAGACTTTATTTCTTCTTCAAGACACCTAGTGCTAGGTATTATGATTTCCGTTTGAGTTTGTTCTCTGTTTGACTACAATTATACTGTAGAACAATCAATGGATTGCACCAAAGTAGGGTCAATAAGTCGATTTTGGCAGACCGCTAGATGTGCTCCTGCATTTCAAAAAATCATTTTGAAAATTGAAAAATTCATATTTTTTCAGAAAATTATAAACAAATGTGAACAAAAAAAATGCATAGAAAACAATGCAAAATTGTTGACTGGGAAAAAATGTTTACTTTTTCATTTATTTAAAAGAAGGGACCATGAGAGTAGGTATTAGCCACAGAAAACAGCGACGTACGCAGAAGGGGCATCTATACAGGTGAATAATAAACCGTTGTGTAATAATTTGGTGCGTTTTTTCCCGTGCCAATACTAAATGTAAAATGTGCACTGTATTATCACTTCTATTTGCCTCCTCATTCCCTTACGAGTGTGAGGCACCTAATAAATAATGTGTTTTATTAATAATTATTATATTTAGTGTTTCCATTAGTGAACACTAAGTAAATCAGTATTTTGAATAACATTTCAGAGATGCCAGAGAAACACCAGTTTACAACGTTTCAAGTGGTGACGAAGTGCCACTCACGTATGGAACGATAATGGACAAAGGTAACTCCGTGGATTTTCAAACATTACCTACCTATTAGTTATTTTCGGTATTTATCCGTGAAGGAGAGTAATTGCTTCAAAGTAATTACCTACTCCACTGTTACTCTATTTTTATTCCATAATGGAAAAAGAGAAGATTTTTCGAGGAAGGTAGAATATAATAATGGTGTATGTGGGAGGTCCGGTGTCAACTGAAGGAAGTTAGATACCTACCTAGGTTTCGGTGTGGCGGAGTAGGTACGGTCCTGTCGTAGGTCCCTGAATCTAATTAATCTAGGTACCTAGCGCTCAATATAGAATGCTCCATCGTCTGGAACAATCAGATTCAGATTATGAATACAAAATTAGGTTCTTGTCAACCTTTTAAAAAACCTATTGGAATTATATAGGATTTTCATGTTTCTGTGTCCACAATATATATATTTTTTCTACTTCCATTCACAGGAAAAGAAGTTCTGTCCAAGTACCCAGTTGATCCAGGTCTTTGGTATCCAGGTGGGACCATTACAACTAACAAATGCATACACGAAACCAAAGTCTTCTTCTTACAAATTATTCCAGCTCTTTTCATCGATTTTCTGCTAATCATTTTCGGTCAAAAATCATTGTGAGTTTGTTTACTTAGGTAATACTAAATTAGTTGAACAATATGGAGATAAATAATATTTAGTACCAACCCATGTCAAGTTCCAAAGCAATTATTATTATGTCTTTCGAAGGTTGTGAAGTACCTTTGAAGTAGTACTGGATCTATTTGACTTATTCGTTTTCTCCCTACCCCTTCAGTATGATGAGAGTGCAGAAGAAGATACAAAACGGTTGCGAAGTTCTAAAATACTTTACCATGAGAACTTGGAACGTAAACATCGACAAGTCTTTGAGTCTCCACGACCGACTTTGTAAAGAGGAGCAGGAGGTGAGAAATAATATGTTTTACCTTTCTTGGAATAGGAGAGATTTCACTGAAACTTTTCAGGTATTTAGTTCAAATGAAATTTGAAATTAATTTGGTTTGGTTATCCTCCGGCGATTGGGCAAAATGGCATGGCACCTAGTGCGCATGACATTGCTAACAGTTCTCAGTTTAGGATCCCCACCAACTTAGGATGAATGGAGATCGTTGTGTATTCAATGTTCATGGGTACTTTATACTTAATGTTAATGGGTACTATATGCGCGGGATTCAATTATTCAATAATTAATTATTTGTTGTTATTCATGAAGCATAACATTGTTCAAGTTACAAAAGTACTCGTACCTTCAACAAAATCCAAAAGAGTATCATTCTTCAAATGAAATAATATCGCGGAACAACCAACTCTATTTCATACAGCCATCCGTGATTGCAATCAGGTGTTCCCTAGCAATGATATCTCGGCCAGATTTACACAGTTTCATTCACGATCGTGTTGGCGAAGCTTTTCGGTGCTAACGAACAGCTGGATGTACAGCCCTCCGGGTGGTCTCAAAAAATGCCCGGGCAGCTCCAATACTCGAGTCGCATGTCGGATATGTGTGGATCGAGTCGATCCACACATATCCGTGAGGTGAGGGCACCGTAGCCTTCCGTGTTCAGTGGCATCCGTGATGAATTTTTCACTGTAATTCTCACAGGACCGTACCTTTCCGTGTCAGTGTTCTCCCGTGATCAAAGGTGTCTACGAGATGGGCCTTCTTTTTCAGTTTGGATGTGGCCTTCAGTTTGGATGTTCTCGTGCATCATGAATTTCAGTACACTGTAATACCACTGCTTTTAGACGAGGAAGAATCGGAAGAAGAGAAGGAAAGAATTTCCTCCCACATTCTTTCCTTCAATCCGCATTTAGGTACTTCGGGTCCTTCAAGTCGTAAAGGGCCGACCTCTTCCGAACCAGCTCAATAAACTACCTATTCGTCATCCATGACGCAGATATACTCTTAAGTCACAAACAATACAGATCCACAAGTTACAGATAACACCCGTTACACAGATACCTAGGTATGTCACAACCAACAACGCTGTTTTCACATCAGTGTAAAAATTAAAAATATTGGTGGCGACAAATTTTTCACTCCATCACCGAAGCCTGAAGGGCACTGTGAACGCCTGAGCCTCACTGCGTCGGACGCGTCTGAACACGCACCATCTTTTCCCCTTTGTTTACGTAGACTTTCATCTTGCCGATATTTTTTTTTCACTGTTCGGTACTTCACGTCTCGTCACCTCATGGATATGTGTGGATCGTGGATCGGATATGTGTAGCCTTTCTGGGGGGAGCTGGAGAGTAGGTAATTACCACAGAAAACATTGATCTACGCAGAAGGGGCATCTACACAGGTAAAAACGCTGCAAATCCCTGCACAACGGTTTATTATTTTGTGAAGAATACCCTTCTGTTACAGATCACAGGTCTCCGTATAGATAACCCTTCTACATAACATATTTATGTACTATTCTACACATATTATTATGTAGATCTCGGACCCACCGTAGGTTAGTACCTAACCCCGTACTCGTTACTAGGTACTTACCTAAACCGTTGTGTAATAATTTACCTGTGTAGGTTCCCCTTCTACGGAGAATGAACCGTTGTGTAATAATTTGCCCATCAATAATACTTCAACGGTTGTTCAAGTTGCAAAAGTACCCATCAACAAAATCCAGCCCCTTCTTGGTAAATGAGCAGTTGTGTAATAATTTACCGTTGTGTAATAATTTACCGTTGTGTAATAATTTGCCATTATGTAATAATTTACCCATCAATAATACTTCAACGGTTGTTCAAGTTGCAAAAGTACCAGTAGTAAGTGGGCACGTTCAGGACACTTTTGGCTCAACGCTAAATGAACGCTACCTCGATCAATGAACGTTTGACGAACGTTAAATTAACGCTACCTCGATCAATGAACGTTTGGCTCAACGCTAAAAATGAACGATGTCTCGATCAATGAACGTTGAGCCAAACGTTCATTGATCATTCATGTAGCGTTGAGCCAAACGTTCATTGATCGAGGTATCGTTCATTGATCGTTAATTTAACGTTCGTCAAACGTTCATTGATCGAGGCATCGTTCATTTAGCGTTGAGCCAAACGTTCATTGATCGAGGTAGCGTTAATTTAACGTTCGTCAAACGTTCATTGATCGAGGTAGTGTTCATTTAGCGTTGAGCCAAAAGTGTCCTGAACGTGCCCAACAAAATCCAGCCCCTTCTGGGTAGATGAGCCGTTGTGTAATAATTTACCGTTGTGTAATAATTTGCCACTGTGTAATAACTTACCCATCAATAATACTTCAACGGTTGTCAAGTTGCAAAAGTACCTATCAACAAAATCCAGCCCTTCTGGGTAGATGATTGTGTAATAATTTACCGTTGTGTAACAATTTACCGTGGTGTAACAATTTACCGTGGTGTAACAATTTACCGTGGTGTAATAATTTACCGTTGTGTAATAATTTACGTTGTTTAATAATTTGCCGGTGTGTAATAATTTGCCATTGTGTAATAATTTACCCATAAATAATACTTCAACGTTTGTTCAAGTTAATGAAGTAGGTACCTACCAAAAAAATGCAATAGTCCTTCACTTGTCAAATGAAATAATATCGCAGAACAAACAACTCGACTTCATACAGCCATCCTTGATTATTATCAGATGCTCCGTAGTTATGATATACGGGCCGGATTTATACCGTTTGATTCACGATCGTGTTGACGAAGCTTTTTGGTGCTCACGAACGGCTGGACGTACGATGCTCCTCCGGGTGGTCTCAAAAAATTGTTTAGCTCCAGACAAATTTAATAACTTAAAAAAACCATACCCTTCTATCGGAAGTTTTCGAGCTACGGCGTTCTGAAAATTTCAACCCCTATTTTGAACCCCTTAGAGATGACTGACAGTAACGTCGAGCTTCGAGGACCAACTAGACCCCGACCGGAACCTATAACCCGAATTTCATCAATTTTGTTTCATGGTAACTAAGAAAAGTGGCCCGTACGGCGTACGGCGGACAGACAGAAATATTTTGGTTTATTATTTTCAATAATGAACCATTGGAATCGAGCATGAAAAAAAAAATTCTTACCCCCCCTCAAAATTTTATGGTTTACGTTTCAAGGTATGTAGAATCCAAAACTGCAATAAAAATATTTCTGTCTGTCCGCCGTACGCCGTACGCCGTACGGGCCACTTTTCTTAGTTACCATGAAAAAAAATTGATGAAATTCGGGTTATAGGTTCCGTTCGGCGTCTAGTTGGTCCTCGAAGCTCGACGTTACTGTGAGTCATCTCTAAGGGGTTCAAAATAGGGGTTGAAATTTTCAAAACGTCTATACCATTTTTTTACGTGAATATTTTTACGGTTTTAAATAGTTCTTGAACTTGCGAGTTTTTTAAGACCATCCGGAGCATCGTACGTCCAGCCGTTCGTTCACAGTAAGGCCCCGAAGTTTGCACCGACAGGCATTTTCGACTCCAGTGTGAATGAAATTGTATACAATTCAAACCAAATCTCGTAACCAGAGACGCGCCCACAATAGGAATTTGTGAATACGGCCAATCATTGGTAGGGATCACCTGATTATATTGGCGGAGTATAAAGTCGAGTTGGTTGTTCTGTGATATTATTTCATTTGAAAAATGATGGCTCTTTTGGAGTTTGTTGGTAGGTAGTGAAACTTGAACAAACGTTGAAGTATTATTGATGGGTAAATTATTATTACGGTAAATCATTACTCAACGGTAAATTATTACACAACGGTTCATTATACCATCTACGTAGAAGGGGCTGGAGTTTTTTGGTAGGTACTTTTGCAACTTTTTTCACTCCTCATCAACAATTTCTTTTCAGAACTTCATTATGTGTGTTTCTTTTTGTTAGGTACTGTTTGTCATCGGCAGAATTATTTTAGCAACATTTAACTCGTGATTTAGGTAGGTACCTAGTAACGAGTACGGGGTTAGGTACTAACCTACGGAGGGTCTGCGATCTACATAATATGTATAGAATAGTACATATTATCCCTACTATATTATAAAAACGAATCTCTGTCTGTCCGTGTGTCTGTGTGTCTGTCCTTCTATGCACGGCCAAACGGCTCGACGGATATCGACCAAATTTGGCACGAATATCCAGTAGACTCCCAAGTTGTGCAACGTCGCATTTTTAATTCCCTGACCATAGCGGAACTATGGTCGACCATGGTCAACTTCGTTAATTGAAATGGTAACCCCTATTTTTTATCGCGTATTCGTAATCTACGTGAAATTCTATCTACGATCGACCCTTCGGACTACCCCCGCGGTCGACCATAGCGCATCCATGGGCCCCTCCATGGTCGAATCCCGAATTGCTTTTCACGGCCAAACGGCTCGACGGATATCGACCAAATTTGGCACCAATATCCGGTAGCCTCCCAAGTCGAACGTAGGCGCATTTTCGATTCCCTGACCATAGCGGAACTATGGTCGACCATGGTCAACTCCTGAATGGCTTGACGGATATCGACCAAATTTGGCACGAATATCCAGTAGGCTCCCAAGTTGTGCAACGTCGCATTTTTAATTCCCTGACCATAGCGGAACTATGGTCGACCATGGTCAACTTCGTTAATTGAAATGGTAACCCCTATTTTTTATCGCGTATTCGTAATCTACGTGAAATTCTATCTACGATCGACCCTTCGGACTACCCCCGCGGTCGACCATAGCGCATCCATGGGCCCCTCCATGGTCGAATCCCGAATTGCTCAACGGATATCGACCAAATTCGGCACGAATATCCAGTAGGCTCCCAAGTTGGGCAACGTCGGAATTTTTCGGTCCCCTTTACCATAGCGGAACTATGGTCGACCATGGTCAACTCCTGAATGGCTGGACGGATATCGACCAAATTTGGCACGAATATCCAGTAGGCTCCCAAGTTGTGCAACGTCGCAATTTTAATTCCCTCACCATAGCGGAACTATGGTCGACCATGGTCAACTTCGTTAATTGAAATGGTAACCCCTATTTTTTATCGCTTATTCGTAATCTACGTGAAATTCTATCTACGATCGACCCTTCGGACTACCCCCTGCGGTCGACCATAGCGCATCCATGGGCCCCTCCATGGTCGAATCCCGAATTGCTCAACGGATACCTATCGACCAAATTTGGCACCAATATCCGGTAGCCTCCTAAGTTGAACGTAGGCGCATTTTTAATTCCCTGATCATAGCGGAAATATGGTCGACCATGGTCAACTCCTGAATGGCTCGACGGATATCGACCAAATTTGGCACGAATATCCAGTAGGCTCCCAAGTTGGGCAACGTCGGAATTTTTCGGTCCCCTTCACCATAGCGGAAATATGGTCGACCATGGTCAACTCCTGAATGGCTCGACGGATATCTACCAAATTTGGCACCAATATCCAGTAGGCTCCCAAGTTGTGCGAGCGGTCATGCTAGTATTATATAGACGGGTTATCTATACATAGAGCTGTGATCTGTAACAGAAGGGTATTCTATACAAAATAATAAACCGTTCTGCAGGGATTTGCAGCGTTTTTATTGCAGTTTTGGATTCTACATACCGTGAAACGTAAACCATCAAATTTTGAGGGGGAGGGGGGGGGAAGCATTTTTTTCATGCTCGATTCCAATGGTTCATTATTGAAAATAATAAACCAATAAACCGTTGTGTAATCATTTGCAGCGTTTTTTCCATTTTTGGATTCGTACCATGAAACGGAAACCTTCAAATTTTGAGGGAACGTAGGGGGTTAAAATTTCGTTTTTCATGCTCGATTCCAAAGTTTTTTTAAATTCAAAAGAATAAACCAAAATTGCAATAACTTGATAGTTTCAAGGAGGTAGATTTGGCGCGCAATGAGTTGGCCTCAATCGAAATAGTTACGCTGAAGATTAAACTACCCCTCTCCAGTCGTTCATCCCATTACCCTTCCAGCATTGATCGTAGGGGAGAGAAATCCAGTTTGTCTCCTAAGCACCTCAATCAGTCCAGGCTGACTCATTGTGTGTAAATTTTAATTCTACACTAATATCCAAAAAATGCACTCATTAGGTAATGTTGCATGGCTGAAACTTTTGTTGTTGCGCTGCTAAAGAGTATAAAACGGATTCCATTCAACCATCACCCTCTGTCAACCATGAGGAAGTGGGAGAGCGCCCACACCGATCTCCGAATTCCGCACCTCCGCATTCCGATACTTGCGGAGGATCCGACCCTAACCCGGATCCGACCTAATAAAACTCCCTCGAACTCACCCTCAATCGTACGAGTTTTTCGGGCAGCGGGATGTTATTTGTGGCTGCCCCGTAAAAATTGCGGTTGCTGTTGCCGGATTTTCTCCGGGATTTGCGTTCGACTTAAGCAGCCTCAAGTGGTGGTTGCCAAGGGATGTTGGTTTCTTCTGATCTGGACCCTATTACGCCCTCGTTAAGCATCCGCTCTTCAATGACTTCTTGTTTAGGGTGCAGAGCTTATAGTGTAAAATTGATTTTTTTTTTGTTTTTTGTTTTACCTACCGGATTTTCGCAGAAAACAAGCTATTGCAATTGGTCCATAGTTCTTAATAAAGGGAAACTGCCCGGATATGAGATGCTAGTAACTACCTTCGCCAATTTGATTTAACTGTGTCAAATTTCAATTCACTAACCATACCTATTCTCAAATGAAGATACACATTTTGGATGTACGCAATTCAATCCGCCTGTTTTGTCCGTCTGTGTCCGCACAACATTGCCACACGCATAACTTCCTCAATTCAAATCCGATTTTACTTAAATGTTCAGAGATCATGAGGGTTGGGCCCAAGATGGTCTCCTTAAAATAACATAACGATGCAATAATTTGTACTGCCACTGCGGAAGCGCAAACGCTAATCTGTAGTAGAGAATTTCTCACGAATAAGTGGCCCGATTTTGTTCAAATTTGGTGGTATTTGGGGGCAATTCCTAGCTGGTCCCATGCGAATTTCATTATGCTCGGATCATTGGTATGACCACACTCAATTTCTCATGACCCTACTTATATGAATTATCATGAACTTTCCTTCGAACTAGGCGGCAGACATTTTTTTTCAACTTTTTTCAAACTACCCGTTATGGTTCACGCATAACACAAATAATATTATAGGTATAACTCTTGAATCCACGGCCTATTTTCATGGAACTGCTATCGCCTGGCTGGATCCAGTGCCTACTCGATTTAGGGCTTTCCTGGTGGATGCATGAGGACAGTGATCTACACAGAAGGGGTCTCAGTGAAGACAGGAAAACATTAACCGTTGTGTAATGAATTGCAGCTTTTCATCTGTTGACAGTTCGTGTCTCCCAGACATAAAAGCTTAATACTAAACACTTTCTTACAATGGACAGACTATAATTTCTATTAGGACGTGACGTTACAAATTTAGAATCAGTTTGCTACATTATCCTCACAACTGTTGCAGATATTCTTCTTAGCCAATATAGACACCAACATTGAAGAGATGATGAAAGATTGCATCCTTGGAACGAAAGTATACTGCCTCAAAGAGCCTCTCGATACGTTACCGGCTGCCAGGAAGAAGCTTATAGTGTGAGTATGTTTAAACATTAGTTCTAGCAGTAGGTGCCAATAGATAATTTATCTTTTAGCGAATTTTCGAAGAAAAGGAAGCTATTGTTCTCGGTCCAAAATTTTTAAAACTCGAATTTCCGAAAGATTTTTATACCAAAATCCGTTTCAGACCATCCTGAATTCACTGCCGAAAGACACCAAAAATTATATATATATATATATATATATATATATATATATATATATATATATATATATATATATATTTATATATGTATGTGTCATTCCAGACGATAACTCTCGAAAGAATTGAGATAAAAAGTTCAAATTTGCACGAAAAATCTGTCTTGGCAATCGACAGGCTAAGTTCGAAGATGGGCAGAATCGGGTCACTCTAAGGGGGAGTTTTGGGGAGTTTTGGGGAGTTTTAGGGGGGGGAAATTACCCATAAATTCCCAAAATGAAAAAGTCTGACAAGTGACACCTCATTTTAAAGGTTTTTGTACGCTGAACACGATGGTGAAATCAGAATTGCGATATCTCATTCCATTCTCAAACTGGAGCACTTTGAAGATGAAGGAACGTGGTTATTTCTTGAGATGTTCTTCCTGGTTCGTCTGCTCTAATCTGATAACGGAATGGGATATCGCAATTCTGACTTCACCATCGTGTTCAGCGTTGGAAAATCTACAAACCGAGGTGTTACTCGGCAAAAAATGGAACAAAAATTTGTTACGTATCCAATACCTACTCTTCTGGTATTCAAAACATTTTTGATTTCCCCCTCCCCCTCCTTCCACCCCAAATTTTACTTTGCGTAAAACTACTCCTGTTTTAATTTTGTATGGTATCAAGTTGGGAAAACATTGGCCGAAAATTAATTTTCAGAAAATTAAAGGCGGAGGAGGAAGATGCCGAAAACTTCGAAAATTCGCTCTTATAGCCATGCTGCATGACTGTGGTTTTTTTCCATATGATGTCACCCAAGATTAACTTATTAACTATTAACTTAACTTATTTATTATTTTACCCTATTGTGTAGGTACCTATATTTTTCGTCGTTCACTATTTACAAATTTTCTTCCGTTCCAGGTACTGGATTGTCGACAAACTCTTCAAAACTTTCATGATTTACCAATCTGCAATTGTGCTTTTCAATTTGTATTTTTGGATTTTACAGTTTGACACTGAAACGTTCAATATTTCAACTTTAACGCATAAATGAATCGATAATAATACATTGAGAATAGGATTATTATAATACAACATCCATGTATCATGTTTTTATACTTTTTTTAAACGATAGGAAAGATGCACTTTTTTAAACATTTTTAGTTGCTATGTATTTAGGTACCTACCGATGCATCATAATCATACAGTTAGTCATCAGAAGGCTCTCTCATTTGCTCATGTTTGTATAATGTATTAAAAAGGTTGATACATTGATTGTGGAAGATTATTAAGTGTATGTATGTTTTTCAGTATGTAACCATTATGTGTTATCAAATGTACCTATCTAACTTGTCACCTGCACCTATCTAGCTCATTCGAATAAGTAGAAAAGTACGCAAGTCATCTATACGTAGGTTGATTGTTGGTTATGGGCAAGAACTGAAAATAAAAAGCGTCATGTTGTATATACCGAGCGCATCCTTGAAATGTTGAGAATCGAGGGATGAACTTGTATGATGAGAATGAATGTGTGAGAAATAAATATGGAGATAATTAGCTTACTAAGAATCGCGAACACATCAATAGATTTTTGTACAGGGTTCTTTTTTTTCAGCGTCTCATGTAAATACCTAGAAAATTAATATATATATAATGCACCTATCTTGTGATCATATATGTGTCACCATTCCGTTTAACTAATAGTAATAATATAGGTACTAAAAGAGAATACGTTCTCACCTTTTTTTACCAAATTTCGTACCAGTTGAATAATTTTGGTTTATTATATTCAATAATGAACCTTTGGAATCGAGCTCGACAATTTTCAGTAGCATTGTACGACCAGCCGTTCGTTCGCAACGAAAAGCTTCAACTATCGTGAATCAAACGGTGTAAACCCGGCCCAGATGTCATCGCTAGGGAGTATCTGATTATAATACCGGATGGCTGTATGAAGGCGAGTTGGTTGTTCTGTGATATTATTCTATTTGAAAACTGATGGCTGTTTTGGATTTGGTGGTAGGTACTTTTGCAACTTAAACAAACGGTATTCTTCATGAATAGCAACAAATAATTAATGATTGGATTATTGAATCCCACACATTTTTATGGAATGTGTAATCGTCGAATTCCTACTTGAAGCCTACCTAGGGTGGATGGCAAAGCTAGTGGGTGGTGAATTTAATGGTGGAATCCAACGAAACAACTTTACCTTTATTTTGCAGGCAGGCAATCGGCCCTGTAGTCAGTGTTGCACAGGGCTGACACAGGTTCAGGTCTCTGCAGAGCTGGAGAACTGCAGCTGAAAGGCTAACATGGTTAGGCGCCAATGGGCTACCAGGATATGTGACTCTACGTATTTTGAGAAGGATTTGAATTGAATAGTATGATTTAGGCAAGTGAATATATTAAAAGAATATAATATGTAATTACACAATAAGAGGTGTTTACGGTTTCGGCAGGGCTTGATGCAATACAATACTGTGAAGTTAATTTTGACGCGGATGTTTGGTGCTTTAAATACAATGGCAAAGAGGAACGTTAGATAAATGTGTTATGTCAGTTAAACGTGGAAGAAGTTGTTGATGAAGATTGGCACCAGAGTCGAGGGGTCAAGTAAATGTGGGTTCAGATATGGGTGCACTGATGGTTTTGATCGGGTCGAAGGGACGTATTTGGGGGCACTTCTGGGGCCAAGGCTCAATCCTAGAGAAGATGACGGAGGTTCTGCAACAGAACGGGACAATGCCCTGGTTACTTCCTTCCAGACAGTTATGCCTGCAGGAGGCCTGAAGGGCGCTATGATGCTACAAAAGTGTCACTTGAGTACAAGTTCAACTTCAACTGCCGGAGTCAAATCGTCGAGGCACCGCCCGAGTCAAATTGACATGCCTTTTCTTGCTAACAATTTGACTACAAATGTATTCCCGAGCTGGCTGCTGTTCTCGATTTCGGGCTTTCCTGGGGGGAGCTCGAGGGAAAGTATTGAAGGTATTGAAGAAAACTGATCTATGCAGAAGGGGCATCTATAAGGGTAAATTATTACACAACGGACCATGGTTTATTACACTCATACTTTTATGTATCTTTAATTCCGGGGATGGTTCCGGTACGCGATACAGGGCTTTCCTGGAGGGAGTAGCACTAGGGTAGGTATCTATACAGGTAAATAATAAACCGTTGTGTAATAATTTTCAGCGTTTTATATTTGAAGCTCGCAATTTATTTAATTATTTATCTGCTCAAAAGAAAGGGATTCAAATGTACTTAGGTATCTTTGGAGTTAAAAGACCATGCGACATGTGTTGATAGTAGGCGAAAATTGTGCATCGGGGTGGGGGAAGCGAATAAGAGTCAGGTGAGGTGTTCGAGGCGGGTTGGCGAGTAAGTATTATGTAGTTCTTCTCATTTCAAATAAAGTCTCGTAAAGTAGTGAGACTGTGCGCTTTTCGCCCTGTCCTATTCTATAAAATACCCACGCATTTTGCTGCCTGTGATCTGTCTAATATAATTTTTGGATAACCTACACATATCACAAACAGTCAACTCAGTATCGATGTGAATGGAACGAGGGTGTTGATCACTTCAGTAATTATTTCAGTATATCCGTATGTAGAAAATTGAAGATAGGAAAGCCTTGTATTCATGCAAGGGTTGTGAAATATGCGTGCCCTCCAAAAACAACATTTTTATTCGCATATTGCGTTCAGCACCAAGGCTCAAAATTTGGTTCCATGTTTGTCTCCGTCTGTCTGTCCACAGTCCCTAGTAACCATGCAACATGATCTCATCGAAAGAACAGTTCAGACGAGTCGAAACTACGTTCTTGTCGGTTCACAGATGGTGCCGTGTAAATTTCGTCAGGACCAGACCTGAAATTTCGTCTGCGCAAGCGTAAACATGACATTTCTGAGCTTTTAGTAAGTCTAGTTCCACACGGCCGATTTCCAGGGAATTCATGATTGCAACTAGGGCGCCAAATTTCCATATGAATTTCAAAGCAATCAGAATGATAGCGCATGCGCAAAAAACGAAAACGTTGCAACGCATTCATCCTTGTATGGTCAATGAATAAATAAATAAGGATTTAAAAAAAAGGTAATCCTTTTCTCTTTAAATAAAATAGTTTCTCATAGTCCATAATATATGATATATTAGTACCAATAGCTATTTCTTTGCACAGCAATAATTATTTATTGCGTTTTGATCTTGGCTCATTAGTTGAACTCTGCTCTAATATAAGGGTACGCCGTTATCTCCAAGCATGTGAGCAATATTCTCCGAAGGAGGTAAAAGGAGGCTCTCTTAGTAGCTGTGGCGCCCCTTCCCTACTCGAGAGTTGATTTTCCGAAGAATCTTACGTGGAATTCCGAAAGGGCCGGGCATATCGCCAGAAAGTGCAGGATATCCTCTATTTTTCCCAAATTGAACATTGCACATGTCTGTGCTGGAATGTGTCTCCATATTTTATCATTCAAATGTACAAGCCTGTCCCTTCCATTGAAGGTCCATTTCGCTTTCTTCCTGTTTCTACAGCTCGAGTAGTCTGGTTGATCTCCTGGTAATGGGTATGGTACCTTGATGCTGCAACCCTCTCAAGTAGCTGGTTCCTCTATTCTCGCAGTAACTTCTCCCTTACTGTGCAATACGATACTTTTTTTCCCTATTTCACTTATTTCTCAATTATTTTATTTCTCCCGAGAGGTCTAGGGGTGAAGCCAGTCGCTCCGCCATTCCTGTCCAGCCGGCTGCCCAGGCGATGTTTTTGACAATGTACTCTTTGGCCACCCATTTACCATATACCCATTTTCGAAGTATGCGAAGATTTTTATTATGAAGTTGTTATGTATATGGATGGTCAGCAGAAATATTAATTGAGGCCTGTTTCGAGCAAGAGCATACCTATATTTTGCGGTGCCGTATTGCAAGTAGAATATGTCTATATATAGGCGTATTGACAATTCTCCACAGTTTCATGTGTCTTACTCCCCCACACCTGAGCCATATATGATATTATTGAGAGAACCGCTGCTCTAAATACCTTGTTTTTACTAATTAATTTTACGTTTTTATTGTTAATTAGTTTTGACAGACTATTCACTGCACAACTGGTAGCGGTTAGTCTCTTCATAAAATGGGTTTTCAGCTCCAGAGATTTCATCTTGATACCTATGTATTTATGTTCCCTAGCTTCTGTTTTTTTTGTCATCTTTGTGCCATTTCTCATTTTGAGCATTCCTCCGACCATTTTTGAAGATCATGACATTACTTTTCTCTAGGTTTATGATGGACAAAGTGAGTTTCAAAACGCTTGGATCATTCTATGGCTACTGCGCGTCAGTAAACTCAAAATTTCCATTGGCCTTTCGAATACCGCGGCTTTCGTTTCTCAACGGGACGTTTCTTCTATCCAGTTATTCCCAACCTCTTCCGTCATTCCACTGAACGGCTCCATTTCCTAAGTGATTTTGACGCGCGTTTTTTTGATTTTTTGTTGATTTTACGCTTTCCTGGGGGGAGCGCGACGGTAGGAGTCATGGTACCCTTATAATATACCATTCCTGTAAATAAATAAGATTGATACCAATAGAAGAAGAAGAAATAAGAAATAAGAAAAACCATGTTTATTGAAAAAAACAAAACAGTGAGCGTATAACAAAGTGAGTGTGATAAGAAAGAGTTATTTTAGGTAAAAAGGTAAAACTTTGTGAATATTTGTGTGTACAACTACAAAATATAGAACATGACTCGCTGCAATGGATTTGATATCCGTCTGCCTGAGCCGTCAATTCACCAGCTAAATTCTGCAACGAGAGAGGCACGATAACTCCATGCATGATACCCGAATGGAGCTACCCTCAGTAAGTGATCTCCACTGTCAAGCAGATAAACCATTATCCCCGAACTCAGAAAACCTTCCTCCAGAAAACGCAACCTGAATTCCACCAACGAAGTGCAGGTTCCAAAGAAGTGGAGAGCGTCCTCATCCACGCCTTCATTGCACAGCGAGCATGTTCTCCTTGGGCTGTCTGATCTCACGTAGGGACCATCGTTCAAGGCAAGCAGAGCGCCTCTCAGCCTCAAGATCCAGCGACGAACCCACAAAGGATGCTCCTCATGGAACTGCAGATTTCCTCACATCCAAACTCAACAACCGGTACAAGGGATTCCTTGATTCCATTGCTCCAGCCCGCATTTCGTTTGACTAATTTTGACGAAGCTTCCACCAAAGACTGATTGATACCAATAAAAACAAAAACACGGAGAAGTCAAGCTGCACAGTGTGGGGACGTGGCCCAGGTAGCTCTCCCTCCAACGGCTCCCAACAACCGTCGGTGGACCGGGGGAGGGTGGATTCGTCCAACTTCACTCGAACCAGAGCCTTCTCTCTCTCACTTTACCTCCTCTTCATCAACTTACCCTTCTCCACAACCCTACGTTCTCAGCGTGGTGAAAACCGGACGAAACTTCCTTCCAAATACTCAACGTTTTAAACCGGACGAGCATTTTTTCCCATATCCAACTTAGTGAAAACCGGACGGATATCCTCCCTTCCAAATATCCAAGGAGGTGAAAACCGCGCGGAAACGCTCTCGCACTGCTGTCTCACCTCCTCATTCAACCTCACATTCTCTCTTTCAAAACTCCTACCTACCTCAAACCACGCTTCACTACAGTGTTGTAGGTATTGACCATAGAAAACAGTGGTCTGCTAGAAGGGGAATCTATACTGAAATCTATATAATAATTTTCAGCTTTTTTATACCACCAAGAGCACTGTGTACACGTTTATCTGTTCGTTCACAAAAGCCTTGAGTTTGAACAGGAAAGCTTCTTCAACATGAGTGTGAATGATACAGTATGTGTCAAGCCAAAATAAATATTATTATAATTATATTTTGTTGAGAACAGGTGATTGTAATCACGCATGGTTTTTTAAATCGAGTTTGTTGTTCCGTAATATTATTTCGTTTGAAGCAAGATAGTTATTTTTGATTTTGTTGATAGTTTAAGTTTGATAGATTAGGGAGTAGGTACCTACTGACCGCAGAATACAGTGATCTGCACTTATTGTATATACAGGAAACTATTTTTGCAGCGTTTTTATCAACACCTGGAACAAAAAAGGCCCTTCTATGTAGAGGGTAGGTAATTCCAATTAGCTCAATGTTGGTCTGATAAATCTGTCAACACTAATAAAAGCCTAGTTATGTAAAATTTAAATTAGTGGTACCTACCTGATGTTGATGAAGAACGAACGAATCACTTAAGTCGTCTATTGTATATCGTCTATCTATAAATGTACCAGTAACTAGGTACCTGACAACAGCATCCAAAATTAATTCTGAATTCTAGCGTAATTTTTTTTCCCACTGCTTCTACTTTTTATTACCAGAGGTGTTTCTACCTCTTGAGACAAGCGCCAGTCAGGTAGAGGGTAGTCATTCCAAGATAAACATGTAGAGTGTAGATAGTATCTACCTAACAAATTAATAACTAAGTGGGTGTTTCTTACGGGTAAACATGTAGATAGTACCTAACAAAATAAAAACAAAGTGGGTGATTCTTAAAGATAAACATGTTAATAGTACCTAACAAAATAACAACAAAGTGGGTGTTTCTGACAGCAGATATTCAGGTATTTACCACTGGTTATAATCTTATTCTTTGTCTATCCTCTTCCAACTTGCGGTGGAGGTCTGGTTATTATATAATAAATAATTATAATACCCACATGATTGGTGAATGGTGTCGTCGTCAATAATAAAAACGCTGCAAATCCCAGCACAACGGTTTATTATTTTGTACAGAATACCCTTTTGTTACAGATCACAGATATCTGTATAGATAAATCGTCTATATAATTATATATGTACTATTCTGTACATATTATGTAGATCGCAGATCCTCCGTAAGTTAGTACCTAACCCCGTACTCGTACTCGTTACCTACCTAAATCACGAGTAAAGTGTTACTAAAATAATTCTGTCGATGAAAAACAGTAACTAAAATGGCAAAAAGAAACGCAAATAATGAAGCTCCGAAGGAAAATTGTTGATGTGGAGTGAAATATGCCGTACCGAGCACTTTTCTTAGTTACCATGAACCAAAATTGACGAAATTCAGTTTATAGGTCCCATTTGGGGTCTAGTTGGTCCCCAAAGCTCGGCGTTAATGTCAGTCAATCCTAAGGGGTGAAAAATAGGGATTGAAGTCTCCAGGACACCGTTTTCTTGATTTTTTTACGGTTTTAAATAGTTCTCGAACTTGGGAGTTTTTTAAGACCACCCGGAGCATTGTACGTCCAGCCGTTCGTTCACAGTAATGCCCAGAAGTTAGCACCGACAGGTATTTTCAACAGCAGGGTAAATGGAATGGTATACCTACACTCATCCCAAATATCATCACTAGGGACGCGCTAACAATCGGGAACTGGCCCGAGATAAAATCATGATTAATAACGGATAACGGATGGCTGTATGAAGTCGAGTTCGTTGTTCTGTGATATTACTTCATTTGAAAAAGAAACGCAAATAAGGAAGTTCTGAAGGAAAAAGTTGATGTGGAGTGAAATAGATGCCCCTTTAGCGTAGATCACTGTTTTCTGTGGTCAAGACCTACCCTCGTGGTCAAGTGTACTTAATGAATCGTTGTGCAATAATTGACCATCAATAATACTTCAACGGTTGTTCAAGTTGCAAGCGTACCGATCAACAAAGTCCAGCCCCTTCTTGGCCGATGAACCGTTGTGCAATAATTTACCGTTCTGTAATAATTTACCGTTGTGTAATAATTTGCCGTTGAGTAATAATTTACCGTTGTTTAATAATTTACCGTTGTTTAATAATTTACCATTGTATAATAATTTACCAATCAATAATGCTTCAACGTTTGTTCAAGTTTAAGAAGTACCTACGAGGGCGAGATTTATACCGTTTGATTCACGATCGTGTTTACGAAGCTTTTTGGTGCAAACGAACGGCTGGACGTACAATGCTCCGGGTGGTCTCAAAAAATTGTTTAGCTCAAGACAAAGTCAATAACGTAAAAAAAACCATACCCTTCTATCGAAAGTTTTCGAGCTACGGCGTTCTGAAAATTTCAACCCCTTAGAGATGACTGACAGTAACGCCGAGCTTCGAGGACCAACTAGACCCCGAACGGAACCTATAACCCGAATTTCATCAATTTTTTTTCATGGTAACTAAGAAAAGTGCTCAGTACGCCTAAGGCGTACGGCGGACAGACAGAAATTGTTCTATTGCACATTCGGATTCTACATACATTGAAACGTAAACCTTCAGATTTTGATGCCGGAGGGGGGGGGGGGGGGGGTTCATGTTCGATTCCAAAGGTTCAATATTGAAAATAATACACCAAAATTACGAACCCTGGTGTCTGCTATTTTGTAGGAAGGGTGATTTCGGCAGGTCAATTTACACGACCGATTACAAAACATTGAGATGGACCAGGAGAAGGAATCCATCAAACCTACTTCTAATCCAGCTGGGCAACTTGATGCGGTCCCTAACCTTGAGCTCCTGGCTCGAAGGAGGGGAAATATTAAGTTAAACTCCGTGGGTGTGAGAATCCATCTCATTAGTGTTCAAGACTCCGCATTCAAGTCTTTGGTAAATCGGTGCGAAATTAATGGTAATCGACTGAATGGGACCTTACATACCCAAGTTGTCCCGCCCTTGAGTTTGTTATATAATTACATTTGTTACAGCTAGGTACTTATAACATTAAAAATAACTCGACGTCAGTCTATTCTGTCGATTACCGTATTCCCGTTCACGTCGTGTTCCAGAGGTTCCCAAAATGGAGCGATCGTCTGTCAGAGAATTTTTTGCGAATAGGACGGTTTTAGTGACCGGCGGTACTGGCTTCATGGGAAAGGTAATATTCATATCATGTGGTTTTTTAATGATAAATAACGAAAAATACCTATACTGCGGTAGCGAAAGGTATACTGCATGCACTTGTGTTCTTGTGTGGCAACTGGAGTTTAATAACTGGAGTGCTCCCGTCACACAAAAAAGAATGAGTTCAAAGTTTAAATTGGTTGGCCAAATCAATAAAAACGTACCAACAGATTATAACAGAGATTGATGTAAATTATGGTCCCGTTGCAATAGTTGTTGATGTTTACCATAAGTTCGCCATTAATAAACGTAACCAGTCGACCATTCAAGAATGAAAGTGGTGAAATTCTGTAAGTTATTCTTTCGAACGAGTTAAACGATATGATATAATTAGAGTATACCTATTCTTCATTTTCGGTTCAGCTCATTAAATTAAAGATCAGTGCATATTATAACATGGACACAGGTGACGGAATTAATACCAGTATTTTGCCAGTGCGCCAACAGTACTATTCGTCGATGGGAACTATCTAGATATAGAGGCAGGCCAAGTCAATATCATACAGTAAATATGAAGCTTACAACCTATTAAATAGGTCCCGAGTATTCACACCCCCCAATAGGAACACTTGGTATTGCAGTCTTCACTTCTTGCATTCTATGTGAAAATTTGGCTCGGAATTTTGAATTACCTATGTTTATAATCCAACATGTCAAAATTGAGCTAAATTTAAATTTCATTTGTCATTTTGTGCACGAATAAGTACGAATGTAGGTAAAAATACAGATAAGTTGAACAAAACAACGGGGCAGATGATTATGAGATAAAGAGTAACATATAACTTGAATCACTTGCGGCGGAGTAGTGGAAATCCATAGCAAAAAACTACAAGATAAAAATAGAATAGTCTATTTCCACGTAAGAATTCTTACGTGGAAATAGACTATTCTATTTTTATCTTGTTTTTATCTTTTATTTTGTCTACAAGATAAAAATAGAATAGTCTATTTCCACGTAAGAATTCTTACGTGGAAATAGACTATTCTATTTTTATCTTGTAGTTAAAAAAAATAGTGATCATAATAATAATAATTTAGAATGATAATGATATTCGTACTTATTCGTGCACAACATGACAAATGATATTAAAATTTGGTTAAATTTTGAAATGTTGGATTATAACCATAATTCCAAATTCTGATACAAATTTTCACATGGAATGCAAGAAGTGTAGACTGCAATGCCAAGTGTTCCTATTTGTGGGCGTGAGTGCTCGGGACCAATTTAATAGGTTGTTCTACTGAAGCTTCATGTTATAGTGCCTGCCTCTATATCTACATAATTTCCATCGATTAATAGTATTGCTGGCGCAGTGGCAAATTACGAGTTTCAATTCCGTCAACCACCTGTGTCCATGTTGTATGCACTGACCATTAATTTAATGAGATGAACCGAAAAGGAAGGGTAGATATACATTAATTATATCAGAGCGTTCAACTCGTTCGATAGAATAACTTACCGAATTTCACCACTTCTATCTCTTGAATGGTCGACCGGCTATGTTTATTATTGGCGAACTTATGTCAAACATCAACTATTGCAACGGGACCATTATTCACATCTCTATAAATATTTCATATTTATGTATCTATACCAAGATAATAATATACTCATGTATAATAATCTATATAACTAAATTTACAGGTGATTTTCGTGGTGTCTGTCTGTCTGTCTGGTTGTCTGTTTGTCTGTTTGTCTTTCAATCACGCCAAAACGGCTCAATGGATCGAACCCATCTCGCGTATTTGAATGTTTCTATGACCAGGGAAGGACAGGACTCGGGGTGGGTCCATCTGACTTTGTTACCTCTCGCTTTACAGATTATCTCCTTACATGTCCTTCATGTCATAAACCCCCACCCCTATCCATCGGATCGGGAAGTAAACCTCCTTATGTCCTTCCCTGGTCATAGAAACATTTAAATACGCGAGATGGGTTCGATCCATTGAGCTGTTTTCGAGAATTTAATTTTTTTATGTTTCGGCTTCACTATAAACCCCCACCCCTATTCATCAAATCCGGGAGTGAATCCCCCTATGTCCTTCCCCGGTCACTGAAACATCTAAATACGCGAGATGGGTTCGATCCATTGAGCCGTTTTGGCGTGATTGAAAGACAAACAGACAAACAGACAAACAGACAGACACCACGAAAATCACCTGTAAATTTAGTTATATAGATTATTATACATGTATATTATTATCTTGGTAAGTTTTTATTGATTGGGCCATCCAATTAAAACATTGAACTCATTCTTTTCTGTGTCAACAAAATAATAATGTTCCACAAAAATTTTAGAAAAATCCAAACACCTATCATAATAATACTGATTCTGAGCAGTCTTTTTTTTTTTTTTGAAGACTTCAAGGTCTTATTGTTTTGTATACTTATTTGGAATGCTACAGCCTGAATGACGTAAATGCTGTGACGAAACATTTTGTAGTATCAGGGCGGAAACCGATTAGTGTGTCTGGAAAGAGATGGTGTTAGCCACATCATACAGTAATGATGGCAGTGAACATGTCAAAGTATCTCGAGAAAAAGAAAATGAAATACGACTGGAAAACAGTCAACAGTGGTTGTCGCCAGAATACGCAAAATCATACTCTTCACATTAGCAACTGAATTTCATTTTCAAGGCCAAGGCGGTCTGAAGACGTAACCAATATAAGTTGAATAACCTGTCGATAGAGAGAAAGTATACCAGTCATCAACGTATGGGGTCAATCAATCTGCGTTTCTAACCTAATGATGTTTACTGGAGCTACCTATAGGTCCATCAGGAATAGCATTACAACCACCAGTTCCAACAACAATCCCAATAACTACAACAACGTATAAAGCGTTTGATTATGTGGTTTACTGAATAACGGGTGGAGGAGGGCGCGGGTAATTTAGCTAGCCATATCTCTATGATGTGCTATTTACAAAGCTTTGGTCTACTTTCACCCAGTTTGAAATAGGTAAGCAATAGGTAAAAAAAAAATTATAATAGGTGACGTGTCCAAATTCTGGAAAAACAGAAGAATATTTTAATTTTCTTGATTGTTGTGGTACCGACTTAAGGTTCCCAGACTTTCAGATAGGTAGGTAGGTACAAGCCATTGGCGTCACTTGGATGAGTGCGATCTTGACACATAGAATTCATAGTCCTGTGTTCAGCAGGAGTCCAATATTGATGAAAGTATGGCACAATAGACCGTTTCAAAGGTACGCAGAGCGCATGCCCGATAACATCACTGTTATCAGAGAGTACTCATGGTGTTATCAGTGTCGTACTTAGCTTCGGACCAACGCATCTTTCATCCTGTTGCGTTATGTAGACAACCGTCTTATTAAGAAAAGTGCTCTTAACTTTTGCCTGAGTGAATTTAGGAGCGTGTATTCTCTAGCTGGACAATGTGACATATAATTAAAGTGTACTAGCTGTGTTGCCCGTCGCCGACGGGTAGAACTCGGGGTGGGTCCATCTGACTTTGTTACCTCTCGCAGAAGTAAACCTCCTTATGTCCTTCCCTGGCCATAGAAACATTTAAATACGCGAGATGGGTTCGATCCATTGAGCCGTTTTCGAGAATTTAATTTTTTTATGTTTCGGCTTCCCTATAAACCCCCACCCCTATTCATCAGATCCGGGAGTGAACCCCCTATGTCCTTCCCCGGTCATAGAAACATTTAAATACGCGAGATGGGTTCGATCCATTGAGCTGTTTTCGAGAATTTAATTTTTTTATGTTTCGGCTTCCCTATGAACCCCCACCCCTATTCATCAGATCCGGGAGTGAATCCCCCTATGTCCTTCCCCGGTCATAGAAACATTTAAATACGCGAGATGGGTTCGATCCATTGAGCCGTTTTCGAGAATTTAATTTTTTTATGTTTCGGCTTCCCTATAAACCCCCACCCCTATCCATCGGATCGGGAAGTAAACCTCCTTATGTCCTTCCCTGGTCATAGAAACATTCAAATACGCGAGATGGGTTCGATCCGTTGAGCCGTTTTGGCGTGATTGAAAGACAAACAGACACCTCGAAAAACACCTGTAAATTTAGTTATATAGATTCCTTGCAAGGTGACCATACGGTCAGAACCGAAAAACAGGACGTCGAGGCTTAAAAACCAGGACAATAAGGTCAAGATCCGGATATTCATTAATTTTATCATACCTAAATCAGAAAAAAATAAAAACTTTTTGTTTATTGGGAACGGCTGTTAAAAGAAAAAAACATCAAAAAATAGTATTAAAACAATAAGTTGTAATTTAAATTAGGCAACACGATAAAACTGCATAACTTCAACTACTTCATAACTTCAACAACTTTAATTAGGTTACTTTCAAAAACATAAAGGACTAATGGAAATCAGATCAAAATCCCACGTAGGTAACAGTGGGTTAGGCACATAATCTTATTAAATAGATACTGTGGCAGCATAATTCTAGGTAAATATAGGTAACTAAAAATAATGACTAGTGCTGTGAAAAATTATTTATGTTTAAGAACCAAAAATTGCAACCATGTATCATGTTATTGTCCTGCTTTACAAGTTCTGCCCATTCTCGAGTATGCTTCTCCAGTTTGGTGAAGGCTAGGTAGAAATCTACTACTTGAAACGTATGTGCTCGTTTCTTCTGACGATGTCTTGTCTACATTTCTTGAGCACCATAGATGATACATGTTAAAACGTGACAACCAAACAAGCGTCATTGTTTACTATCCATTTATAACATTCATTTATATAGTTGTAGTATGAAACTAGGAGATAAATACCAAGAACAAATACGAAATAAATTCGTGATAAATCAAGAGCTTTCCAACGAATGGAAAACGATTTTTGTCCGATGAAAATGAAAGAAGTTTCATTTCCCTAGCAACTACTCGGTTGTACGTGCATGGTTGTACGTATGCATTGTGCGCGAAAAAATTTGACGCTTAAAATTGACGCTCAAATTTGACGCTCAAATTTGACGCTCAAATTTGACGCTCAAATTTGACGCTCAAATTTGACGCTCAAAATTGACGCGCAAAATCGACTCGCAAAAAATGCTAGTACCCCAGGGCTAAAACATGATACATGTTAATATACCTGCAGTAAAGTTCACGTCAAATTGGTATCAAAGTTGCTCATATCCTAAAAGAAATTAGGTAGGTACTTTATTTGTAATGTTCAATGCGAACTTTATAAGCAGTTAGCTATGGAGCAAGCCAAGCGAAAAGGATTTTGAGCCAAAATTCGTGGCATGCAAAACAAAAATTGAAGAAGAGTGGGTTATGGCGTTGTAGGTATGTAGTAAAAAATTTTTTTCTCCAGAATCACTATAAAATAGGTATCAGAACTTTCGTCTGTAATAATATAATCATCCTACAAGGTCAAAGTCACTAACACCTCAACTCATTTTGTTTTATTATTCAGCGAATATAGCACCTATGTATTCGTTCAGCAAAACTATTTGGAACACCGCCTCAACATTTTACGTTTCAAGGTGCGTAGATTCCAACAACGCAATGTCCGCCGTATCCACCTTTATTCCATATATACCTTTATTTTCGGTCTAAAAAATGCGTTCTTTCGCACACAGGCTCCATTTGGGCCCTAGTTGTGTCCCAAAACTTTGCAGCCCGATCGAAAGATGCCCAAGGGTGTTATGGGTGAAAAATGGGTGTAAAAATAGGGGTTTTTGGTGTTTTAGTGACATGAGCTTGTGAGGTATCGTTTTCCATGGTGTTTGGGGCGAGGATACCTACTGAATATGGAGCCGATTTTGACTAGCGAGCGAAGAATGGAGGTTCTTACAAAGTTTCAGCCTTAGATTTATTCTAAATTTTGGTATAAAATCGTCGTTCTTTTGCACACAGGCTCTGTTTGGGCCTTAGGTGTGTCTCGAAACTTGCAGCCCGATCAGAATATATCCAAGGATGTTATGTGTGAAAAATAGGTGTAAAAATAGGGTTTTCGAGGTTTTTTTTTGTTGGTGTTTTATTGGACATGAGCTTGTGAGGTAGCGTTTTCCATGTTTTTAGGGCGAGAAGACAGAATATGAAGAAGTTAATTTTGACCAAACAGTGAAGAATTGAGGTTGTAACGAAGGTTCAGCTCCCAAAATTCATTTTTTATGAATCAAAAACCTGAGAAATTGTCTGATAGACAATCAATCAAGACAATTAAATTCCACTATCAATGAAAAATAATAATAATTTGTCAAAAAAAGGTGACTAATTTGTGTTTTGAGGGGCCAAAATTGGTGGAAAGCGTCAAAAATAGCTATTTCCATGATTGCACAGGAAAGAAACAATAAAGAAACGCCCGGACGGGTATTTCAGTAGGTATGTCCCGTAGAATAATAAACCTATGTCACAAGGGCTTTGCACCGCTTTTGTTGTCGTGATCTCATCGCGCGCCAAGCTAGGAAGGTTTGATTGATACGTTTGTAACAGTGTGGGCTGTTCTCGATACATTTTGGTTTATTATTTTCAATAATGAACCACTGGAATCGAGCATGAAAAAAAAAATTCTTACCCCCCTCAAAATTTGATGGTTTACGTTTCAAGGTATGTAGAATCCAAAACTGCAATAAAAATATTTCTGTCTGTCCGCCGTACGCCGTACGCCGTACGCCGTACGGGCCACTTTTCTTAGTTACCATGAAACAAAATTGTTGAAATTCGGGTTATAGGTTCCGTTCGGGGTCTAGTTGGTCCTCGAAGCTCGACGTTACTGTGAGTCATCTCTAAGGGGTTCAAAATAGGGGTTGACATTTTCAAAACGCCTATACCATTTTTTTACGTGAATATTTTTACGGTTTTAAATAGTTCTTGAACTTGCGAGTTTTTTAAGACCATCCGGAGCATCGTACGTCCCTCCGTTCGTTCACAGTAAGGCCCCGAAGTTTGCACCGACAGGCATTTTCGACTCCAGTGTGAATGAAATTGTATACAATTCAAACCAAATCTCGTAACCAGAGACGCGCCCACAATAGGAAATTTGGCGGAGATAAAATCATTGCTAGGGATCACCTGATTATATTGGCGGAGGTAAGTCGAGTTGGTTGTTCTGTGATATTATTTCTCTTTTGGAGTTTGTTGGTAGGTAGTGAAACTTGAACAAACGTTGAAGTATTATTGATGGGTAAATTATTACTACGGTAAATCATTACTCAACGGTAAATTATTACACAACGGTTCATTATACCTACCATCTACGTAGAAGGGGCTGGAGTTTGTTGGTAGGTACTTTTGCAACTTTGTTCACTCCTCATCAACAATTTCTTTTCAGAACTTCATTATGTGTGTTTCTTTTTGTTAGGTACTGTTTGTCATTGGCAGAATTATTTTAGCAACATTTAACTCGTGATTAGGTAGGTACCTAGTAACGAGTACGGGGTTAGGTACGAACCTACGGAGGGTCTGCGATCTACATAATATGTATAGAATAGTACATATCATATTATATAGACGGGTTTTCTATACATAGAGCTGTGATCTGTAACAGATGGGTATTCTATACAAAATAATAAACCGTTGTGCAGGGATTTGCAGAGTTTTTCTTCCGGTGGAGACGGGATCGGTTTGGGGAAGCCAAACCGGAATCCCTTCTTAACCGGTGATAATCTCGCTGGTCTAGGAGGGGGACTCTCGTGGGTCCACCCTCACTGTTACACTCTGTCACATGGTAGCAGAGCATGGTTTGGTAGTATGCGCTGAGCAACTCACCATACTCAATCCACTTTTGTGGCCTTACCAGAAGGAAGCCCTAAGGTTTTCCAGAAGGATTCCTTTACTAACCATCTATCCCTTTGATAAATACATACATCTATTGTTTGACTCACCCCATTTAGAGTGTCAGCGTAATTAAAATATACTGAGCTCCTCAGAAGGCGATTAATGTCGTGTCCCAGTTGACAAGTCCCAAAAGTTGTTCCATCCTAACGATGGAGGTTGATCACCTTGCCTAGAGGTTGCCCAGATGAGCACAATTCACTGGACAACAACCTCTGACAACATTATCCGCCAATACTCGTATGTAGGAGATTTGTTCTCCACCTGTAAAATATTACCGAGGTAGTACCATTACGATGGAGGTTAGTCACCGTGGAGTTGTTCAATGTCTCTGAACCAGAACTTCAAACTACTTTTCATTCCCCCTTTTCCCTCTCATACTTCTGCTACCCAGAAGTATGTCATGTGGGGAGGAGTGTAGCAGTGTGGGCTGTTCTCGATACATTTTTTCTTCCGGTGGAGATGGGATCGGTTTGGGGAAGCCTAATCGATATCCCTTCTTAACCGGTGATAATCTCGCTGGTCTAGGAGGAGGACTCTTGAGGGTCCACCCTCACTGTTACACTCTGCCACACGTTGTAGACTGTTTCGAGGGAATTTTCCCAATAAGAAGAGGGAAATTATTGCCAACTCGTTGATAAAAGCGGGGGTGGGATCATCAAGGCTTTTACTAATGTTTCTTGGCACCACTGACGGGTTCTGTTCCCACAAACGAAGGAAGGTTTTGCCGAGAGTCACCGATATCGGCCGAAATGGGATTCGTACCCGCCTTCCTTCAAAACCCAGACATTTCCACCTTTTTCTCAAAATCCGCCCGGATGCTTGTTTTGCCTCCAAAACACGGTTATTTTTGGGGAAATCCGGGTCACCCTAACCTTGCTTGCGTTGGTGGCCTCTTGCCACAGTCAACGTGAAACGTTCGACAGTGATAGTTCGCGCTACCGTCGTGCGCCCGAAAATGCAATTTTTTCCGTCAGCCATCGAAGCAAACTGTAAGTAGTTACCGATTTCATATTTTTCGTAGGTATTCTGTACTTTTTTGCCATAATTCAGTTCTAAATGTATCCAATAACATTATGACTGTAAATCATACTTAAATACTGCAGTGATGAAACGAAACCAGACAAAATATTTTTAAGTTAGGGATTGTTCCAATACCAATAGGTTGTATTTTAGTGAATCGGAATTATTCATCTTGGAACACCACATTTCGTGAAATGAAACGTGTGGTGTGAGGAGGGAAAGCATAGTAATTATTCCTGAAGCTTATTACGTTACTATGCATCTGAGTATTTACTATTGTTCTCATTTCTCAGGGCATGTTTCCGCAAGCCTTATGATAATATTGTCGACTTCTCCTTGAAAAGTCTCCTTGAGATGGAAAATGAATCGGATGAAGAACGGGAGCGACGTGGAGTCGACCAACATGTTCATTGTCTACGTTTCTAGTTCGGGCTAGTCGCAATTTATGCTAGGTATAAATAGTAATAACATTTTTTCGTGTTGCTAAAATGTTATAATATTTTTCAATTTTTAATTGTCGTACTGTTAGTTGGTATTTACTGTTCAATTCAATTATTGAAGCACCTACTTTTTAAGTTTCAATACATTTTTTCCATCGTTTATATATGTGTGCTGGATGTTTGTCATCAAATACCTACATTCGCGATTCTCAAGGCACTTTTCCACAAGCCTGATGATATTTGTCCATTTCTCTTTGAGATGGAAAATGAATCGATGAAGAACGTTAACGACGAGGGGCCGACCAACTTGATGATTACGTTGAGGGTTGCCAGATCTACTGTAATTTATATTATCCTACTACATTTTTGAATAAGAGGAATCTTGATTGATCATACTCGGCAATTCAGAAAATTCACTGGTGAGAGTAGCATACATGGGTAGGTAAGAACTAGCAACCCTAAAACGGGTATCTTAGGATCGCTAGTAAGGACCTATCACAATCACTAGTAGAACGTGTACCTAGATGCTAAAAGTTATCAAGTATGCCATCCTAGCCATAGCCATCCAAGGACACGAAAATAATTCATTTTGCCATTATTTCTAGTTTTTCTTGGTAAATTGCATAATATTACTGACATGCATTTTCCTGGATTTTCAATGTTCCTGCTCCTTCTTTTCGTTGTTTCTACTAAAATTGCTCAGTCACTGAATAATCAGGTAGGTATTCCTATATTTTCTTTCTAAAAAAGATTGTCATCACTACTCTTGTTTTCAAGTCTCTTCATTAACTCATCATGATAGTGATGATGTCTTTGAATAGCCTTCTGAACTGTCTAACACTGAGCAGTCTTTTGTTAACATTTTAAGACTAGTAATTTGGTAGACTATACGAGTGTTGATTGTACGTGCTGCATATTTACATACGCAAGGCTGTCATTAGCTAGAGCAATCTCGAAGGAGGGGAAAAATGTGACTTTCCAAGTTCCTTGATACACGTGACGTCGTCTAGTCATAGAGACTGTGATTTATATTATTATGTTTTTGATAATGACGAAGAAAGCCCCAAGAAATTTTAAACAAAAGAAAGATCACCCACCTCATACAAACAAGAAGAAAAAGCATAAATGTTTCAATTGTGGGGGTATTGGCCACTTCGCCAATAAATGCTCATCCCCGAAGAATGTAGACGCTGGTGCAGCCGTCGGAGATACGTCATCGGAGGAATCCTCAAACCACGCAGCTTTTTTGGGCGAAAGAGACAGCCAGTCGGAATGGTGCCTGGGCAGTGGCTCAAGCTCCCATTTGTGTGGAAGAAAAGAAAAATTTGCTGAGTTGGTGAAGGAGAGACATAAACTGAAATTGGCGAACCTGTCTACTACAGCCATAAGTGGAAAAGGAAAGGTAGTCATCTCGACACAACAAGATGGTAAGCGTTGGCAGTTGACATTAGCTAATACTTTATACGTGCCAGATCTTAGAAACAATCTAATGTCAGTAGGGAAGATAACTGACCACGGGCATAAGGTAATTTTCTCAAAGGATAAAGCAGAAATAGTAGATGAAAATAGTCAAGTAATTTGTCATGCGGTACGCGAAAACGGACTTTATTATGTTAAGGAAGATAGCCCCAAATCGTATGCTGCCAAAAGCAAAGAGCCAAATAAGCAACTAGAATTATGGCATCGAAGATTCGGTCACTTGAACAAAAATGACTTGATAGCACTAAAGAAGACAAAACGCGCTGTGGGCATGAATTTCAGCTTGAGGGAAAATCTTTCATCTTGCAACATTTGTACACTTGGGAAAATGAGTCAAACACCATTCACTAATTAATACATCTAGTGGGAAAGAGACCAAAGAACTTGAGATAATACATACGGACATTTGGGGTCCTGCTCAAGTCAGGTCGCATGGACATGCCTTGTATTATATGACCTTCATAGATGATGCAACTCGCTGGTGTGAGGTTAAATTTTTAAAGAAGAAATCTGACGCATTAGCTGCATTCAAAGAGTATAAAAACTTTGCCGAAAACCAGAAAGGTGTGAAAATTAAGAATTTACAATCAGATAATGGTAGGGAGTATTTATCTAACGAGTTCAATGAATTTTTAGTGAATGCTGGGATCCAACGGAGGTTAAGTGTGCCAGGAACACCCCAACAGAACGGCGTTGCGGAAAGGATGAACAGAACCATTATGGATATGGTAAGGTGTTTCCTGATTGAATCCGGCTTGCCGAATTATTTCTGGGCTGAAGCTGTCTCAGCCGCTGTCTACATCCGGAATCGATGCCCTTCTAGAACCCTGGAAGGTAAAACACCTTTTGAACTGTGGGTGGGTAGAATACCCATTGTAGCGCACCTCAAAACCTTCGGATCGGGTGTTTATGTCTTGGACAAGTCTGCGAAAAGAAAACTGCAGCCCAGTTCAAAAGAGGGAGTTTTTGTAGGGTATTCGTCGACATCAAAGGCATATAGAGCTTGGATCCCAAATGAGCAAAAGATTTGTGTCACCAGGGACGTGAAATTTGTGAATGAGTACAAGGAAACCATAGGTGAGCAACTTAATGAAACGGACATTTTTGCAGGAAATTTGGAAAACTCCGAAACGGTAGAAATTGGCGTAAAATTAGGAATGCGAGGGCCAGAGGAAACTTCCGAAATCCGTGAGGAGATACCGCCCGAGCTATCTGACACCGGAGACGAAAGGCCTGACGACGTTGTGCAGGACTTGATGATGGTTCGTGGAAGCGGGCGACCTAGAATTGTGAGGACAGGAGCGAAAGGTAGGCCGAAGAAGGTTTACAATATGGTTAGAAAAATAGACGTCCCCAAAACCACGAATGAACTTCCTGCACAGGAAGTGAATGAAAATACTGAAATAGCGTGTCCTGCCGAAGTATCAGTTCGTGAGGCACTAGCAAGTGAGAACGTCGATGAATGGAAAGCTGCGATTAGGAAAGAATTTTCGTCCTTGATATTAAATGGAACTTGGGTAATGTGTGAACCTCCTTTAGACCTAAAGTCAATAAGCTGCAGATTGATTCTTGTTAACAAATATAATGCTAATGGGGAACTAGATAGGCGAAAGGCCCGCCTAGTCGCTAGAGGTTTTAGCCAGATACCTGGGGTGGATTTTTTTGAAACTTACTCCCCTGTGGTAAGGCTCGCTGGTAAAGCTCGCTGAGAATATTGATGGCATTAGCAGTTCAAAACGATATGGAAGTCGAACAAATGGATATTGAAACGGCATACCTAAATGGTGATTTAGATGAAGATATTTTTAGGAATCCCCAGAAAGCTTTGAGGAGACGTTAAAAGATTTAATTGTGAACGAACCAACCGAAAAAGTAAGAGAAATCGCAAAAGTTATGCTTAAGGAATGGGAAAGTGGAAAAACGGTGTGCCATTTAAAGAAGTCATTATATGGGCTTAGGCAGTCGGGACGGCAGTGGTACAAGAAGTTGGACGAAAAGGTTGAGGGCCACCAATGCTGAGCCCTGCATCTACGTATTAGGCGAAGGGGAGAGTGCCATATATATGGCAGTCTATGTTGATGATTTAACACTAGCGTCCAAAGACCCAACAAAATTGAAAGAAGTAAAAGAAAAGATAAAAGCTAAATTTCGAACAAAGGACATGGGAAAAATCCATTATTGTCTCGGTATTGAGTTTCGGTACGAGAAAAGGGGGGGCAGGATGCATTTATCCCAACAAAAATACATCCAGGATTTACTAGAGCGTTTCGGGATGAAAGATTGTAAGCCCATTTCAACGCCCATGGAAGCCAACCTCAAATTTGATGATACGTTACCTATAAATGAAAAGGAGATGGATAAATTCCCTTACAGATCGTTAATGGGATCTTTATTATATATTGCTGTGATGAATTTAAAATTCTCATCACGGTGGCGTGGAAAGGAGAAAAAGTCGCAGGCGGCTGTAGTCAACCGGACATCTACGACTTAGGAGGAGAGGGAGGTGGATGAATGAATTTTTTACCTAGGCGGCTGTAGTCAACCGTTCATCTAGGTAAAGGAAAGGAAAGGAGGAAAAGTCGCAGGCGGCTGTAGTCAACCGGACATCTACGACTTGGGAGGAGAGGGAGGTGGATGAGTGAATTTTACCTAGGCGGCTGTAGTCAACCGTTCATCTAGGTAAAGGAAAGGAAAGGAGAGGTCCCTTGTCTAGGCGGCTGTATTCAACCGATCATCTAGACAAGGAGGAGGAGAGGAGGTAAAATTCTCAGGCGGCTGTAGTCAACCGATCATCTGAGAGGGAAGGTAAGAGAGAGAAGAGAGAGCTGGTTAGAGGAAGTGTCGAATGAAGCTTGAGCTCCAGGATCCAGGGTTTTATAGGACTTGGGGGCCTCTCCCTCCAACTCCTTGCAAGGAGCTGGTAGTGGGGCCCCAGGTTGAGCACCCTGGGTTCTGTAACTCGTATCCCCACTCATGCGTTTATTTATACGGAGCTTTTAGTTTGGCGTTTGGATATTGGTGAGAACTTAATATTATAGGAGTGTTCCCGGGAGGGACTCACGACAGAGGTCCCCCCAGTTTGAACCAATATTTGTGGAGCTGAAGGCGCAAGGTGACAGGAGCTGAGGGCTATGGCAAACAAAAGGTGGTGCTGAAGGCGCAAGGTGACAGGAGCTGAGGGCTACGGCAAACAAGAGGTGGTGCTGAAGGCGCAAGGTGACAGGGGCTGAGGGCCGGTGCAAACAAGTGGTTGAGCTGAAGGCGTGTCTTAATTCTAGGAGCAACATGGTATAGTAAGCATAGGTAGTATTAACATGGCATAGTAAGCGTAGGTAGTAGTGACATAGTAAGTATAGTAGTAAGCATAGGTAGTAAGCATAGCAAGTAAGTAGTATTAACATGGTATAGTAAGCGTAGGTAGTAGTGACATAGTAAGTATAGTAGTAAGCATAGGTAGTAAGCATAGCAAGTAAGTAGGATGAGGTGACAGGGTGATAATGGTGCTGAGTAGATGAATATTTACAAGGTTGGTAGGAGAATAGGAGAATATTTACAGGATGATGAGAATATTTACAGGATGATATTTACAATAGTGGTCAGTATTTATAAACATTGAGCATTTATAAAAGTGATCGGCATGGATGAGATGAAGGAGTATTTACAAAATTTGAAAGGTATGTACAAATTTGGGTGACAGATCGGAACGGGGTGTTGGAATCCGCCGTTTCCTGGGTGTGGGTGGTGTGTGGTGAATGATAGTGAGTGTGTGAGTGAAGTGTGCGGGGGGGTAGCGGGTGGTGGTAGCTGTGGCGAGGCGGCCACGGTGGGGCCCTGAGTTCCGGTACAGTGCGAGTGGGTTAATAAGACACAAGCACTGTCCCGGAATCTCAAGGCCCCGCCGTGATTGCTCAGAGCGGGGCGGGGGACTTGGCCGCCGGGACGCGGGGAATGCGGGGACGCTCCCTCCGTCCGTTTCGCCGCCCGGGCCGTTTTGTCCCGGCGGAAACTATTGGGGATATCCCCGGCGATGGAGGGGGGGAAGGGGGCGTTGTGGGTTTGGGGGGTTGGGGTGTTTGAAGGGGAGAAGCCAAAAGTGGGGGGTCGAAAATTGAAAATTGTGGGGGCGTTGAAATTGGGGGGTTGAAATTTATGGGGGGATTGGCGATTTGAACGGGGGGTGGGGGGGGCATGAGTTCCGCGAGGAACTCGTGCAGGATGGAGGACATCAATGGGTCTGTGGGGGTGTAGGGAGGGTGTACCCCCGTGGCTTGTGCTGTGCGAAATTCGCGCAGAATTCGCCACTGGGGGTACTTCCATCGCCGGGGCCGGGGAGGTAACCCGGAGATCCGTGGCGGAACAAAGAAAAGCGGTGATGTCGGCCCGGGCGAAGGGGGTAGGGGGGAGAGCGGTTCCGGGACGAAAACGTCCCGGAGAATCGCCGCCATTTCCGGATCCGAATCGAAATCCGGAAACGGCGACGGAGGTGACGGGCGTTGTGGAGACAGGGGATGTTGCATTGCGAACGGACGGCGGGAGACTGATAGCGTTAGGGGGTTGGGCTAGCACAGGTGCGGGTTTACACCTGGCTAACGGGACTGTATGTGGTTTGCCGTCAATTAACAGGGTCGCGGTGGTGTGTGTTGTGCGGATGACTTGAAAGGGCCCGGCATAAAGGGGTTGGAAAGTTTTATGGATGCCGGGCTCTTTCAGGTACATGTGTGTGGTGGTGAAAAAGCGTTTGGGATAAGTGGTGTCGTTTGTCGGTGTTGTTGAGTGTAGCGGCTCCCTGTTAATTGACGGTGTGTGATTCGGGGTGAAAATGTCGGCCGGTAAACGTAGCGGGTCCTTAAAAGCATTTTGTGCGGGGCTGGTTTGGTCTGATGGACGGGCTGATGTGCGAAGGCTGAGCAAAATGTAGGGGAGGGATTTTGTCCAAGAAGGGGAAGTGGCTGATGTAGAAATGGCTTGTTTGAGGACCGAGTGCCACCGCTCTATTTTCCCGTTGGATTGGGGATGGTAAGGGGTAGTGTGAATTTTGTGGATCCCGAGGGAACGTAGTAAATCTGAAAAGTGGGCGGATTCGAACTGCCTCCCTTGATCGACCGTGACTGTTCGCGGACAACCGTAACGGCTAACCCATTGGGTGAGGAAAGCCGTTGCGACGGTGTCCGCGGTGATGTGGGCGAGTGGGATACACTCGACCCAGTTGGTGGCACGATCGATCATCGTGAGGCAGTATTTCTTCCCCTCGGACGGGGGAAGGGGGCCCACTAGGTCCAGATGTACGTGTTCCCACGGGAGGGAGTCGGGGATGGTTTGAGGAGGGACGTGGGGGTGGGCCGAGACCTTGAACCGCTGGCACTTCTGGCACCCCAGAACCCAGTTACGAATATCTGTGTTCATGTGGGGCCAGAAGTACCGCGTTTTGATAAGGTCCCGGCTTGCCCGGATGCCAGGATGGTGGAGGGAATGGTAATGGAGGAACAACTGCCGCCTCAGCTCCGGTGGGACGTAAGGGCGCGGTGAATCGGCCGTTACGTCGCACCAGAGGTCGAGGGGAGGCAGCTGTTCCAACTTGGATGCGGAAATGAGGTTGGAGAGGGCTGGGTCAGTGGTTGGGTTTTGTTTGTTTCTGAGGGATTGGGGGGAGGGGAATGGCAGTAGCTCCGCCACCGGCGCGGGGGTAGGGGTGGGTCGGGAGAGCGCGTCCGCCACGCAGTTGTCAGCCCCCGGCAAGTATCGGATATCGGACGTGAATTGTCCGATAAACTCGAGTTGCCGGAGGCGACGCGGGGAGGCGGATTTGCGGTTTTGGAGGAGGGCGTGGGTCAGGGGCTTGTGATCGGTGATGACAGAGAACTGCCTGCCCTCCACGAAGTCACGAAAGTGCTTGATGGCTTCGTGGATGGCGAGGAGTTCTCTGTCGAAAGTGGAGTAATTTTTCTGGGTGGGGGACAATGTTTTCGAGAAGAAGCCAAGGGGTTGGGGGGTGGCGCCGGTGTGCTGGTGGAGCACTGCCCCGATGGCCCAATCGGACGCATCGGTAGTGATGGAAAGGGGAGCGTGAGGATCGGGATGGGCTAATAGAGCGGCGTCTACTAGGTCCTGCTTGCAAATTTTGAAGGAGGAGGTGAGTTGGGGGGTCCAGGTGATGGGGCGGTTGTCATTCTTTTTCGAGGGTTGGGGAATGGCGTGTATGAGTGGCTGTTGATGTTGTGCTGCGTGTTTTATGTGTCTGCGGTAAAAATTTAACATACCCAGGAAGCGGCGGAGTTCCGTCACAGTGCGGGGTTGTGGGAAATCAATGATGGCGTGGACCTTGTCCGAGAGGGGCTTGATGCCTTCGGACGAGACTTGGTGGCCGAGGCAGTGGACGGAGGGTTGGCCGAGAACACATTTTTCGGTGTTAATGAGGAGGCCCTCGGCGGAGAAGATTTCGAGGATCTGTTGGAGATGGGTGAGGTGTTCTTCTGGTGTTTTGGAGGCTACAAGGACGTCGTCGAGGAAGCAAAAGACGAACGGGAGGCCTCGCAGGATACTGTCCATATAGCGTTGCCATGTCTGTGCTGCGTTCCTCAACCCGAAGCCCATTTTCACGTATTCGAATAAACCGAACGGGGTAATGATTGCGGTTTTTGGGACGTCGGGGGGGTGGATGTTAATATGATGGAACGCTCTGGAAATGTCGAGGGTAGAGAAGATAGTGGTACCGTGGAGATGGGACGAGAAATCCCGTAGGTGGGGAACGTTATACAGGTCTGGTGTAGTTTTAGCGTTTAGGCGCCGGTAGTCTCCGCAGGGGCGAATATCCCCATTGGGCTTCTGCACGATGTGGAGTGGAGAAGCCCAAGGGGATTTCGAGGGGCGGATGATACCGTCGGCTATCAATTTGTTGAAGTGCTGGCGAGTTTTTGATAGTTGAAGGGGGTGGAGTCGTTGGGCCTTTGCTGTGATGGGGGGGCCTGAAGTCTCGATGTGATGTTGGACGGTGGAGATGTGGGCAGAGGGGCGGCGCTGGGGGCGGTAGTTGAGGAGGAGGCGTTCAAATTGTGTGGGGGGGTGGTTTATTGCGTGAATAAACCCGGGTATGGGTTTATTTGTTTGTGGGTCGATCAGGCGCGCATTCCGGACGTCGACCTGGAGGCCGAAATAGGCGAGGAAGTCGGCCCCCAGGATTGCCTTCTCCACGTCCGCCACGGTGAAGTCCCACTCGTACGCGAGACCGCTCATGTGAACTGATGAGCGGTATGTCCCGTACGAGGGGATGGTGGTGCCGTTGGCGGCGTAGAGAAGCTGCCGGTGGCAGCGCGCCTGACGCCGGAGGATGTTGTTGGGGAAGATTGAAAGCGCCGCCCCTGTGTCCACCAGGAAAGGGATGTTTGTTTTCTTACATCGTAAGAAAAGTCGCTGGTGGGTAGGGAGGGCGTTTTGCAGGATTGCGGAGGTGGGTATCTGTGCTGGTGATGGGTGGTCCTCTTCGAAGGAGACGTGGGGCGGTTTCTTGCCGTTCCGGAGGGGGGGAACGGTGGTGTCGGCAGGGGGGCTGGTCCTCTTGGTAGAAGGTGGGTTGGTTTCGTTCCGGGGAGGGGGAACGGTAGCGGCGGCGTGAGTGGCGGCCGGAGGGGGTTTTGCCCTGGGGGTGGGCTTGGACTTGCCGTCCCGTGGTGGGGGAACGGTAGCGGCGGCGTGAGTGGCGGCCGGAGGGGGTTTTGCCCTGGAGGCGGGCGTGGGGGGGCCGTTCCGTGGAGGAGGAACGGTATCGGCGGCGTGCGTGGCGGCCGGAAGGGTGACCGCCCTGGAGGCGGGCGTGGAGGGTATGTTCCGAGGTGGGGGAACGGTTAACGGTGGGGTGAGGTTTTTGGCGGCGCTGGCATGCGCGGTCGGGAGGTTGGCCGCCGTGGCGGCGGCGTAGGAGGGGTAGGGAGGTTTTGTGGTGGTGGTATGAATGCGGGCGGGGGGGGGGTTGGTCATGGTCCCCCCCGTGTTGGCAAGGAGGGGGGCCCGCCGGGTTTACCGGCGGGCGGCTGCGTTTCCCTGCTTAGGGGTGAAGGAGCAGGGGGGCTGGCATTTGCGGGCCTCCCCACCGAAGTTAACATGATAGAAACATCGGTGGGGGGGGTCCGCTGGGAGGTAGGTAGTTTTGGTGGGGTGGGTGGAGGTGGAGGGGACCGCCGCGGCTGGAGACCGCCCTCTGCGTTGCCGAGGGGGGGATGTGTTGCGGCGTTCGGGCGAGCGCTGGCGGCGGCGGTCGACGGAGGGGTCGCGTCGGCGATCCGTCGAAGCGGGTCGGCGTCTGTCGAGGGAGGGGGGCCGGTTGCGGTCTTGGGACTTGGTGCGGTCACGTAGAGGTGGGGGGTGGCGGGGCGTACGCACTTCGCCGACGGTGGCCGCTGCGGCCAAGTCGTGAACGGTGTCCGCGAGTCGCAGGAGGGGCTCGTCGGGACCGTCGAGGTGGCTGGCCAGGGCCATCTGTATGGGGTGGGGGAGGGCACGCAACCAGAATGTACGTGCGATGTCAGCGGTCATAATACCCCGCAGCTGGTGTCGCAGCCGTCGGTAGAGGTGGGAGGGCTTGAGGTCGCCGAGGTGTTGAGGTTGGGAGAGGGCGGCGACTCGGGCGATCTTCGACGGCTGGTAGATGTTGATGAGGCGGCTGCGGAGGTCGTCGTACGCAGCGGCGGCGTCGGGGGAGATATCCGAAGTCTGGAGCAGGATATCGTATGGTAGCAGTGAAATGATCCGGGAATATCGAGTTTTCTGGCTGCGTATGTTAGCGGCCGAAAATGCAGCGTCCACTTGGAAAAACCATAGCGCGGGGTCGTGCGCGTAGAAGGGGGGCAGCGACAGAGGGAAGGATGCGGACGCCGTCAAGACGTCGGTGGCGGCCGCGGCCGTAGCGGCGGCGGTGGCGGCGGTGGCTGCTGCGGATGCGGAGGAGCCGGGTGGTGAGAGGCTGGTGAAGGGGTTGTCGGCTACGTCAGTTGTCGCAGCGGTCGGCGGCTGCAGCAGGGATGGCCGGAGGAGCGGCGGCGCCGGTGAGTTCGGGTCCATGGCTGTAACTAAAATTCAAAAAATTGAGGTAGTTTTGAATTTTGAAATTCGCAATCGGCGGAAGCGGAGGTGCGTTGAGAGTTGAGCGGTGAGGTTGGGCCAAGAATTGCGAATTTACACTGACTGTTTGAAATTTGAATTTAAAATTGGGGACACCGAACTAGACTGGGGCGACACATGAGGTGGGCAGGAAGAAGGTTGAGTGAACGTCGGGTTCACCACTGTGATGAATTTAAAATTCTCATCACGGTGGCGTGGAAAGGAGAAAAAGTCGCAGGCGGCTGTAGTCAACCGGACATCTACGACTTAGGAGGAGAGGGAGGTGGATGAATGAATTTTTTACCTAGGCGGCTGTAGTCAACCGTTCATCTAGGTAAAGGAAAGGAAAGGAGGAAAAGTCGCAGGCGGCTGTAGTCAACCGGACATCTACGACTTGGGAGGAGAGGGAGGTGGATGAGTGAATTTTACCTAGGCGGCTGTAGTCAACCGTTCATCTAGGTAAAGGAAAGGAAAGGAGAGGTCCCTTGTCTAGGCGGCTGTATTCAACCGATCATCTAGACAAGGAGGAGGAGAGGAGGTAAAATTCTCAGGCGGCTGTAGTCAACCGATCATCTGAGAGGGAAGGTAAGAGAGAGAATAGAGAGCTGGTTAGAGGAAGTGTCGAATGAAGCTTGAGCTCCAGGATCCAGGGTTTTATAGGACTTGGGGGCCTCTCCCTCCAACTCCTTGCAAGGAGCTGGTAGTGGGGCCCCAGGTTGAGCACCCTGGGTTCTGTCGCTCGTATCCCCACTCATGCGTTTATTTATACGGAGCTTTTAGTTTGGCGTTTGGATATTGGTGAGAACTTAATATTATAGGAGTGTTCCCGGGAGGGACTCACGACAATTGCCATTGGGACAAGACCCGATATAGCCTTTGCTGTTAACTATTTGAGCCAATATAACAACAAATATACAGAGGCGCATTGGAAGGCTGCAAAGCGTATTCTGAGATACCTGAAGGCTACCGTCAATGTGAAACTAACCTATCAGAAAACTGCTTCGGGACCAGTTGGTTACGAAGACGCCGACTGGGGAAATTGTTCTCTTGACCGAAGATCATTTACCGGAATGACATTTATAATGGCAGGAGCTGCCATTACTTGGGAGGCTCGAAAACGAAGAACTGTCGCGACGTCTAGCACCGAGGCAGAATTTCTTTGCCTAACAGAAGCTATAATGGAAGCTATTTACTTAAGAAGGCTATTTGCTAATCTGGGATATCCGATTGAGGGGGCGCTAGAGATTATAAATGATAACCAGGGGGCAATCAAGCTTATTGAGAATCCAGTATATCACGGGAGAACTAAGCATATTGAGATTCGCCGAGCTTTTATACGGGAGGTCATTGACAATGGCGGAATCAAAATTGAATATATGCCAACAGAAGACATGCCCGCAGATGTTTTGACAAAATCCACTACACGACTAAAGCACCTCAAGTGTTCAGCAGTTCTGGGACTCCAGCCGTTCAATTGAGGGGGCGTGTTGGAAGTCAATTCGAACGACGACTCCAATAGTTGTTTTTGTACAACCGGTTGCCCATGTTGTGCATACCTCTTTTTCCATATGTTGTGAAAATATATTCATTCGTGTTCCAAAGAAGATACAAACGCACATTACTTAATACTAGTTAAGTACGAAGAACCGCACTCTGCGACAGTAATAATTTAATGTTGTTTAATAACTTACCTCTATGTAATAGGTAATTTATCCAGTAATACGTCAAGGTTTGTTCAAGTTGCATAACCAATCATAAAAGTCCAGAAGATCCATCATTTTGGTTTATTATTTTCAATAATGAACCTTTAAAATCGAGCACGAAAAAAAATAAAAATTACTCCCCCCCCCCCCTCCCCTCAAAGTTTGATGGTCTCCGTTTCAAGGTGGGTATGTAGAATCCGAAAATGCAATAAAAAAATTTCTGTTGTTCCGCCGTACGCCGTACTTCGCACTTTTCTTAGTTACTATGAACCAAAATTGATGAAATTTGGTTTGTAGGTCCGATTTGGGGTCTAGTTGGTCCGCGAAGCTCAGCGGTAATGTCAGTCACCTCTAAGGGGTGAAACTCTCGTAACGACAATCGCCTAAAAGGCAAAAAAAAACTAATTTGAAATAAGTATGTAGTGCAATGGACCTAAATAAAAGTATTTCTTTAATTGATATAAAATAAATTCTTTCCAACTAGTATTCTTACGTGATGGGGCAAGGTAGCAAAAAAAAAAAAATAAAGAAAAAGAAATATATTGTTAGGGTTTTACCGGTTGTATGGAATGTAAGTCAGTGCCAGGTCCAAGCTGGCGTAATGGATCTCGCTCTGGGTTGACTGTGGTACGTACTCTAGGAACTGGTACTCGGCTAGGAACTTACGCTTCCACAAATTAATATCGATTCACAATAAACCAAACAGAAAGTCAAACTGCAGTAAGCTACTCACTCGTAATTGCTGTGAAAATAGACCCTTGCGAGGCAGTGATGGCTGTTAGTTGGTCTGTTAAATTCAGATCTCCTGGTTCCCTTGGACTGCAAAATCCTAAATTCGTCGTTAAAACTAATAGAGTTATTTGTCACAGATTTGAATTAAAATCATGCGAAATCCCCCTCATGCTGAAGGAATAACTACTTTCGTAGAACTCGCATGAGTAGTTGAATTTCCAATACCTATCACAGCAAACGTCATCAATTTTTTATTCCTACATAAATATTAAGTATTTTTACAGTGGAGCACTAGACGTTCAAGACTCACAGGGTCCCCATTACGTGGCATGCTTATACGGGGATCAGGACTGGAACCCGTTTTTGAACAGATGTGAACCCACTTTTTACCACTGTCCTCCGTTTTCTGGTCTGTTTTTCGAACTAATCTATATTTTCTTCAATGAATAAGTATTTTTTTTTTAATTTGGAGATGCTAATGGGTGAAACAATTCAAAATACATTGAAATTGTGTTTTTTTAAGCCCTTCTTTTGCCTTTCCCCGCCAAAAGCCATACATACGTAGGTACATATTGGCATATATGTTGGTGCAGCATGATGCATTTCTATACAACAAAATGAATTGTTACGACTAGAAGCTGGTAGTCTATAAACAGAACGCTTATGACTTATAGCTGCTTAGTATTGACGTGAATTTAGGTACCTACTGCGTCCAAAATTAGGTAGAATCGACCAACTTGAAAACGAGACGCAAAAATACTATACATAGTTGGCAGGGCAGTCGGACGAAAAGCCCCGGCCTGAAATGGCTGTTACTTCACTGCTACACTTACAAAACTGTAGAGCAGAATGCTCTTGTTACATTGTATTTATTACTTACTGTGCCTTCGGGAAGAATCCAAAACTGAGGTAGATTGGTGGGAAAATGTCTGATTGAACAAATAATAATGTACCTACCTAGGTATCTTTGCTTATACCACCAATGAATGAAAATTTTGCATCATTTCTCTTAGGCTTTCTTGATAACCCATTTGACACAGGTCTTACATACGTCGCATCGCGAGATCTACCAATGCTCTCTACTAAATACAATGGGGTTGGAAACGACACTGGTTGCCTTGGACAGAAAACGGTTGCACCGGGAGGCGCCAGATTCACAAAACTCCAGGCACGGTTTCAAAAACGCGAAAAACATATCCGGGGGATACCGGTGTCTTCCGAGCCGGCTGTCACTGTTGTACGAGCCGTACAAACAATGTTGAGGTATTTGAATGCAAAAAAATGAGAAAATGTGACTACGAAAAAGCCAGAAACCACTAATACATACTATACACATACAGTAGACCTAGACAAGCAGTTGGACGGTTCCAGTTGGTACGGCAGCTCGGTGCATGGATACCTACTAGATAATGATAAACGTCGCGCATGCTCAATGTGTTGAAATAAATTATAAGTTATAATGAAACAAAATGATGTTTAGTCATATTGAAAGTATACGTACATTGTGTGTATACGTACCTACTTACTTAGACAGGAGTCTGTTGATTTAAATAATGATTAACGTTGTGTTTTTTCCGTTGGCGTAAGCAGACTTGAATCAATGAATACAACTAGGTACTGATTGTATAGAAGTCAAGAAAATTGCATCACAGTGGACATAGCGATTAGATAAAATCACTAAAAATTAACTGAAACACGATTCGTGCTTTCAGAATTGATACGATTGAATCCTTATGAATTGGCAAGTGTATGACTGTTTTTTGTCGAAATAGGCACCATGAAACCGTCACTCCTAACCTTCTAAAAAGTATCACAAGGTTTTCCACCTTCATTCGAGGCTTATAGCCGATAAGAAACTAATTGATGCATGCTTGTTTAGTCATTAGTTTAGTGCAGATACGTACATTATTACTTATGCAACTACCTAGTTTCTTCCAGTGTTACGCGGTTCATTTAATAAGGCCGACTGAACCAGTCACTATTTTACCGTGTTATTACGTCTTCCCAATGACCTCGGATGGGTGAATCCAGTTTTCTTTTAATCGGTTTAATGATACCCGCTAGTTATGGAAATAACTAGGCTGAATTCTCATGTACGCTAGAGATGGATATACCCCTGCTGGAAATAATTTTGGTTAGATAAGAGAAAATATTAAGTACCTAATAAGTAATTTGGAGTAGGTATCTTCATTTTGTTTTTCCTTTCGAAGTCCTTTCGCTAGTTTATTTGGCCCCTGAGGGGGAGGGGGTTGCATACTGATGTATTACGGCATTACAGCATAGTTTATTAAACCGGCCGTTGTGATTACTAATACCCGTCACACACTGACAGACATATTATTTAGACAAAGCCCATGTGAATCCTTAAGTAATCAACATGTGGTGGACACACATGTTCTTGATAATGATAACGAAGATGATAGTTGATTGAATTCTGAGAACTTTTATATTATTATTATGTGCCTAGTTATAGTTCAGCAACAGTATGGAATAAATCACATTAAAATGACACTAATTCTCTTTAAAGGTCCTTCTTGAAAAACTCCTTCGGACTTGTCCAGAAATTCACACAATCTATGTTGTGTGTCGCTCCAAGAGGTCTAAAGCGCCGACAAGCAGATTACTAGAGTTTTCACAGCTACCGGTAAACTTGTATCTTTATTTTTTTGAGTGATGGTATTCATTAATTTATCTACTAACTGACTACTAACTGATCGCTTCTTGAAACCACAAGCGTTGTAATCAGTTTCAATATGATTCATCCTAAGATGAAATTTTCAGCTCACATTTACAGTTTTTTTTGTAGTTATTTCAACCACTTCTGGAAAAATGCCCTGATGCTCTGAAAAAACTCGTAGCGGTCGATGGCGATTTGACTAAACCTAGCTTCGGTATGACTGGCGGTATGAGATTGGAACTGATAGAAAACGTAGAAATTGTGTTCCATTTGGGTGCATCTTTAAGACTCGAAGCAGATTTGAAGGATGCTGTAGCTGCTAATATCATGGGTACCAAGCACTGCATCGATCTAGCTAAGGATTTGAAGAAACTGCAGGTCAGAACAGCTTCTAGTCGTAGCAGTACGACTACAGTACTTATTATGCATTTATTTCCCATTGACGTATTATTGCACCTCTATCGAAGTTTTGACTATGTAATGGAATCGACACCTGCGACTATCTCTTGTCACTTTTGTCAAATTTTCGATACGAAGTATCACGGGGTGTAAGGGACCCGGGATCGGAAGTGCTCAACTTTGAGTGCTGCAAATATAATCACAACTATCTCTTGAAGGGGCAATGTCAATCTTATTACCCCTCGGCAGACTACATAACTTACATTGCTTCGCACCTCATAATAATAAAACACTGCTTTTTGTGGTCAATAGGCATTCGTACACGTCTCAACCGTGTTTTGCCAATGCGAGCCGCTAGTTGTGGAAGAGAGAATCTTCAAACCCGAAGTCAGCCCTGAGACTGTAATTGCACTTTCAGAATGGATAAAGAACAACAAACTCCTTCGTCAAATCACAGATGGGTAAATTGATAGATACCTAGCTAGCTTTCATTCTAATAGAGTTACGTTGTAAATTATTAAGTGTAGTTAGGTCCTACCTATCAGTGCGCAGTTCGTTACTTTTCGGCCGGGAAAACTTTGTCCATGCTGATATATGCACTGCCTTGTGAAGGAAGAACGCCTCAACTCCAAAACCAAAACATTCCAGAAATTTGCCCTAAAGTTTTTCGTAGAAACCGTGCTGTCGGTTCTCTGCAACCCCACTCTTTTGAGGAAAACCTATAAGACTCAATTCACACAAGTACCTGAGAAAAAAATCGCAAAAATAGAAAAGAATAATCGTACTTGAGACGTTTTTGGATTATTACTTTCAATAATGAACCATTAGAATCGAGCGTGAGAAAAAAAAGGATCCCCCCCCCCCCCTTAAAATTTGATGGTTTACGTTTCAAGGTACGCAGTGTCCGAAAATGCAATAAAAACGCAGCAAATTATAACACAAACCACATACCATGAAACGGAAACCATCAAATTTTGAGGGGGTTTAAATTTTTTTCTTCATGCTCGATTCCAAAGGTTCATTATTGAAGACAATAAACCAAAATTTCTGTCTGTATTTTTCTTAGTTACCATGAATCGACGTTTGGGGTCTAGTTGGTCCGCGAAGCTCGGCGTTACTGTCAGTCATCTCTAAGGGGTGAAAAATAATGGGTGCAATTTTCAGAAAACCGTAGCTCGAAAATGTTTTTACCTTTTTAAATTGATCTTGAACTAAAGAATTTTTTGAGACCACGCATTGTACGACCAGCCATTCGTTTGCAACGAAAACCTTCATCAACATGATCGTGAATCAAACGGTATAAATCTGGCCCTGATATCATAGCTTGAGATCACGTGATTATAATCATGGATGGCTGTATGAAGTCGCGTTGGTTGTTCTGTGATATTATTCAATTTTAACAACGATGTCTCTTTTGGATTTTGTTGATAAGTACTTTTGCAATTTGACGAACGTTGATTGGGTAAATTATTGCACAACGGTAAATTATTACACAACGGTAAATTATTCCATAACAGTTCATTAAACTATCTTCGCAGAAGGGCCATCTATACAAGTAAATTATTACACAATGGTTTATTATTTACCTTATGCTTAATGAATAACTATAAATAGATAAATGATTGATGTCATGGTATCCTCCCAGAACCACTCCCTGTAAAATTAAGATCTTGCCAATAAACACAGAAGTGGGGACAGAAGACGCAGGAGAACCGAGGAACCTAGTGGGGATCCCCAACATCCTCCACCAGTTGGAGGATGGAGGGAGATAGCCCCAAGGGCTATAAAAACTCCCCTCCTTCGCCTTTCCAACCATTCTACGCTCTCCTCTAGTCGCTGACTATTCTCTCTCTCCTCACTCCTCCTCTTGTTCTCCTTACCTAAAAGATCCTGGGCATGGTGGTAGTCTAGCGCTATAACCAAACCAGGCAACACCTCCTGAAAGATGCTGGGCATGGTGGTTGTCTCGCGCTATAACCAAACCAGGCACACATCCAAAAAGATCCTGGGCATGGTGGTGGTCTCGCGCTATAACCAAACCAGGCACACATCCAAAAAGATCCTGGGCGTTGTGGTAGTCCTAACGCTATAACCAAACCGGGCACACATCCAAAAAGGTCCCGGGCATGGTGGTAGTCCTCACGCTATAACCAAACCGGGCACGACCTACCTTAACGCCTCTAGTGGTGAATGCACGTCACCCATGCATTCACTACAATTGAATTATTGAGTCCTGCGCATTTTTATGAAACTTTAATTTCCGGGCCGGCTCCAATACTACATTTAGGGCTTTCCTGAATGGAGCTCGAGGGTATTGACCACAGAAAACAGTGATCTACGCTGAAGGGGCGTGTTTATACAGGTAAATAATAAACAAATAATAAACCGCTGTGTAATAATTTGCAGCATTTTTAAATTTCACAATAACTTTTTTCGAATTTTTGGAAGTTGGAATACCACAAATGTGAGGAGTTTTCCCGTCACACAAATCACTGTTCCTAAGGAGTTTTTCAAAGGAGAAACGCCGAAACTTCTAACAATTTAGTTCCCACCATTATTTTGTCAGGATAAACAACTAAACACCAAGAAGTTCGATCGCAAAAGCAGATGATTTTCATGTCCCATGAATCCCATGATGCTAAAATAAATAGGGGTTGCAATTTTCAGAACGCCGTAGCTCGATAACTTTGAATAGAAGGGTATGTTTTTGGTTTATTATTTTCAATAACAAACTTTTGGAGTCGACCACGATAAAAATGCCTAACCCCCCAACCCCTCAAAATTTGATGGTTTGCGTTTCAAGGGACGTAGAATACGAATATCGAATGAAAAAATTTTCGTCCGTCCGCCGTACGCCGTCCGCGGCTTTTTCCTCAGCTCCCTCGAACAAAATTCACGACATTTGTTATATGGGTCCCGTTTGTGCTCCTGTTGGTCCTCGAAGCTCGGCGTTAGTGTCACTCAACTCTAAGGGGTGAAAAATAGGGGTTGAAATGTATATAGTATCCCTATCCCGGAAAATAGTATTTTGAGGTGTGGGTTTTCTCAAATTTTTTAATAGTCTGATTTCTTCTGAATTTTCAAGACCATCTGAAGCATTCTACAATGTTGTCATACAATTTTCTATACAATTTGCCGTAATGAGCAGGGTGTACGCAGGCATCAACCTCTGTTTAGAGCGCACGTCACCGGTGTCTTGCTAGCTGGGCGATATAGCGCAGTGGTCTACCCAACGAACTGATTCGCTAATGTTCTGGAGAGCTAAACACTACCGGGACTGAATATTTTTTCACACCACATCAACAATTATTTCCCTTCAGAACTTCATTATTTTTGTTTCTTTTTGCCATTTTAGCTACTGTTTGCAACATTTATTACGTGATTTAGGTATGTACCTAGTAACGAGTACGGGATTAGGTACTAAGCTACGGACGGTCTGCGATCTACATAATATGTATAGAATAGTACATCTATACAGAGGGGGGTTATACAGAGAGCTCTGATCTGTAATAGAACGGTGTTCTTTACAAAATAATAAACCGTTGTGCATAGGGATTTGCAGCGTTTAAAAAAAAAAAATTGTTTAAGCTGATCTTGAACTTGAGAATTTTTTGAGACCACCCGGAGCATTGTACGTCCAGCCGTTCGTTTGCACCGAAAAGTCAACATGATGGTGAATGAAACAGTATAAAGCCGGCCCAGATATCATTGCTAGGGAACACTGGTAACTTGAACAAACGTTATGCTTCATGAATATTAAAAAATAATTCTAGGCGGAGCGGGAAAACTAGTATAAGTCATAAAACCTAATTTTTCAGGGGAGGCCATTTTCGTGGGGAGTCTGAATGTGGTTCTGTTTGTACCCTTCTCACCTGCTTGTTGGTCCACATCCTTCTGGTTTTCTGCTGTGAAATTGCTGTTCGAGAGTTGAACTAGAGATGCATGTGGTGTATTTTCCAATAAATTATTTTTTTCGCTGGATTTTTTGACTTATACTGTTCCACCCCCCAAGAAAAATTGATTTATACTTTTTAAACCAGACATCATCGTACTTGAAATACTAAAATTTCACTTCATTTTGAAAATGAAATTCAATTCAAGAACAGAATTTATCATTCATTTGTCAAGGAAAAGTTGACAGAAAGAAACAAGACAGTAGAAGGTAAGAAAGTTCCAAAAAAGTAACCTTTTTAAATTATTCACTGTATTTGTTTGGAATCAGATGGGGATTTGATTAATAACAATTGTATAAAAACAGAGCCGTGAGCAGTTTATACAAAAAATGTTATTACAGAACACGAGAGAAAATGTTATTATTAATATTACTGTGAATAATGAATAAGGAAAAGTAAACATTTTTTGGTTTATTATTTTCAATAATGAACCATTGGAATCGAGCATGAAAAAAAAAATGCTTACCCCCCCTCTAAATTTGATGGTTTACGTTTCAAGGTATGTAGAATCCAAAACTGCAATAAAAATATTTCTGTCTGTCCGCCGTACGCCGTACGCCGTACACCGTACGCCGTACGCCGTACACCGTACGCCGTACGGGCCACTTTTCTTAGTTACCATGAAAAAAAATTGATGAAATTCGGGTTATAGGTTCCGTTCGGCGTCTAGTTGGTCCTCGAAGCTCGACGTTACTGTGAGTCATCTCTAAGGGGTTCAAAATAGGGGTTGAAATTTTCAAAACGTCTATACCATTTTTTTACGTAAATATTTTTACGGTTTTAAATAGTTCTTGAACTTGCGAGTTTTTTAAGACCATCCGGAGCATCGTACGTCCAGCCGTTCGTTCACAGTAAGGCCCCGAAGTTTGCACCGACAGGCATTTTCGACTCCAGTGTGAATGAAATTTTTTTTTTTTTTTTTCGGTTTGTATACAATTCAAACCAAATCTCGTAACCAGAGACGCGCCCACAATAGGAATTTGTGAATACGGCCAATCATTGGTAGGGATCACCTGATTATATTGGCGGAGTATGAAGTCGAGTTGGTTGTTCTGTGATATTATTTAATTTGAAAAATGATGGCTCTTTTGGAGTTTGTTGGTAGGTAGTGAAACTTGAACAAACGTTGAAGTATTATTGATGGGTAAATTATTACTACGATAAATCATTACTCAACGGTAAATTATTACACAACGGTTCATTATACCATCTACGTAGAAGGGGATGGAGTTTTTGGTAGGTACTTTTGCAACTTTTTTCACTCCTCATCAACAATTTCTTTTCAGAACTTCATTATGTGTGTTTCTTTTTGTTAGGTACTGTTTGTCATCGGCAGAATTATTTTAGCAACATTTAACTCGTGATTTAGGTAGGTACCTAGTAACGAGTACGGGGTTAGGTACTAACCTACGGAGGGTCTGCGATCTACATAATTATGCATAGAATAGTACATATTATATTATATAGACGGGTTATCTATACATAGAGCTGTGATCTGTAACAGAAGGGTATTCTATACAAAATAATAAACCGTTGTGCAGGGATTTGCAGCGTTTTTGTTATAAAAATAAAAAAATTAATAAAAAGCTAATTACTTATTGAGCTCATTAGGAGATAGGGTGTTTCCATTTAATAAAGTGTCTTCAACATCTTTGTCAGTTTTCAAATTTTTGTAAAAGGATGAAAAACAGGGGCCACTTGAGGCAACAAAGAAAGTAAATCATTTTTTTTTCTTAACTGAGACTGGCAGAGTTGAAGTGTACGACTTTTCAGGTTGAAGTTGTACTTGATTTTTGTTTCGACGTTTGAAGCTGAGCGTTCTGAATTCCTCGTCTTCTCTAAGACTTTCCTTGAACAACATAGTACCAAATTCTTTTGTACCTGCACCATCTTATAGTCAGCCAATTCACGTTTCTCCCCTCTGTGTCCTCTTTTCTGAAAACCAGATCTTTTTTGAGAAGATCTGAGAACTGTAAAAAATCTTTGTAGGTTTGATGACATTGAACTTCTTTTCATTCCCGACTGACCGTACCAACTGGTACCAATCGTGCGGATGGTTTATAGGAATATCAGTCTTTTTTTTTAGTTTCTCAATTTGACCGTGGTCCACATCGCATTCCATGTGGCTGTGCCCCACGACCATAAATTTATGGTCAATTGTTTTCAAGTGTTTTATTCTCTGCATGACCACTAAAGACATTGCAGCCACATGAGAGCTGCGGTTCTGGCCACCACAACTATCTGAGTAGAGAATGACATGTGAAATGTGTGAATGCAAAGACAATAATTCGGTGAACACGTGAAGACGTCACACTTATTACACGTATCGACCTTGGGCTTTTTAAAAGAAATTTTCATTTCACGAAATTCCTTTTCGTATATATCTTTCTTGAGACAGGTGCCTCATTATCTTTACTGTACAGGCGATACATTTTTCTGAGGCTCAGGTGAGGGGGCAGGTAGAGCCTGGTGCTCTCTCTGCGAGTATAATGAGACCCGTAGAGAGGAAACGAATTGATTTGGTTTCGTACCAACTCAATTTTTCCGGCGCTGTGTTTGTGAGGCTTGCTGTTTTTTCCTCTTTTATCATTGGCAACAACTCCTGACGTACCTACTATTGCAGTGTTGCAGTTTTGCCCTAGTAGTAAAAGTCAGGGCTTCCAACCAAATGTTTGTGGTCATATCAGTATAACCTGACTTATACTACTTTGAACGGTAAACTAGAGAGTAACTGTGCAGTATTCGTAGTGTAAGTTGACTTATACTCGTAGTACCACAACGTCTTCTGGCTTCATTTGACTTGTACTGTTGGTACCCCTGCTTTTTTCTAGCCACAACACTGTTTATTACTTATACTCCTTTCACCAGCAAGCGGAAACGACCTTTTAGAATGTATGAACGACTTAACTCATTTTGACCATTTTTTGACTTAGGTATACTAGTTTTCCCGCCCTGCCTAGAATTCATGATAAAGTTATTGAATCCCGACCATTTTTATGAAACTGTAGTTCCCGGGCCGGCTCCAGTAATCGATTTAGTACTTTCCTGGAGGGAGCGCGATGGTAGGTAATGACCACAGAAAACAGTGATCTACGCAGAAGGGGCATCTATACAGTTAAATAATAAACCATTGTGTAATAATTTGCAGCTTTTTTATGAGTTGAGGCGTGTAAAATGGTTTGAGTCGTTTTAATTCAATAGTTTCATCTTCACAGCACGTCAATGAGGCGTTGCTCCTTAACAACGACCGATTTTCCGCCGTTTTGTTGGTCGGAATTACCGCCACTTCCTACACAAATTTTGAATTTTTCACTTAACCATCTGAAAGAGCATGTCAAAAATAAGGCCATGGTGGAGGAAAGGATCAGTCAAAATTACCTTCTGGAAAATCCCATTTTTGTTCATTGGAGGCATTTTTCGTACGGCAGTGCCATACACACATATAGCATCACTATCATGAGGCCATCTCTAAAGCTAACTGTTGATACTTTCATAAGCGTTTTAGGTCCTCATCCGAATTGTTATACCTTCACGAAACAACTTGCTGAGACGGTGGTGGACGAACAAAAGGGAATGCTACCTGTTTGCATTGTAAGACCTGCCATAGGTAAGACCATAGTTTGTATATGAATTGTAATGATGTTGTCGTGATCCTCCCAGAACATCAACTCTCGTATATTAAGATTGTGCAAATAATAAAAGCAACAAGTGGTGACTCTGGACACAGAAGTCACAGAGACCTGAAAGCTCCCCACCAGTCCCCATAGACTGGGGGTGAGTAGACAGGTGACAATAAAAATTCACCGGCTGCGCCTGTCACCTCATTCTACGCTCTCCCGATGACTTATCTCTCTCTCTCTCCCCTCTCATGCCTCCTTACCTTCTCTCACAAAAGATCCCAGATTGGTGGAACCGGCAGTGGTGATAACCAGCGTCGAGTGGCAACCACTGGGCATATCCCTCTAGCGTCATTAGTGGTGGTAACCTTTCTGGCTTTGCCATAGGTGTTAACCTTTTAGACGCTAGATCCAGCAACCTCACTAGCCACCACAGATGTGTTGTAGGCTTTTTCCGGAATTATGACGAGGTACACCTTCCAGCTCGAGTTGATTTATTGCTAATACGAGTATATAGCTACACAGTTTAGGATTCAGGGTTTAGGATTTAGGATCTCAGGCTACAACAAATTGCGAGAGAACGTTCAGAATACGTTTACCAGGGCAACAAAACAGAAGTTGAAGCATAATTTTCAAGGATTTCGTTCTCAAGTGATACCTTACAAAATACAGTGGTCTTCAAACCAATACAGAGGTTTCTGTAGTGTTCGATTTGTAGGGGAGGGAATGTGAATAATTGAAATAAGATATTGATCACCTTTACTGGACCTTATACGGAACCTTGGATAGCCCATCTCAGTACCCAACCCCCATATGTGATTTTAACAATGATAATGCAGGCAATTTCCACCAGGTTTTTTTTTTTGCAGGTATATTTACATGGCTGACATTGATGTGTTCCCGATTAAATTGTATATTCCGGTAAAATCCTTGCTTAACTTTGCATCAATTTCACATTTCTTACAATCTTAATCTTCCTCACAGTAATTCCCACGTATCAAGATCCTATCCCCGGATGGGTCGACAGCCTGAATGGCCCCATCGGTATCCTTGTGGCCGGAGGCAAAGGAGTGCTACGCTCGATGATGTGCGGCAAAGATAACAAAGCTCAAGTGATTCCTTGTGATATTGCTATCAATGGCATCATTCTAGCAGCCTGCAAAACAGCGTTTGAAAGGTTAGAATGATATTTGTAGTGTGAGATCCAATTAATAGGTGATTAGTGAAAGCGAAGGTGTTTGAATAAATTTGGGGTTTACACACTTACAAGGAGACGTGGCTCCTCCAGACAGCTGTACAGATGAGTGGACGAGACAGTACTGTCTCGAAAACATTAGTGAGACGTCATGATGGGAGTTTACCAGTTCGCCTCAGACCGAAAAAGCTTAAGCCAATATAACAGTTGCGCCCCGTTTGGTAAATGTGGATGTACCAGTTACTTCTGTGTACAATAGACCAGTTGAGCTTGTTGTTCAGGCCTCTTTTTCAAAGGGAAGATCCGATGGGTCATCTGTCATGCCGTTGAGGCAACTATAGGAGCCTACCAAGTTACCAAAACAACTCTACTTAACTCCCTCCCCCCCACCACAAAAAAGTACGCCACGAAGAAAAGTTATGTCAAAATCGACCTGGACGAGTACAGATGTGGCCAAATCACCCCTTACGAGCTAGTAAAAACATACTATGCAAAATAAAATCAAATGTATCACTTTCGACTGACTGTATTACATGTAACTACTGCATTTTATGACATACTATATTTTCCGAATATATTATTATTATTATTATTATTATATTATTTTTATTGTGTCATGAAAGCGTAAGGTGGTAGTGGTGGGCCTAAAATAACCTACGGTCTTGACTCTTCAAGTTGCATGCATTAAGGTGATACCACAGTTTTAGCAACACACACGTTAACCAGATCTTGAAGGACCAGTGGGCCCGTTTTTAACAAACAGATGAACATTGTGAAAGTGGAATCATCCAGAGACGAATTAAACTTTGAGGAGCGAGGGTGATCTAATTTGCTTCCAACGGACGGGAGTAAATAAACCCCAAACTCTGCTCAAGTATCCGTAACGAATACCTACCCATCAGTGAGAGGTCATATTGTCAGCGCAATAATAATAATATATAATGTATTATTTATGAAAAGGATCGGAATCAACGTTCCTAGATAATTATCTAATTTCTTTAAAAATCAGTTGAAATGGTCAAACCGTGAGTACTTAGGTAGCTGTCATTTATTTATTTATTTATTTAATACGGGCTAGCCCAATACAATAGGTATAATACAAGAATAATATAAGAAATGAAAAGAGACTTATGAAACAGTGTCCGCACGAAAATTAAGAAAACATGTTAAACATTGAAACTGATACAAGTTGACAAGAAAATGAACGGCTACATATTGTTTTGATTCGAATTCTTATTACCAATGAATATGAGACAACGGTTCAGAAAGTTTCACCCACTCGATATTTCATTCCAGGAACACCGGGATCACTCCTGTTTATAACCTCTCGTCTGGAGACTTTTTCCCGATAACATACGGCACGATATTCGAGAAAGGTAATTCGACTGACATTTTTTGAAAGATAACTAGACGATGCTGTTCCATAGTTTGCTGTCTCTCTCTCTCTCTAAGAATACTAATCTGTGCAATAAATTCTGTGCTAAGATGACAAAATGTCATATGTCTTAATTTGTAAATTTTTCAGCAGAGAAATATTAAAGTTCTACTAGCCTTCAAAAATCGGAAAATGCTTCAATATTGTTTTTTATTTACCAGTTACTTCAAGTAACTGCTTGTGTTGGACATAATGTGTAGTTTTTTATTTTTCGTTTGAAATTACTACTAATTTTTCCAATTTTCCAAGTAGACCCCTGACATAAGTGATTTTGCCATCTTCCATTTCTGCTTGAAGATCTTATATAGCAGTTACCTTGTTCACGCATTTCCCTGAAATCGATAGATTTAAAATTAATTTTAAAAATCTAGAGAGGAGTATGCTTTTTTCAGATTCATTTTGCTTCTAAAATAATATTAAAAAATATATCACGGTCAAAAATATTAAAATTGCTTGGAGCAAAAGGGGGGACAATCCAGCCAATGACTATCATCGTCCGGCCCAGCGTGCGAACCGGATAGTTCGTACAACTCGGCAGCTTCCGTCGTCGTTGGCAGATTTGTATAACATTCATGGCTCTCACTGTCTGCATATGAAAGAGTTGAAAGGAGATCTCTTTTTTTTTTAATGGGCTGATAGGCACTAGGTCCGTTGTACGACAACGGCACTTCAGCTGCTGTATAGATATGCAGGTTTTCCACGTTTTCTTCGCAGGTCAAGGCGCTGGAAGGGAGTTTCTTCGTCCAAGGTGTACTTGAAATCAACGATTCCGAAAGTTTTTGAATAGGTACCGTATCCACTTTATCTTCAACCATTCCACCTTTTGGCCATCAGTGTCTGTTGTGCGTTTAATATGCACAACGTTTCTCTCAAGTAGCCTGGAAAAGGTAAAAAAGACCTCCACACACATGGGATACACTTGGAAGCTGTAACAGGGTCCAACAGCAACACCACGGACTGCGTTTTTAGCTACTTTTCAGGACGGCCAGAAGAATGGTTTTCAATGATTTGTTTCGAAAATCGCTTTTTCCTTTCTCCACGCGATAGTTCACTATGTTAAAAACGGCATTTCGAATGAAATAAAACAAGATTAAAACATAATTTAAAGAAATTAAAGAAAATTGTAATGGTAAGTGGTGTTGTATCGTCAACACTTGATGGTTCGCCGTGTTGTGTCTTCCTATTTTCCTGGCATCTCGCCATTCAATTCCGATGTATTCCTCATTTTTCAATGATTCCTTCTCAATTTTTTATTTTCTTTGGCCCCAGCTACTCCTAGGATTGATAACAAAGTAAGAAGGTTTATAAATATAACCAGTTCATGGTGGTAGGTATTGTACACAGAAATAAAGAACAAGATGGAATTTTTATTCAGAGACACTGCTTTTTAAAGCAAACTGGGTTTTCCTTGAAAAAAAAGAAGGAAAATGAAACCGCAAACAAATTGGCAGTAAACTCTCATACTCATGTAAAACATTTGGCGTTTGCCCTTAGTTCTATTAAATCACAGAACATTACTTTTTCTTCTAACTAGGTGTTATTATCACAACGTTTTCTTAATCTGAGTTCGAAAGGAACTTTTGTATGAAAAACAGCGTACATCACATAGGTAGGTACCTAATTAAGTAAATCACAAAATTATCAGTCCTCTATCACGTTGGTCATATCGTGGTCATTTCTCTCTGTGACAAACCGGTCTCTTGGCCTTCCCAATTCCAGTTGGACCTCGTTATTTGATCTCTGGGATTCATCTTCGATCGCCATTCCCTCTTGAATATTGTCTTGCTGGGTGATAGTCGCCTCTCGGGTGTCATGCACTGAGTCCAATAATTCGTACCTTTCTTCTAGACTCAATATTTCATTGCTTAACACAATTTCCTCAAAAATGACGTCAGCGTTATCGAGAACCAAGTGATCATTAGGTATGTACTCATCTGGCTCACAAGATCCAGGAATTACCCGAGTTTCAGATTATACGATCAGGTCACTAGGAACAAGAACAGGAACAGGAAGTGCTGGTACCAGTGGGTGCCAGGATTGAGTGTTGATAGCCATGTCGCAATTATTTGAGAAGTTCTCTTCTCTCGTTTCTTGTGTAGGAGTCGCGATGGTGTCGTTCATGAAAATGATCTCTTCATTGATTAATCCAGTGTTGCCAATGAGTAACTCGCCGTCTAGTGCTAATTCACTAGGACTTACAAGAGGTTTACCTGTGGCAGTGTCTAGAGCTTTGGAAGGGATCGGTGGTCTTTGATTTTGGGGATGATTCGCCGTTCCCAGAAACGCAATCAATTCATCGGCTTGAACAGGGCCATCGGAATCCGAGGTGATGTCGTCCGAGGACTTTTCCTCATCTGAGGGAAGGTACGACGCGTCGCTATCCATGAGAGGTCAAATGAGCGTAGCTGCCTATAAAACAACAATTACTTACAAATAGATTTATTAAACGATTAAGTAGGCACTAATCTTCAAGCAGAGGTAGAAACGTAAGTAGGTATAGGTATCGAAAAAAAAGTTAGGCAGGTATAGATATTTTAAGCTGCTAATAACAAAAACCTTTAGGTACCTGGCTAGGTAGGTAGGTACCTACTCAATAATTGAGCGTAATAATCATCTTACAATCCATTCGTCTCGATTACCAGTGATGTGTTGAATTATATTTGAAAGTAATAACGAAAAACTATCGGAAAACTCAATGTTTGGTGCTCGAATATAGAATGCAACTCCACTTACTAGACATGAAATGGAGATGCAACACCACGGAGTGTCTTGTCTGGACTTCACTCCTCCAACATTTGGTCTGGAAAATGGGCAACGTACTTAAAAAACATGTCACAGCAACGTTCGAACTATACATCAAGAAATTACCATAGAAAATAGCGGATATTCATCAGTATAATACTTGAAACACTCACTTTTAGCGGGATCCCGCGCCAGTCACGAGGAGACACATGCAAAACAAGTGGTAAACTGGGATGGTCCGTGGTGTTGTGACCTGTTCTGGGGGAAATGCTTGTCCGTGGTTTTGACGTTTTTGTGATTGTGGCGCTACCTATTGAGAAGTTGAACTAAGTAATATTTTTCCCTCATCTGCCGTGAGAATACGCGTCGATTGATATGCTCAACTCACTGTGACCAAAAATGACAGTCCGTGGTGTTGCTGTTGGACCCTCGTGTTGCTCCTTTTTCTGGGTACGTTCTCACAAAAGAAAACCCATCTCTTAGAGTCATTACAGTTAGGTTAGTCCGTATACAATTTTGACCCTCTCAGTCCTTGCGTGGTCACTATCGCACTCAAGGCGAGTATAGCCAGGCAAAAGAAACTTCTGATCAACCACTTCAATCGATGGTTTCAGTTCTATTCAAATCCAATATTGATTCAAACCTCCAGGAGGCAAGACCATTTAGATTCCTCTGATCAAGCCAATTGATCAATGTGCTGACGATGGCAAAACCAAATCCAAATAGCGATGAAATGTCAAAGTTGAAGGGTGGCAGTAAAAACAACGGATATACTTAATTATTATGATTTTTTGCCATCTTGTAATTTTCAGTTTTCGGACATAATTATATGGTAAACTGACAACGATGTTTCTCAGGAAACCGCTTGGCTTAGACGGCCAGTCTTTATGCAGGTGATCAAAGATACCAGAAAAAACTGGAGGGAATGACAATCCCAATTTCAGAAAAAAAAGTGACGTGACATTTTGCAATTTTACACACAGAATTAGTGATATGCAATATAGAGTTATGCTGAGCTCAAAAACACAATCTCTATAAAGCAACTGCATTCAGGGTGACGAAACACTCTTTGTGTACGAGCTAATGGAATGAGTCACATTAAAGATTTTCAAAATAAAATATGCGCCTGTCCTATTAGAGTTGGTTAAGCTTTCATTTTATTATCCCAGGGAATGATCCATAACGCCACTACCTCCACCAACCTCCATTCTTATCACCCCAACCTCATATCATATCCCTCGTAAAATCCAATCTTCTCCTTTGCTCCATGCTTACTCGAGAGCCTTGAGCATTGTCATGGACAGCTTGCTAGTTTATTGCTAAGTAAATTGTGGATAGATAAAAGACAACCGTGATTTTACTCGTTTCAGGAATGGAAGCATACTTCAAATACCCCTGCAACCCTGCTTTATGGTATCCTGATGGATCGATGACCACCAACAAATACGTTCACCGTACAAAGGTGTTTTTGTTCCAGATAATACCAGCACTCCTGGTGGACTGCTTGTTGTTTTTATGCGGCCAGAAGCCTTTGTGAGTCAATATGTGTACTCTCTTAACGTGGTAATACTGTAAGTTCCATGGAACACTAAGGGCGAAACGCCTAGTATTCAAAGATGTAAATTGCGCAATAGGATATTTTGGTTTATTATTTTCAATAATGAACCATAGGAATCGAGCACGAAAAACAAAATTCTAACACCCCCTCAAAATTTGATGGTTTACGTTTCAAGGTATGTAGAATCCGAAAATGCAATAAAAATATTTCTGTCTGTCCGCCGTACGCCGTACGCCGTACTGGCCACTTTTCTTAGTTACCATGAAACAAAATTGATGAAATTCGGGTTATAGGTTCCGTTCGGGGTCTAGTTGGTCCTCGAAGCTCGACGTTACTGTCAGTCATCTCTAAGGGGTTCAAAATAGGGGTTGAAATTTTCAGAACGCCGTAGCTCGAAAACTTGCGATGGAAGGGTATGGTTTTTTTTACGTTATTAAATTTGTCTTGAGCTGAACAATTTTTTGAGACCACCCGGAGCATTGTACGTTCAGCCGTTCTTGTGCACAAAAAAGCTTCGTCAACACGATCGTGAATCAAACGGTATAAATCCGGCCGGGATATCATCACTAGGGAGCACCTGATTATAATCAAGGATGGCTGTATGAAGTCGAGTTGGTTGTTCTGCGATATTATTTCATATTTAATAAGTGATGGACTATTGGATTTTGTTGGTAGGTACTTGTGAAACTTGAACAAACGTTGAAGTATTACTGATGGGTGAATTATTACACAATGGTAAATTATTACACAACGGCAAATTATTACACAACGGTAAATTATTGCACATCGGTAAATTATTACACAACGGTTCATCTATCTAGAAGGGGCTGGATTTTGTTGATCGGTACTTTTGCAACATGAACAACCGTTGACGTATTATCGATGGTCAAGTTATTACACAACGGTTCATTGTACTTGACCACGAGGGCAGGTATTGACCACAGAAAACAGTGATCTACGCAGAAGGGGCATCTGTTTCACTCCACATCAACATTTTTCCTTCAGAACTTCATTGTTTGCGTTTCTTTTTGCCATTTTAGTTACTGTTTCTCATCGGCAGAATTATTTTTGCAACATTTAACTCCTGATTTATGTAGGTACCTAGTGACGAGCAATTCAACAGCAGGGTGAATGAATTGTATACATTTAGCCCAAATTTCATCACCAGGGACGCGCTAACAATCGGGAATTGGCCCGAGATACAACCAGGGGCGTTTTGTCCATAAGGCCATATGGCCACTGCCCCGGCACTCAAAAACACTGAGTAAAAAAAATCAGTCATGCAGCATGACTTAATGAGCGAATTTTCAAAGAAATATTCGAATTAATGGCTATGGTTTTGAATAAAGGAAAACTTCGGTCTAAAATTTGGTTTTCTATGTATATTCTCTTCGTATTTATTTTAATTTGTACGTTTTGTCCATCCTGATTCTACCGTTAGTTTATTACGTAATTGTACTAAGTGCTTATTTATTTGATCGCTGTGGGTAAATTCAAGGAGTTGTACTAATCGTTTGCCTCCCCCTTTTTTGCTTCGAACTCTCGTCTTCAATTAATACTTCTCACATTTTTCAATCTGACCACTCTAAGGGGGTGGGGGTAAGAGTTTAAAGATTATCCTAGTTTTGGGTAATTTTTGCGCACTTTAAATGCTCTAATTTAAGAACGGATTTAGATATCTAAAATCCGATTTCACTATCGTGTTCAGCGTGCAAAAACCTTTAAAATGAGGGGTCACTTGTTAGAAAATAACATTTTGGGGATTTTTGGGTAATTTTTGCGCACTTTAAATGCTCTAATTTGAGAACGGATCAAGATATCTAAAATCCGATTCCACCATCGTGTTCAGCGTGCAAAAACCTTTAAAATGAGGGGTCACTTGTTGGAAAATAACATTTTGGGGATTTTTGGGTAATTTTTGCGCACTTTAAATGCTCTAATTTGAGAACGGATCAAGATATCTAAAATCCGATTCCACCATCGTGTTCAGCGTGCAAAAACCTTTAAAATGAGGGGTCACTTGTTGGAAAATAACATTTTGGGGATTTTTGGGTAATTTTTGCGCACTTTAAATGCGCCAAAACCCTCCTTAGAGTAGGCCAATTTCGCCCATCTTCGAACTTAGCCTTTCGATTGCCAAGATAGATTTTTTGTGCAAATTTGAGCTGTTTATCTCAATTCTATCGAGAGTTATCGTCTGGAGTGACACATATATAAATAAATATATATATAAATATATATATATATATATATATACATATAAAAAAGTGTTAAATTTCAGGAATCGTTTTAGAATGGTCTGAAACGGATTTCTATGAAGAAAATTTCCAAAAATTTATATTATTTAAATTTCGAAGCCATTGCAATAGCTTCATTTTCTTTGAAAATTCGCTAAAACGCTGCAAATCCCTGCACAACGGTTTATTATTTTGTACAGAATACCCTCCTGTTACAGATCACAGCTGTCTATAGATAGGTAACCCGTCTATATAATATAATGAGTACTATTCTATACATATTATGTAGATCGCAGACCGTCCGTAGCTTAGTACCTAACCCCGTACTCGTTACTAGGTACCTACCTAAATCACGAGTTAAATGTTGCTAAAATAATTCTGTCGATGACAAACCGTAACTAAAATGACAAAAAGAAACGCAAATAATGATGTTCTGAAGGAAAACTGTTGATGTGGAGTGAAATAGATGCCCCTTCTGGGTAGATCACTGTTTTCTGTGGGCAATACCTACCCTCGTGGTCAAGTTTAATGAACCATTTGTATTATACAAACCGTTGAAGTATTATTGATGGGCAAGTTGTAATAAATTATTCTTCTGGTACTTACCGTTATTACAACTTGCCCATCAATAATACTTCAACGGTTGTTCAAGTTGCAAAAGTACCGATCAACAAAATCCAGCCCCTTCTAGGTAGATGAACCGTTGTGTAATAATTTCCCGTTGTGAAATAATTTACCGTTATGTAATAATTTAACGTTGTGTAATAATTTGCCGTTGTGTAATAATTTACCATTGTGTAGGTAATAATTTAACCATCAACAATACTTCAACGTTTGTTCAAGTAGCAAAAGTACCGATCAACAAAATCGAGCCCCTTCTAGGTAGATGAACCGTTGTGTAATAATTTCCCGTTGTAAAATAATTTACCGTTATGTAATAATTTACCGTTGTGTAATAGTTTGCCGTTGTGTAATAATTTACCATTGTGTAATCATTTACCCATCAATAATACTTCAAGGTTTGAAGTTTCAGAAGTAGGTACCTGCCAACTAAACCCAATTTATAGTCCATCACTTATCGAATGAAATAATATCGCAGAACAACTAACTCGACTTCATGCAGCCATCCTTGATTATAATCAGGTGCTCCCTAGTGATGAAATCCGGACCGGATTTATACCGTTCGATTCACGATCATGTTGACGAAGCTTTTTGGTGCACACGAACGGCTAGACGTACAATGCTCCGGGTGGTCTCTAAAAATTGTTTAGCTCAAGACAAATTTAATAACGTAAAACAAACCATACCCTTCTATCGTAAGTTTTCGAGCTACGGCGTTATGAAAGTGTCAACCCCTATTTTGAACCCCTTAGAGATGACTGACAGTAACTTCGAGCTTCGAGGACCAACTAGACCCCGAACGGAACCTATAACCCGAATTTGACCAATTTTGTTTCATGGTAATTTTCGGATTCCACATACCTTGAAGCGTAAACCATCAAATTTTGAGGGGGGGATAGAATTTTTTTTCATGCTCGATTCCAATGGTTCATTATTGAAAATAATAAACCAAAAACGCTAACCACTATTCAGTTGCATTTGAATTTTTCTCCGTACACTGTACCTAGCATTTTTCACAAAGTTCAACAGCGGCTCGCCAGATTTCTCTGGATATTCAGTATTTAGTAGAGCATCAATGTTGGTTCCTTCATCTTAGCTCCATATACCAAGCATGTTATCGGAATAAAGCGACTGTAATCGATGGCCTGCAATCCAAATCGAAACCTAGGCTCCTGAAACTGGCAGGTAGGTCCATGGACCTAGTGTTCCCGTGGCAACAAAGAAAAGTGGCCCGTCACCGCATGCTCAGTCGAATAAAAATGTTGTTCGCCGTGCCCACTTTGGGCCCTGTCCCCAGAATCTGATTTCCACCCCAAAATCGTTCCTTTTTACGATCGATTTGATCCCATCTATTCAATTTGTCATCTCGATGCGAGATGGATGCTTCTTCGTCTTCTTATTTGTATTTGTTGTCTCGTGAATCACATCCGCTTTCTCTGTTGAGTCTGTTGTCAGTTTTCAGTTTTTTGCATTTGTTCCGGTTCCGATGACAGATTTGTATTTGAGGTACCTTCGTGCGTTTTGTCCTATTTGCTGTCTGTGGTCTTGTGGACTGATCGGCGTCACACAGATGACTTACCTAGCTTCTAGCCAGTAGCTTCTCCATTCAAGTAGGTATCGGACGACGGTTTTGTTGTATTCATTTTAGTTTACTGTATTTTTGTAACACATGAATTCTGAGGCTAATTTGCAGCAGAAATTGCCGACGTTTTCGTACGACTATAGTGTTGATTAAAAGAGATAAGCTTTGCTGAATATCACTTTATCAATGGGAAAGGTGTTGTTTCTTGGGGTATTTTGTAGACAAATCTGTTGGTTTTGTGTACTGGTTTGGTGCACCACCGTTTTCAGAGCCCACGCACCGCTAATGGTTACAACTTCAATTTGTTCCGTTTAGCTGGGATAGTTTCTTCACGTGTTCGTATCAGGAAGCCTTATTTAAATCTTTTAAACATAATTTTATGCGTAATTTGGCAAGGATTTCAATAAAACAGTGTTTTTTATTGAGATCTTGTTTTTATTTGTTCTAAAAAAAACTGGTAGGTACTCAGATTCAAGCTGTTTTTATAGATTTTTGAAGAAAATGAAGCTGTTGCAATGGGTCCAACATTTTCAGAACATGAATTTTTGAATTTTTTTTAATAGTCAAATCCGTTTGAGAGCATCCTGTACTCATCCTTTTACCAAAAATGTATAGTACGTATATATAGTAATATAAATAAACTATTTTTCTCTAAGAAGAGTGGGTCAAATTTGACTTTATAAGGGTCAAAAATCGGTAAAAATGGCTAGAATCACGAAAAAATTACATCTTTCTACGATAAGTAGTATGGTTTCTCGCTATCATCACTGTCATCACTGTTGCGTACCACTCCCGAATTTATAAAACTCCGAATTGATTCTCCATGTCTTTGAAAAATAATATTATTAGATACTAAGGTTTAAATGATTATGTTATCGTTTGTGCAGCATGATGAGGATTCAATATAAGATCAGTGTAGGGTGCGATGTCCTCCATTACTTTACTATGCGAAGTTGGAATGTAAGCACTGGACGTTCAAATTCACTACATGATTACATGAGCAAAGACGATAAACAGGTAACGTAAATCGAATCAATTCATCCTGTAATGTAATCGAAGTACATACAAACATTATGATTGAGGCATCAAGTCTAATAATTACATAGCCGATCATGTAGGTAGGTACTTACCAGGGTAAGTAGCATTGACAATACAACTTCCACTTTGGCCAGCAATAGAGACACTGGAATTCTAGTGTCTCTATCCAGTAAATAATTATGTAGGAAAATTGGCAAACTGTTAGAGCCATAAAATATTGTACACCTCGAATTGCATAGACAAAATTGTAACTTTATAATTGTAAGGATTATCATGAAGTAGCACCTTTTATTTTATTATTTTTTCCGACATGGTATAAGCAATATTCACATGTAATAGTTTGCTGAGCTAAAAAAAACAACTCATTTCCAACTTGTTTATTCGGTGTGGTTTCATATGAGTACTCGTACTTACGCACATCTTATGATGAAATTCCGAGAGTCGTACTTACGACTAAATAATGTATCTGCTAACATTTATGAGTAGTTGTTGTTCTTTTTTGGATTTACTATCACTGATATTTTGTTTTTCGGTAGACTTATTTCTTGACGAATGTCGATATTGACATAGATCGAATGATGAAGCATTGCATGTTGGGAACCAAACAGTACTGCTTGAAAGAGCCCTTGTCAACTCTACGTTCTGCAAGGATTAAACTGTGGATGTGAGTAACGCCCACTAATATTAATTGCTATCGATCTTTTTTAAGCATGTTTGAATTTTGTGACGGTACATGGAAATCCCGTCCAATTTTATATTGGATCCGGGCTCTTTCCCCATATTTTTGGCAAGCGGCTAACGGGGCGGTCTGTCCGCGAAAACGAATCGTCATTTCCAGGAAGTATTGCGTAGCAAACCGATGTTTCTCCAGGGGCAGCTGTCACACTGCCTCCCAACCTTTCTTGAGTGGTGAGGGGGAAACTACGCTGTATAGGGGGGCTAGCTATAATACCTCCTCGTCCATTAGAATTTTCAAGGTTTAGGGAAGGTACCTAGTGGTTAGGGGTGTGGGGGATGTGACTTAATATCACTGAAATACCTACTTACCAGTCTGGATAGTATCAGTCTGGATAATATCTGGATAATACCAGGGATATGACGAAATATCACTGAAATACCTACCTACCAGTTCTGTTTTTATGTAGTATAATATAGAGATTGATCCAGCACGAAATCAGCTATCATTGACATTACCTACTAAATCATCAGACCGCATGGTGGGGTGCTGGGCGGTAAAATTAAAATAGTATGTGGATAATCTGTTTTTAAATAAAACTTGTTGAAAGGGAGCTGTATTAAGTAGACGATTTAAAATTTGCTGTGATCAGTTGCTAGGTACTTGGAGGGAGAACAGGAGGGTTGTAGAGAGCCAGCAAGGCGATCTCGAACATAAAGACCCAGTCTAAAATGCCTGTCTACTTCACTCTTCATTATAATTATTATTTATAATAATAATAATAATAGGTTGGAACGAGGACCCACCTATCTATAATATTTCAGCGGATAATAGCGAATGGGGAAGGAAATGACGTTCCCCAGTTATCGTTAGTGAAGAGTCAATGATTAGGCACCGTCTTAAAAGATAATAAATATAGAATTAGTTATTTTGGCGCATATAGAAGTGTTCACATATTTGTTCATTTATTCCAAAAATCGCTGAAAATACAAGATAGTTTGATAGTTTTCAATGGTACCAACCTATTATGGCCGTCGTCAAGTAAAAAGTAGGTACTTTAGGAACATACATAATATTATAAAGTAGTGCGAAAACTTCGAGCAGGGAGGTTACAGTATGTAATTTTGGGGAAACATACTGCTGAACCCTGGATACAACTTGCTAAATAATGTATAAGACCATGGACAAAACGTCGAATGGTAAACTATAAATAGTTCAAGGTGTAAATGTATGATTGTTTCAAAATCTTTTCCTATCTATTTATGTCCCCCCGCCCCCACCTTACATGATTATTATCATAGGAGAAGAGGTAATCGCTGGCCGGGTAAGCACATGCCAGCTTTCAAAGCTTGTACTGGTGGGCGCCCGATACGAGAGCCAGATAAGACGCCCCTAAATTTTATCCCAAACGGGGATATAAAGATCGGACGGTTTATATAGCCTGCTCGGACACCTCCCCCCCCCCCCATTTGTATTATTACCTATAATATGTGCTTCAACCGAGATATTTCTCAATACAGATACTGGGCTGTGGACCGTGTTTTCAAGGCATATCTACTTTACCAGCTTTATAAAATGGGTTCCTACCTTTACGGCCGCTACGAGGAATTCGATTGCAATCAATTCTACGAGTATATAGTGTCAACAAAATGAAAAGATGTTTTAATAATTTTTGTTGTTGTTATATGCGGATAATGATATTGTAAGTATAAATACCTATCTGTATTTACTTATGAACATTGGATACTCAATTATTGTAATGATCATTGGTTATTATTCTGAACATTGATTACTTATGCACATTTATGTTTATAACGTTACCTATGCATTTCGAAAAACTATGATAGGTAAGTAGGTAGGCAATTATTATTGCATATTTTTTATTCCCATGTGTGTGTAATTTGATAAATACCTTCTTAATAAGATTAGGCATTTCCATAGATATGACTTTGGATACCAAGAGTTGTTATCGACTGTAGTTGAATTTCAGTCCAAACTAATAAACTATTCCGCACTGTAGTGTATTGAATCAATCCCGGACATGCATTTCTTTATTAGTTAGGAGTTGATCAAAGTAGGAGTTATCCAAAAATGCTGCAAATTATTACACAACGTTGTATTAGTTAACTAGGAAAATTCCGCGTACAGCGGAGGGTCAGCAATTTTTTAATTCCATATTCGGATTCTACGTACCTCGAATTCAAACCATCAACTTTTAAAGGGGGGTTATTATAATTTTTATCATTATTATTATTTTTAATAACCCCGGGTTTGACCCCGTTGGTATCCGGGGGGGGGGGGGGGGGGGGGTGTTACTCGAACGATGATATGACACTACTTGCTATTTCAATCTTTCACTATAGGTTTCACAAGATTATTATCAGAGGTCCCTATCAGGTTTCACATGATTATTACCTCTGTAGGTTTCACATGATTATTATCAGAGGTGAAGAGGTCCCTATTGGTCCATATAGGTTTCACATGATTATTATCAGGTGAAGGATGAAGTTAGGTGAAGAGGTAATTAATTGTCCCTATAGGTTTCACATGATTATTATCAGAGGTGAAGAGGTAATCGTCGGTCGAGTAAGCACGTGCAAGCTTTTCAAAGATTGTATTGGGGATATAAAGATCGGACGCTTTAGCCCGCTAGGGCACCCTGGCCTCTTATTTGTGTTACTACCTATATATGCTGCATTTCTGAAGGTTCATTACTGAAAATAATAAATCAACAGGAGCCCCAACGAAACATGCTTTTGCCAGTATTATAAATTCCATAAACTCTACTCTGGCATACCCAGGAACCACTTGCCTACTGTGAGTTGCACGTCCACCCTTCCTACTAGATAATAATAATTATAGTCAACCCTGAAACAACGCATGTGTTACAACTCTAGTGAGTCTAACCGCCCTACAGATATCTGTGTACCCAGAAATAGATGGACGGATACAGCATCCGCTGATATGAGTCTACCATCCTTTTCAAGGCTCATTTTTCCAGCTATCACTGGACCCAGTCTCCTCAATTATTGAGTCTGCAATGGCTTCATTCACGTAGGTATTTTTCTGTTTCAAAGTAGAAGTTGTAATGAGATCATACATATTAGATTTTCCATCTTTGGTCCATTATTTTCTATAACAAACCTTCGAAATCGACCAAGGGGGAAACAAATAATAACTAACAAAGTATATAAGAAATAACCCCCCACCACAGCGTCTGATGGTTTGAAATTCATGGTAGATATGAAGAAACCGAAAATGGAACGAACTATGTCTGTCCGTCCTTCGTACTTGGCACATTCCTTACTTGAAGCGGTGAATCACGACCTCGCAACGACGAAGGAATTTTATATAGGTACCTAACACTATTTCGAGTAGGTTTATTATACAGGTTGTCCAGAAATAACGCTTTTTGTGTCAATAATGAATCTTTGAAATCGGGAAACAAAATAAATCCCTCCCTTCAAACAAAAAGGACAAAAATACAGCACTTCAGCGAACTGAAAGAAATGTCAGTACAGCGAACATTCTTGTTGCGTTACCTACCGATTTGAACTACCGCCTGACAAGGCGGAGAGAAGATTATTTCAATTATATAATTTTTCAGAGGAACCTACTTAAAACCGGGGTTCTTACTGAACAATAATGTACTGAAGTAAATAGTTTTTTCTTTTTCAATTCCTTAAAAAAAAATTACTTTTCTTTTTCTTTTGGTTGATGTAGTAATTCATTGCAGTTGTAAATATAATTAGCTTTATATTTCCATTAATCGGCTTCCAATGAACACTAAATTATTCGTATTTATGCTGTAAAGACGGCGCAACAAGCCAGAATACACCACAGGAACGAGGCTGCTCAGCGAGGACTGCTTTTCCCAAGGAAACCTTCGCACATGCGCCGACTAATCATGGTAGGATTCCGATGAATTTCAACTAAGGGCTAACCACACCCACTCTTGATATTTCATCTTATTATTGCTTAATATTAATTTTCAAGAGTCACCTGTATGATTATGGTATTTCAAGGGTGACACGAACATAAAACCGCGAAATACTACAAACTAGATTGAAGAGATAACAAAAATTAATGAACATTCAAGGAAAATCTGCAGCGGTTTAATTTCCATGATGGAGTTGGAATATACATTAAAATATTATAACTTCAACCAGATGCACCAAAATACTGTTAGTATCCACACAATGTTAGACAATGTTAGAAAATACATCTTGATCCTTGATCTTGATCTTAAATCCTGGATATCCTGAAGATCCCTCATTCAATGTACCTGGTCACTAGATCAACCAATATCAAACCAAATTGACATGGTGAACATACATCATTTTCCGTAAACCCTTCGGCACTGTCCTCGAAAATGTACAAGCCCTGGTGGGCATGCTCTGTCAGGAACGATAATGATGTTAAAATTGCTCACCGACTCCAATTTCCCTAGAGCTTCAGGCGACAAGGTTGGTGGTTCCTTATTATTTCCACTCTTGTCACGATGATTACTCCTTTTTTCCACTAGGTGAACTTCATGGAAACTTCTAGGCGATTCGAATGGACGATACAAATTACTTCTACGAACTTTCTCGTCTAGGGGCGTAGAAAGTCTCTTGATAATTTTTACAGAACTCTTCTTCTTATTTTGGTTTTTACTAATCCTGGGATAATTGTGATAGTTACCACCTCTCGACTTGGTGCCGTACCATTTTGCAGGTATTTGTTGTTCCCCCAGTCTAAAAACGTTATCCAGATGGTGATCTACTCCGTCTTCAATGAATGAATGATGCTGGTCGTTATGCTGTCTAAGAGAGTGATCCAATGGAAATTGTTCCATGCCGATATCCAGCGTTGGTATTTGGTCAGGTATTTCATAATCCATCATCAGGATGCCCAGGGATACAACTGAGGTGGGTTCACTACGGGCATAGAGGACGCCACCTAATGCCAAGAGAAGGATTCCACCGATTCGACTCATAGTGCGCTTAGAACTAACGCTGAACCATTCCAGTTAGTTTCATCTTATCATCGATACGCCCCTAAGCCCGATTGTGAATACGCATCTGTGCTTGGTAGGCACCACTGTTGTGCACAACCAACCAACGTCTGTTATTCGTCAATCAAATCACTGATAGATACAACTAGGGCACTTTCCTCAAGAGAATCGTATTTGAAGGCACCTAGCAGCAACTCATGGCCTAAAATAATTCCTCGATGTGACGAAAGGCGGAACTAATGCATTCAGTAGAAAAAAACCGTTATAAACAAATTACAACGAAATGGGTGGAGAATTCTTGAATGATTTTCATTACGTGTAACCGGTTTATTCTTGAATAAAAATAAAGGAAAAGGTACCTACAAATCTTTTTAAGGGACTGCGGAACTTGAATTTGAAAGAACAATAGGAGCAGACGCAAATTAAAACTGGGAAAGAAAAGATTTAAGGGACCACATCTGCCGGCCGACTCCCGTCAATTAGAATTCCATTTTTTCCCGTAATTGGTGCTCCAATTACAGAAGTGAGCAATGGAACGGAGGGTGTGAGGAGGGATCAGAATTTAGAACAGAGTTTGATGGAAGACGGATTGTTCAGATTAAGCCAGATGATGAAATGACAGACTTAATGAAATCCTGAGCGGATTTGAACGTTTACGGCTATTAGGGATAGCGATAATAGCAGGAGGTTGAGGGTATCTTGTATTCCTCCAAGAGAGTTCTACTATGGGGAGAGTTAATTTTCCAAATGGCTGTCTCGGGAAATTAAAATGAAAACCACTGTGTGTTATTAGTTAATATGAGTGAATGACGGATCAGTGTGATGGGTGATGGAAAATGTCACTGAATCAGCTTAATTAGGTACATAAAACATTATAGTACCGAATGTAATTCGACGGTCTCGTTCAACTACAATCAGGTATATTCGAAAGATCTATACACTGCATGAAGGGAAGTGCATCTAGGGATGCCGGAGCGTCGTGCCAGCCAAGAAAACCGAAAACTCGAAGCGACCAGGAACACTGTTTACACGACAGAACAAGTAGGGGTCCCACCTCCCCACCACTAACTCAGCCCCAAGTGCTTTTCCCAGTCCCTAAAAAATGGCTCCGTAGGTACCTACATACACACTTACCTAAATTTTCAATATGGAGTGGGAGGGGGTGACCATAAGCACAAAATGCATTTCGTTGGAGCACAGCGAAAGTTTGTGCAAAATTTCAGATCATCCGTTATGTCTGTGAGCTACGGCCCTAAAAACAAAATATAAAGAAATTTAAAAAAAACTGCATATTATTACATAATGGTTTATTATTTACCTGTATAGATGCCCCTTCTGCTTAGACCACTGTTTTGTGTGGTCAGCACCCTCGAGCTCCCTCCAGGAAAGCCCTAAATGAAGTACTGGAGCCGGCCCGGGAATTAAAGTTTCATACAGTTGTGCGGGACTCAATAATTCAATCATTTATTTAGTTATAGCTATTCATGAAGCTGTAACGGAGGTAAAGGTAAAGGTGTAACGAACCGTTAAACCGTTGTGTAGTAATATTGTGACGGTATATGGGAATCCCGTCCATATTGGATCCGGGCTCTTCCCGATCTTTTTGACACGCGGCTGAAGAACTATTATTATTACAGTTTCTACTACAGAACTACAGTTTCATAAAAATTACAGTTGCATAAAAATGCGCTGGATTCAATAATAAGATAATTAATTTTTATTTACTTTTATTCATGAGGCATAACTTCTGATAAGGTTACAGAAGTACCTATCAACAAAATTCAAAAGAGCCATAAGAAAAAATAAAATATAATCTCACTCTCTTCTTCACTCTCAATATCTTGTTCAAATTAAATAATATCATAGAACAATCACGACGTCATACAGCAATCCGTGATTATAAGCAAGTGTTCCCAGCAATGATTACCTGGGCCGGATTTGTACCGTTTCATTCTCAGTCATGTTGATTTTTCGGGTTTTCGGTGCTAACGAACGGCTGGCCGTACAATTCTCCGGGCGGTCTCAAGAAATTCATTAGTTTGACATAAATTTAAAAACGAAAAAACCATACTCTTCTATTGGAAGTTCTCGAGCTACGGCGTTCTGAAATGTCAACCCCCTATTTTACACCCCAGATGGCTGACAGAAACACCGAGCTTCGCGGACTAACAAGACCCCACTTGGAATCTACCAACCAAATTTCATTAATTTTGGTTCATGGTAACATCGCTAAGTACGGCGTACGGGTTACCGTGGACGTATAGAAATTTTTTATTCCATTTTCGGATTCCACGTACCTTGAAACGGAAAACATTAAATTTTGATGTGGGGGTATTTATTTTTTATTTTTTTAATCCTGCAGTTTTTTTCAAACTCATCGTTGTGTTTTATTGTTTTCAATAATGAACCTTTGGAGTCTGGCATGAAAAATAACCCCCCTCCCCCTCCCCAAATTTGATTCTCTACGTTTCAAGTTAAGCTTAATCCGAAAATGCAATTAAAAATTTTCTGTCTATCGTACTTCACACTTTCCTTAGTTACCGTCAACCAAAATTAATGAAGTTTGGTTTGCAGGTCCCCATATGGGGGTCTAGTTGGTCCGCGAAGCTCGGCGTTACTGTCACTCATCTCTAAGGGGTGAAAAATAGGTGTTGAAATTTCCCGAACACCGTAGCTCGAAAACTTTCAATAGAAGGGTATAGTTTTTTTTTAGTTTTCAAATTAATCTCGAAGTTGAGAATTTTTTGAGACCACGCGGACCATCTTACGTCCAGCAGTTCGTTTGTATTGTACCGAAAAGCTTCGTAAACATGATCGAGAATGAAACTGTATAAATTCAGCCCAGATAATCATTGTTGTAACCACGCATGGTTGAATGAAATCGGGTTGGGTGTTCCATGGCATTATTCCATTTGTAGAGTGACGGGTGTTTTGTTTGGTTGTTGCTGACAGATATTTTTGTAAATCGGACATAGGGTGGAAGACCCAGCTATTGGACAGGCCCCAGCTATTGGACACCTCGCGTTATTTTCTGATTTCATAAGGTTTTAGGCGGGAGTTTCACGGCGCCACTATTTTTATTGATTAAAGGAACTTCCCTAGATTGCGCTGATGTGCTTTAAAAACATTCAGGATAGTCATAAAAATTTCAGATCGCTCTGAAATCTCGGGAGCGTTGGATCAGACGAGTTCCTTGTGAATTTGATAAGGAATCGACGCGCATTCATTACGTTATTTTCATACTATTCCATTGATTTTATGATTTCTTTTTGTTTGTCCCCATTACCCAAGTAGTTTACCTAGCAGTTGGTGTGCAGAAATAGTAGTTTTATCGTTTTTAACTAATTATAATGAGGGTGTCCAATGGCTGGTTCCAGAAAGTTGATGATGCCCAGCTATTGGACGGGTGTCCAATAGCTGGTAATGTGTTGATTTTCCGTAGGTTCCAGCTATTGGACAGGGCAAGTAATTAAGAGAAACTCTCTTTTCACCCCCTTTCCGTTCATTTAGTGGGTCTCTAACCTAAGTACTTATTTCTTAGACACAGAAGACGAAGACGAAACCTAAAAACGCTGCAAATTATTACTTAACAGTTCATCATTTATCTGTACAGATGCCCCTTCAGCGTAGATCTGTATCATTCCCCTTCTGAGCTCTCCCAGGAAAGCCCTAAATGGAGTACTGGAGCCGACCCGGGAATTACAGTTTCGAAAAATCAGTATGTAAAACGGCAAAATTCAGATGTAGTTCTGAAGGTAAATTGTTGATGTGGAGTGAAAAATATGGTTTTGTTCCCGTCTAGGATTCGAACCTGCGACTTTCATTGTGGGATTACCGGGATCAACCAACTGAGCTACGGAGCACATTGGTACGAGGCAAGTGATGTGCGCTCTCAATCCAGGTTGATGCCTGCATACACACTGCTCTTTGGGGCAAATAATGTCATGACAACATCCTCCGGATGGTCTCAAATATTGAGAAAAAAATCAAACTATTTTAAAATGCGAGAAATCCCTAAACCTCAAAATACCATTTTCCGAGATAGGGATACTGTGGAACCCCTATTTTTCACCCCTTAGAGTTGAGTGACACTAATGCCGAGCTTTAAGGACCAACTAGACCCCAAACGTGACCCCCATACTCAAATTTCGTGAATTTTGGATATTGGGAACTAAGGAAAAAGTCGCGAACGGTGGACGGACGGAAATCTGTTTTATTCAATATTCATATTCTACGTCCCTTGAAACGTAAACCGTGGAATTTTGACGGTGACGACACTGGTTTTATGCCCCCCCCCCACCCCCCCAGGTACATTTATTTTTAGCTAAGAAGGGAGCAAGCAACGTATCGAGGTGGATTGTGCTCCAGCTAAGAGTACCATAACTATGAAGTTTTCTTTCTCAGCAACTGGGGACCTCATACCACCGATTATTGTTTATCCAAACAAAAGAATCCCCAAAGAGATCAAAGATTCAGCTCCAGATGATTGGGGAGGCGGCCGTAGTGACAGCCAATGGATGACATCCGAGGTTTCTTTTTTTTAGTTTATCTCAATAATTTTCAACCGCTATGTGACTATTAATAACATCAAGCGAACAGTTATTATTTTTGTTGACGGCCGTAAGAGCCATTTGGCATTCTAAATAAGTGAACTGTACACGGAAATTGGGATTGTCTTAGTACCTTTACATCCAAATACCACGAGACTGATACAACCTGCTGACGTAGCAGCGTTTAAGCCCCTTAAGGAGAGAAGAACTGCCCCGAAAACCCAGTTTCTCGAAGTGTCCAATAGCTGGGCACCTGGGTGTCCAATAGCTGGGGTATGGTGTCCAATAGCCGGGGTAAACAAGTTTTTCAGCATAAATTGATAAATATAAAAATAATTTACACTTGATTTTAAAAACGCTGCAAAGTCCTTGTCACATGGGGTTTATTATTCTACAGAAATGTTGGCTGTACATTTATTGTTTGTTTCATGTGAAATAATTGAAATACCTATTTCTGATGGTTTCCACCAATTTTGGCCCCCAAAACACAAATTAGGTAGGTACGATCTTTTTTTTTTTCAAATTAACTTTGATCATTGGTAGTGCCATTTAATCGTCTTGATCCACGTGTTGACACTTTTTCTAGTGTTATTCTACAAACTGATGGTGATTTCAGACGATTTCGCAGGTTTTTGACTCATACAAAATCAATTTTGGGAGCTGAACATCTGGTACAACCTCAATTTTCCACTCCTTGGCCAAAATCGACCTCATATTCGATCTTCTCGTCCCCAAAAACATGGAAAACGATACCTCAAAAGCTCGTGTTACCAACATGTTGCTAAAACGCAAAAAGTACCTATTTTTACACACATTTTCACTCACAACACCCCTGGGAATATTCCGATCGGGCTGAAAAGTTTCGGGACACAACTAGGGCCCAAATGGAGCATGTGTGCGAAAGAACGACTTTTTTAGACCGAAAATGAAGCCTGTACACGTGATACGGCGGACGGCGGACGGCGTACGGCGTACGGCGTACGGCGGACGGCGGACGGACATTGCATTTTTTGAATCTACGCACCCTGAAACGGAAAAGAAAAAAGTTTGAGGGGGGGTTATAAAAATTTTTTGCTGAGCGATTACATAGGTGTATTATTCAGACAATAATAAACCAAAACTGAGTAGTGCAATCGACTGCTGAGGTCTTGTAGATGACGAGGAAAAAGTCGGGACCCTGAGAAGGGAACGGGTGAATTTTCAGGAGCATCGGAAGTCAACATTTCACCTTAGGTGTCCAATAGCTGGTTCCTTCACCCTACTTTATGCTTCACGGATAACAAAAAATAAATCAATGATAGAATTGTTGAATCCACCGATGATTTTTGTACCTGTCATTCCACGGCCGGCTCCAGTACTCGATTTTGGACTTCCCTGGTAGGAGCATGAGAGTAGGTAATGACCACAGAAAACCATGATCTACGCAGAATGGGCATGTATATAGGTACCAATAAGCCGTTGTGTAATGATTTGCAGCGTTCTTTCTTCATAGTAGAGAAATGGTAATAGAAGTTCACTACCGTATGTGCATGCTTGCCTTTGAAGGTAATATTGCTATACCAGCATGCGGCCTCCGATTCGGCTGAGAATGAGCTTAGATACTTTGTATAAAGAGGTAACAAATAGGATTTATCATTTTCGAAACGCCATAGTTCGAAAACTTTCCGCAGAAGGCAACTTATAGGTTTTTTGCCCCCAAATATAACTGGGAACTATAGGAGCTTTTGAGTCCGCCTGGAGCACTGTAGGTAACTTGAACCAGACGTACATTCCAAATGAGGGCTTAAAGTTCCTCGCTCAACAAGCAACATCAAGATAAACGGAAAAAGAAGGAAAACAATTCCTGTCATGTAGCTTGACCATGTGAGCAAATTTTCGAATTACGTTACGCACGAACAATACTCAGTGTCAGCCTTCGTGTGAGTAAATCGAGGTGCGTAGGGGAACGCTTTCCAATACCACCTAAGCCAGGGGGATAGAGAGAGTGATTCGACTGTGAGAGGGGTGGTGGAGTAACACCGGTGTCCCCAGTCTGTCTCCAGCTCAGCTATCGCGAATGACATTAAACATAAAAGGTTAATTACCACTAGCGTTAGGAGTAAAATTACCTGCTTACCTTCCGGAGGGAATCCGTCCTCGCCTGCTGGTCAAGTACTGGATACGAGCGCTTTCGATTTAAGGACGTCATCATCAGGCATAAATACTATACTGGCATAAATATAGTGTTCTCTCGATGTTGGTACATCGAAAGCACTCGTCTCTAGTATTCGACCAGCTAGTGTCGACGGATTCCTCTGGAAGATAAGGATGGTAATTTCATCACAATTCAGGCCAACAGATTATGTGCGACCTCTTCTTACGAGAACTAATGCATTTTTGCAATTTTCATTCCACAACAATTTTTTTACGAGTCAAAAACTTCAAACGAATTATTTCAACTACTGAAATAGTACTTTTTGCCTTAATTCACAGTTTTATGCAGCTAGGTTCATTGAACATATTTCAATATTTTGCATACTTCTTTGTGACGGTAAAGAGAATCCCGTCCATAACGGACCAGGGTGCTTCTTATATATTTGTGCATGTGGCTATTGGGGTAGACGGTTCGGGAAAACGAACCGTCAATTCCTCGAAGCATTGCGTTATTCTCCGACCGTCTTATCATGGGGACGTCACACTCCTCACCCAACCTTCATTGAGCTATGGGGAAGGCAAAACTATGCTGTATCGGCGACTGGTTTTACCCCTTACATCTTGACATCATACGTAACATGAGATTAAGACTCACGCAGGGTCATCAACAAATCACTGGACCTCACCAAGAACCACGTGTTCGAAGCATTATCGCTCTAAATTAGCACATTGATAACTTCCTCTGCAATGCTTGATTAGGTATGACGGACAGAGCTTCCTGATAATTCTTCATATATCCTCTTACGAATTGTTTTGAATAGCAGTCTCAGAACGTTACTAGGGAGGAAGGCTTTGGAGGAAGCCGAGGGCGGAGAATCCCCAACAAGGGTAAGGATACATTAATATGTATAGAGATTACTCGTGAGGATTAGCAACGGTCGTGATCAACGCCGAGCATCATATTATTCTTCATTAATGACCCATTTATAACTATGTTGAACAAGAATAATAAATTAGTACCTATTCGTCCGGTGATCAGTAATGGTTTGACGAATTCATTTTACGTACCAACACCTTCCGAATTTAGATGGTGGGCCGAATAGTTGAAGGAATGACTAATGCCTACTTGATACAACGACACTAATGAATGTTTAAAAAAATAATTACAATTAAAGAATTGTTTTTCTGTATGCACCCCTTCTGCATAGATCACTGAATTCCTATAATTAGCGTAAGACCATGAATTAATATGGTTATTGTAAGGAATGGATTCCTAAATATTTAGTTTTTCCTCTATAAAGGAGAGGTAAAAGCTAGAATTTCGCCTGGGAGAGAGAAAGAGAATGAGGGAGATGAGAAGGGAAAATCTCAAAAATTGGGCAGTGTCACCTTGCAGCTAAGGCAAGCATACACCGGTCAATTTGTCAAGGGAGGTGAATTTGGTGAGGAGAGTGAAGAGTTCTCTGGATTTGGACGGTGTCACCTTGTAGCTAGGACAAGCACACACCGAGCAATATCGTGGATAACGCGAGAGAGAGAGAGATGAGGAGAAGGGAAACCCTCGGAAATGGGGCAGTGTCACCTTGCAGCTAAGGCAAGCATACTCCGGTCAATTTGTATGAGTGATCCCGCGGCGCAGGAGAAAGTTCCACGAGTACTCCCAGATAAAAATGTATCAGTGCTCCCGGCGTGTACAAGTACTCCCCTTCACTTTTGTACGAGTGCTCCCTCGATGCATTAGTACTCCCGCAAATGGTAACCAAGTAAAAGTAGGTAGCATAGTTTTAATCTACTATTTACTTCATTTTGTTTACTAACTAACAAACTTATGGATAATAATAGAACATGCATCAACTTACTGTTGAAGGCTGTGTGGATAAGTCATCATCTGCTTTCCTCTTTACCGCCGTTCTTAATGAGCATAGTTGCATTTCTGCATCCGAAAGTGGAAGGCAACTGTGGATTCCACATGTTTCTACCATTTTCCTTCCCATTGTTTTAATAAAAGCCTTGCAGGAACTTCTCCTTTTACTGCACACCCATCTACCAGTCCCGTCCTTCAAAAACTTGTGAAAAAGGAACTTGTAATCATCTAAAAATATTGCATTTTTACCCTCACGACTTCCACCTTCAACAAAAACTGTTGTTGGGACACCCATCGCGACAACAGGTCAATAACAACTGGCTCGTTATCACGGCACTGTGACGAGCACCGACCGTGTTCAAGTTTGATCAGAGGCCCACGTCTACGGGAACACTGATACATTCCGACAGGCGAAGCGGGCTGGTGAGAGCGGGAGTACTGGTACAACACTTTCACTTCAAGGGCGGGTCGGGAGCACCCATGCCGTTGACCGGATAGTAAAACCACGTTTTTGTGGATAGTGTGCGCTAAGGAGCCTCCACCACACTGCCTGCTGGAGCCCTGAGGGCTGGTCCCTTATAAAGCGACCTTCTCCTCCTCACCTTGCCTACGTGTGGAGGAGAAGGTTGTTTTCGACCATTACAGAGTTTTCCCCAGTGTCTGCCGGTCTGGCGGAATCTGCCGTTTTGCCATTTATTTTCGACATGTTCCAAAAAGCGAATTCTGATGTTGTACAGTAGTGTTGGTTCACCACAGTCGTTTTTTGTGGCGGATCCCTACTTACTCATGCAGGCACACACACAGTCACGACCAGAGTAAAGAAAGATTTATTAGTTATTTTGGATTTTGTTGATCGGTACCTACCTATTTACTTTTGATTTATTAATTTCAATAATAAACCGTTGTAATCTAGCATGGTACGGAAAAAATGTTTCTATGACGATTTTAAATTGATTCCGAACTTGAGGATTTTTGGAAACCACCCGAACTATTGTACGACCATCCGTTCGCTCACCAAAAACCTTCGTCAGCATGAGTTAAAACCATAAGTTTTTTTTAAATCTTTCAATGAAGATTCCAAATTTTGAATCATTTTCCATTTTTTAATGGACAAATCATGCAAACGATGGAAGCAAATCTTTGGCAAAAGGCTGTCCTCCTTCTGACAAAGTTCCAACAGTTTGAAGCTACCTTTTGATAATCTGAAACTTACTGCAATGAAGCCGGAGTTCAGTCCGCACCATATAATAACCCGGAGAGTTGTTAGCTAGAAAGGAGGCAGCTTTGAAGGCACGAACCTACACCCTCTCCACCAATAAGTGTGGGAAGCCCCAAACCTCCGAAGCATACCAAGTTGTAGCATAGGCCACCTAGTATAGAATCTCAAGCCATAACTCCATGGCCTTCCCCGGTTGTTAGACGATAAATAATATTTGTTAGTATATACCTGTATAACTCCAGTGAAATCTGGCTGATTAATGAAACATATTTTTCGTTTCTAACGGATACAAAATAAAATGCTGGATCGCAATCGTTAACAACGCTGCAAATCCCTGCACAACGGTTTATTACCCTTCTGTTACAGATCACAGCTCTCTGTATAGATAACCCTTTATATTATATAATTCTAATTCTATACATATTATGTAGATCGCAGAACCTCCGTAGGTTAGTACCTAACCCCGCACTCGTTACTAGGTGCCTACCTAAATCACGAGCTAAATGTTGCTAAATAATTCTGTCAATGACAAACAGTACCTAAAATGGCAAAAATAAACGCAAATAATGAAGTTCTGAAGTGAAATTATTGATCTGGAGTGAAAAAACTTGCAAACGTACCTACCAACAAACTCCAGCCCCTTCTCCGTAGATTGTATAATGAACCATTGTGTAATAATTTATCGTTGTGTAATAATTTACCACTGTGCAATAATTTACCCATCAATAATGCTTCAACGTTTGTTCAAGTTTCACTACCTACCAACAAACTCCAGAAGAGCCATCATTTTCCAAATGAAATAATATCACAGAACAACCTACTCGACTTCATAATCGGTGAATATAAGCAGGTGATCCCTAGCAATGATTTTATCTCGGGCCAATTCCCGATTGTTAGCGCGTCCCTGGTGATGACATTTGGATTTCATTGTTGAAATACATAAATCACGAGTTAAATGTTGCTGAAATAATTCTGTCGATGACAAACAGTAACTAAAATGGCGAAAAGAAACGCAAATAATGAAGTTCTGAAGGAAAATTGTTGATGTGGAGTGAAATAGATGCCCCTTCTGCGTAGATCACCGTTTTCTCTGGTCAATACCTACCTTCGTGGTCAAGTATAATGAACCGTTGCGTAATAACTTGCCCAACAATAATACTTCAATGGTTGTTCAAGTTGCAAAAGTACCGATCAACAAAATCCAGCCCCTTCTTGGTAGATGAACCGTTGTGTAATAATTTACCGTTGTGTAATAATTTTCCGTTGTGTAATAATTTACTATTGCGTAATAATTTACCCATCAGTAATACTTCAACGTTTGTTTAAGTTTCAGAAGCACCTACCAACAAAATCCAATAGTCCATCACTTATCAAATGAAATAACTCGGCGCTCCGCGCCTCGCCAGGGGGCAAGCCCCCTGGACCCCCGGTTACCTCTATTTACATACTTCGGACGAAATTATAGAAACACAGAATGTGTTTTAGCTCACGCGTTTCACATAAACCCGTCTTCAATCTTCGGTTGAAGATTGGTTAACTTCCTCCCACTAATGTTTCGTCGTAACTGGTGGTGCCTTATACACAGCTTCTTATATAAAGCTTGCAATCGTGTTCACAACATAAATTATTGAGAATGATCACCTGTGTGTAAACAATTATTTAAACAATCACGCTTGTTTGGTCGATAACGAAAAACGCAAACTAAATTCACTTGAACTGATTTAGGGCCACTTTCACCAAACTGCCTCTAATGTCTGATTAACCTAACGAAATCGTAACGGGAACATGCAGGTTAACCGGGGCGTCAGAGATTTACATTTCACCACACTAATCAGGGCATCAGTTTGATGTCGGCGTCAATTTGATGGCGGCGTTAAGGATTCGTTAAGTTAACGATGCAGTGTTGCCCGCCAACGGTTTTTGTGTCCGTTTTCGACGAAACGATGCCTCATCGGGACAGTAAACGGGTGAAACGACATCAAAATCAAAACACTTTGTAGGTACTCGCGAACGACTTCCGACTATGACATACGAATGCCGTCGCCTTTCAACTCAAACTCAAAATAGGACTTCACGGCACAAAACGTAAGTGAAATTTCAGAGGTTTCTTTTCAATATCCTACCAAGCACTGGAGCAATGTGTTCATGTATGCTTACATGTAGTATCTAAGTACTAAGTACGTGTATTATCTGGAGGATCTGACAAGAATCAGAACGCAAACTAACATGTAATATCCTTTATAGTACATGTACCACCACAATTATACACAATTTTAGGGAAATATAACTTGATATTAACCTTAACGTGACTACTTTGCCAGCGCACCCCAAAATTTGTCAGCTTCTGCTGTTTTATGCCGTTTTTGAAAATAATATGAAACAATACAATCTCAATTTTCAGTTGGTATTTTATATCCAAGGTATCTATTTCTGAAGTGGTCTTGGTTGTTCCAGGAATGGAAAAAATATGCTCCTAGAAAACCGTGGGCCCCCAGTTCTGCGAACAGGAAAAACTTATTCGTTACGATGTTTTGATGTATCGGTTGTGAGGTTATTTTGGTTGCTGTACTTCCTTTTGGTTTATTATTCTGTGAATAATACACCTATGTATTCGCTCAGCAAAAAATTTTTATAACACCCCCTCAAAATTTTTTCTTTTCCGTTTCAAGGTGCGTAGATTCAAAAAATGCAATGTCCGTCCGCCGTACGCCGTCCGCCGTACGCCGTCCGCCGTCCGCCGTCCGCCGTCCGCCGTCCGCCGTCCGCCGTACGCCGTCCGCCGTATCACGTATACAGGCTTCATTTTTGGTCTAAAAAAATCGTTCTTTCGCATACATGCTCCATTTGGGCCCTAGTTGTGTCCCGAAACTTTTCAGCCCGATCGGAATATACCCAGGGGTGTTATGAGTGAAAATGTGTGTAAAAATAGGTACTTTTTGCGTTTTAGCAACATGTTAGTAAAATGAGCTTTTGAGGTATCGTTTTTCATGTTTTTGGGGACGAGAAGACCGAATATGAAGTCGATTTTGACCAAAGACGCGGAAATTGAGGTTTTACCATTGGCTCAGCTCCCAAAATTGTTTTTTTTTAGTCAAAAACCTGGAAAACTGTCTGAAATCACCATCAATGTGTATACTAACATTAGAAAAAGTGTAAACAGCTGAATCAAGACCATTAAATCGCACTACCAATGATCAAATATGATCTGGGGGGGGGGGGGGGAAAGTGTAGGTACCTATTTCATGTTTTGGGGGCCAAAATTGGTGGAAATCATCAGGAATAGCTAATTCAATCATTCCACATGAAAGAAACAATAAATTTAACTGCCAACAAGAGTCTCTAGAACTCCAATAGAATAATAAACCCATGTGACAAGGACTTTGCAGCGTTTTTTGAAATACAATACATTTTGTTCTGTTAATAAATAAGCATTATTATCTACGACAGAGGTGCTCCTTGTTAAGTATAACTTCCTCTCCTTTTGATTTATTATTCTGTGAACAATACACACTTGTATTCGCTCAGCAAAAACATTTTTATAACACCCCCTCAAAAGTTTTTCGTTTATTCAAAATTTGTGGAAACCTTAAAAAATGCTATTTTAATTATTGCACATGAAATAAACAATAAATGAACAGCCAACATTTCTGTAGGTCCAATAAAATAAATAAACACGTTCATTTGACCTCATATAGGGAAGGTATGTTGGAATGTAATAACTACTCACTAGGTAGTAGATACATTATTTAAAAAAATGTATTGTACATCTACTCAAAGCATAATATATACATAGAAAGAACTATAATATGTATATAATATACATTATATACATGCTGCTAATCGTCCGTTAACCTCTTAATTGGTGGAGGGTTCACCAATTAACTTTAACGAAATCTTTAACGGGCACGTTATCCCTTCTCCTTAAAGTTTTGGTTATCTTGGGGGTGGTGAAAGGAAAATCGCTCTGATGTCCGATTAACCGAGGCCGTTAAAGTTAATCAGGTCGTTAAATAGCTGGTGAAAGAGGCCCTTAATGTGAGAACGATAAAGAACGATCGATTTGGATAACAATTTATACAATTAAAATACTTCTTATAACTTTCCCTTTCGGAGGTTGAACGCCATCTTCCCGTCCGAGAGGAGCTCAGGTTTGCAAAACCCAAAGACCTACATGAAAGAACGTATTTCATAACTCTGGACCAACAGACCGAAATTGCACCGCCTATGGCTGACGTGATGCTTGCTGCAATTTATTAATATAAGCACAATTATATTCGTTCGTTCTAAGACCTAAGAAACCTCATGATCTGATCGAACCCGCTAGCCGCAGCTAGCGCTCGAGCGGACACTGGCCGCACTACTTCGGGCGTTTAAGTACCTACGTCCGAACATCCTCCCCCCCCAATGACGCCCGTCATTCGGACTGCTCCTTGGGCAAGGGACAAAGCTTGACCAATGGACGTGTCAGCTCTCCATTGGTGGACCTAACTTTGGCTACCCGAACAATACCATCAGACCCAGCATGAAGATCGGTAATCACGCCCATGGGCCAAGAGAGCGATGGACGATTGTCGTCCATGATCAACACTACATCTCCTAAAACAGGGGGTCGGTCAGGAGTATTCCATTTGGCCCGTGCTTGCAGATCAAGCAGGTACTCCTTACTCCACTTCTTCCAGAAGCCCTGTACGGTCTGGTTCACAAACCGCCATTTGGGAATAAGGCGCGAGCTGGAGTCCAGGCAGCCTTCAGATTCCGGGAGAGCAGTAAGTGGTCTTTGTATCAAGAAGTGACCTGGTGTAAGAACGAGGATATCATCCGGCGAGGCGGATTGGAACACAAGAGGCCGACTATTAAGGATGGCCTCGACCTTAGCCACTATAGTGCTGAACGTTTGGAAATTGACCGTATGATCGCGCAAATTTACCCTAATAAGTCGCTTTGCTGACTTGACCGCAGCTTCCCATAACCCCCCAAAATGAGGAGCCCTTGGTGGTATGAACTTCCAGCTCACCCCCCTAGCAGCCAAACGTTCGGCAAGCGTGATCGATACGCCTGTCTCCAGCGCAATCCTAATGTTCCTAAGGAGGTTGGCTGCCCCCAAAAAATTGCGACCGTTGTCCGACCAAATGACGGAGGGCACCCCTCTTCGAGCGATAAATCTTTCCAGGCACTGCAGAAAACTGTCGGTGCTCAGATCCATAACTACTTCTAAGTGCACCGCCTTGGTGGCAAAGCAAACGAACACGGCCAAGTACATTTCTACTTTTCGTGCCCCACGGAGACCACTTACGGAGACCGAAAATGGGCCGGCGTAATCAATGCCGACCTGATCGAATGTGAACGTTCCCTGAACCCGCCCTGATGGGAGCTGACCCATTTCTGGTTGAAAGGCTATGGGCTTGATCGAAAAGCAGCGGGTGCACTTTGCGAGAGTTCTAGCGACCGCATTCCGACCATCTATAATCCAGAACTTCGTACGCAGGTGAGCTAGGGTCGCCCTCGGACCGACATGCAAACAGCTCTCATGAGCCTGACGAATGATAAGTTGGGTGAGCGGATCCTTGGCTGGTAAAAGTGCTGGATGCCTAGTCTCGAATGCGCTACTGCTATGCTCCAAACGGCCCCCCACTCTAATGATGCCCTCTCGTGATCGAAATATAGCGAGTTGTCTCATGAGCTTGGTACGGGGAGTGGAACGGTCTAAGGCGGAATAAATGTCCTGAAAGTGTCGACTTTGTGCGCGTCGTACTAAAACTAGATCAGCTGCCCGCAGCTCTTCAGTTGCCAATGGTTCGATCGGCGTTCTCTGAACTGTTGCACACCTAACTCTTCGAACGCGGGAGTTTCGTCCGAAACGTAAGATCCAGGCAACCACTCTTCTAAGCCGACCGAATGAGCTGAATTTTTTCTCCAACTCGTCAGTTGTCTCCAGAGCGGTGGCATGCGACCTCACCGTCCTGATCTCCTCAGCCACACTCGTTTGACTGAGGTTGGGCCTAATTCTGCAAATAGGCCACAAGGACCGGTCTGAGCGCAACCAATGAGGACCATTCCACCAAAGCTCATTCTTGATCAGTTTGTTGGGCAGGGCTCCCCTAGATGCTATATCAGCGGGGTTGTCCTGCGTCTGAACGTGGAACCAAAGCTCCTGGGGCAAACAAGAGAGAGTTTTGGCTACACGGTTTCCCACAAATACTTTCCATAACGGCGCTGGGTCGGCTGTGAGCCAGGACAGAACGATTGTGCTATCAGAGCACGCAACCAATTGAGCATGAGCGAATTGTGGCCGAATTTTGTTCATGGTCTTTCCGAGCAATTCGGCAGCGAGCAGTTCTAGCCTAGGTATTGAAACCTGCTTTATGGGGGCAATTCGAGCTCTAGCGGTGACTAGCCGGGTCACAAATGAACCTCCTTGTGCGCAAACATGATAAACCACAGCTGCATATGCCTTTTCAGAGGCGTCCGCAAATCCTACTAGCCACTGAATGGGACTAGAAACCTGAACGTGACGGGGAATCTTCAGCTCTGAGAGCGTGTCGATGGATCTAGCAATGTTTGACCAATCAGTAACCAAGGAGAGGGGAAGTGGATCGTCCCAGTCAAAACGTGCATGGCACACCTCACGCTGGATCATTCGAGCGAAGACCGAAACCGGCATGACCCAGCCCGCGGGGTCATAAATTCTACCGACCTCACTAGCCAGCTCCCTCTTGGTTCGAACTACAGGTGTGGTTGGTACCTTGAAGAAGAACGTATCAGTACGGGGGTCCCAGGCCACTCCTAGCATTCTAAGGGGCGTGCCTTCTGTGGGATCCAAGTCCACTGTTTCGCCCGATATCAGGCAATGATCTTGGGGAATACCCTGAAGCAGATCGGGGTGATTAGCGGCCCACTTTCGCATCTCAAAACCTGCAGAGCCTACCAGAGCAATAAGTTCGTCCCTAACCTCACGTGCTTCTTTGATCGAGGCACCTCCTCCATGAACATCATCCACATAGGTTTGCTCGAGTAGAACTATAGAGGCCCTGGGGTAGTCTTTGGCCTGAGTCTCTGCCAAATGTTTCAAGGTCCGGTTCGCCAGGAACGGAGCCGGAGCTGTACCATAAGTGACTGTACAGAGCGCAAAATCCTGAACAGGGTCATCCGGGGAATCTCTCCAGACAATACGGAGAAGATCTTGATCCTCTCTCGGGTGTAAAATTTGGCGGAACATTTGTTTAAGATCGCCAATGAACACATAGGGGAACGAGCGGAATCGGAGGAGAATATCACAAATGTCCGGTTGTAACTTCGGACCCACATGTAAAATTTCGTTCAGTGATCGACCATTTGCTGTCCGCTGGGACGCATTAAAAACGACACGGATCTTATCTGCTGGGTCCCCCAGGCGACGAACTGCATGATGAGGCATATAATAATGAGCTAGACCCGGCACCGGGGGATCGACAGGTCTCATGTGACCCTGAGCGGCATACTCATTCATGAACCTTTTATACGGTGGAACGAGATCAGGATTTCGCCTAAATTTGCTTTCCAATCTGTAAAGTTGCCGTAGGGCTATTGATCGAGAATGACCTAGCGAATTCCGATCCTGGGCAAGTAGCAATGGAACGGTGTACCTACCTGAACCGTCCCTGCGCACCTGATCTAAGAAAATGTTCTCAGCCTCCCGCTCGGCAGGTGTCCAAGGCTCCACCTCCTCGACTGACTCGATCTCGAACATTCGCTTAAGAAGTACGTCGGTTTCGTGAACGGAACTCTGAACCTGTATGTGTGCAGAACTCAGGGATCCAAAACTCACCTTATTAGGTACTACCCCCCTTGAAACCAAACTGAACAATGGTGGACTAACTGATGAGAACTCCACAGGGGGCACTACCGAGAATAAATTACGTACCGGATCTAACAGAGCACCCTTGGAATGAAAAAGTGGCACTCCTGAACGAGGAGGAGGGGAGCGACGTTCCTTAGGTGGAGCAGGGGCCTCCCTTGAATGTTCCCCCTTTCGTACACTGCCTCCACCCAAGGTTAGTTGAAGTGCTCTAATAATGTCCTGAATGGCCCACTTACGATATTCAGCTGACCGAACGTCCTTCCATGCCGGCTGTGTTGTACTCACTAGAGCGGGATTGGAACGAGCGCTAATTTCGGACTTTAAGGGAAAAACTTGACAAGGGGCTTCGGTAGGAATGAACCACTGAAGGTGATTCTTATCCCCGAACTTCACTATCTGCCCCTTCTGTGATTCGATTCGACCTAGCACCAACCAGCCTACTTCAGAACGTAACAACCATGGTGAGTTACCCACCGGAGGTACGCGTTCCACTTCTATGAGCTGTATGAATAGATCGGCGCTTAGTAAAAGGTCAACTTCACCCCTAGTATAAAAAGTCGGATCAGCCAATTCAGACCCTAACTCCCAGATATGGGGCCACCGATCGATAGAGAAACTGCTTGACGGGATAGGAGCAGTCACCTCGTCCAAGACGAAAGCGGTGACTGAAATGTGCCTACCTGAACGTGTGAACAGTCCGAATGAAGTAAATCCCGGAACAGCGTGCGAATTTCCCCCTACTCCCACTATGCGTCGTTCTGAGGGGAAAACCTTCAATTTGAGCGCTCGACAAAATTTAGAGGTGATTATATTAACCTCCGACCCAGTGTCCAGGAGCGCGCGCCCCACAAGGCCCCTAGCCTTTTCCCCTTTTGACACGTGCACCAGTGCCGTAGGTATTAAGCCTCCTGATCGTGGACGCCTAATGCATGATCTAGATAATGAACCTAGCGCTGGAAGAGAACTTCCCGCCACTAGCTGAGCGCCTGAACTAACTTGGTCCCGGAAATTAACTTCCCTACTACTGAACGCATGAGACTCCGGAAGGTGTCTCGCTACGTTCGACGGTCGAGGCTCGTCTTGTGCGCCTGACCTAACGCCTACTGGGGAAGGCTGCACCAAGTAAGAGGGACTTCTATGAACTAACTTAGAACTGACCAGCTGAGTAGTGCAATGGGAAGCTCCACTCCTGGGTATATCACCGCAAGGTTTCAACGGAGTGGGGCCCCCTTCCTCAGTGGTCCTAGGTACGAACATGCGCCTACCTAAAGCGGCAGCCGAGCTACTGCCTAGGAACTTACGATCGAACATCCTACCTGTGGGACCGGATCGGTTATTATGATCAATGCAATGGGCCCTATTGGAACGAACGAATATTTTCGTGCGACTTGAACAAGGATCGACCACTATAGCATCTTTCCCCCTGGAGGGATCAGACCGATCACTCCGGACAGAACGGGTCGGAGGATCGGCTCGATCCCATCCAGTGGGGCAGCCCCATTCGCAATCGGTAAAAGATCTAGCCGAACGGAACAGAGGGTCAGCCACCTCTGAGCCCCCGACCTCCTCCGAGGCCCACTTACACAAGTTGATCTCAGAGAGGGCCGGTGTGCTCGTAACCGGTGGTGACTGTGCCAAGACAGGCGAATTGCGCCTCTGGCACGATCCCCCCTTTGAACTATCAGATTGGGGAGGAAGACCCTGAGCACCCCTCGACATTACCTCCCTTTTTGAACGATGAAGCCAGGCATGATGTCCTCGTCCACAGCCGCAACGTCGTCGAGAAGGACAGTCTTGAACGTTGTCATGTCGGTAGGAAAAGCAGTTCTCGCAGAGCTTGTGTAGGCGAACGAATTCCCACTTCTTTTCCACGGGAACGGTGAAGAACTTGGGGCAGCGATATAGGAAATGGTGGTCCTCGCAATAGTGGCACCGGGGTCGAAGAGTATCTTCCTGAATGCTCAACAAATGAGGAGTAGGGGATGATCGACGGGCCTGTCTTTGAGCCGAATTTGATTTTTTATCACGATCGAATGAACCCTGAAAGGTCGAAGGGATCATTTGAGCGATCTTGAGCTCCTTGTCTAGGAACTCCAGCAGTTTCCGATGAGTCGGAACCACATCCTCGACCTCCATTTCTTGACGATTAAATTTATCCCCCAGCGTGGTGTCGATGCGAGCGAAGAGAGCCTCAAACAGCAGGAACGACTCGAGGTTATGTGTCTCAACCTCTTCCATTGAACGGATCCAAGACCGGGCCGCACTCAGGAACGCTTCCAACTGCTGCACATCATTTTCTTTGATAGTAGGTACGAATTTAAGGTTCGAAAAGGATCGACGTGCGAGACGATATCGACCGGAATTTTCCGCGATCAAGGAGTTATAAAGAGCCTGATAGTCCGATCCGTCGGAACGATGACTAGTAAGGGCCGAACGAGCCTGACCAACCAGCTTCTCGACGAGCGCCTGATATTTAATCTCGTCCGGTAGGTACGGTACATTGTGAACCGCTCGATCGTATAAACCACGAAATAAGGCGAAATTCGTAATGTCCCCATCGTACAATGGAACTGTAGGCAGCATAACATTCATGTATTTTACTGCATCGAACGTGAGTTTGCTCCGATCATTAGAACTTTCCGAAAAAGATCCTGAAGGCTTCAAAGTCGGTGTGGGTAGTCCTATCTCTAACGCCACTTGCAGATCGGCTACTTGGGATAAAAGCAATTCACTTACGTCCCCATCGAAATCGGCGGATTCGATCCGCGAAAACAGGTCGTCAGCAGCTTTCGCTAAATCGCCCGCACGTGATCGGGCCTCCTTGGAACATTGTGACATCTTCAACGACGACTGGGCTTTAGTCGCCCATGAACAGAGTGTTTTATAAAGCGCCTTTTGATTGGCCTTAAAACTCTTGACGACTTCAGCTGAGATCTCCAGTCCACGAACGGAGATGACCGCGTTGGAACTCATCGTCGAATGAACGAAAGGAACAAACGCGAAATACTGGAATGTAGGTACTCAGCTATTCCGCAAAAGTCCCGGGTTTCGGCACCAAAAATGTTTGGTCGATAACGAAAAACGCAAACTAAATTCACTTGAACTGATTTAATGTGAGAACGATAAAGAACGATCGATTTGGATAACAATTTATACAATTAAAATACTTCTTATAACTTTCCCTTTCGGAGGTTGAACGCCATCTTCCCGTCCGAGAGGAGCTCAGGTTTGCAAAACCCAAAGACCTACATGAAAGAACGTATTTCATAACTCTGGACCAACAGACCGAAATTGCACCGCCTATGGCTGACGTGATGCTTGCTGCAATTTATTAATATAAGCACAATTATATTCGTTCGTTCTAAGACCTAAGAAACCTCATGATCTGATCGAACCCGCTAGCCGCAGCTAGCGCTCGAGCGGACACTGGCCGCACTACTTCGGGCGTTTAAGTACCTACGTCCGAACAACGCTCATACCGCAGCTTGTCGGCCACGCACTCCGCAGTGGTTAACGTAATATGGTTAGGTAAATCGAGAGCTATCCAACGAGTGGTGAACGATTTTTGTACGATGATAACTGGCGAAGTTAAAGTTCCGTAGCAACGAATCGGTTGTACGTGAAAATCATTAGAAACGTTGTCGTCCCAGATTTCGTTACGAAATTTCGTTAGCTTTTTTGGCTAGTTAGTCCATGGCTAAAACACATTCTGTGTTAATATCGCTGAACAACCAACTCGAATTCATACAGCCATCCTTGATTATAATGAGGTGCTCCCTAGTGTTGATATAATATGGGCCGGAATTATACCGTTTGATTCACGATCATGTTGACGGTGCTTTTTGGGGCAGACGAACGGCTGGTCGTACAATACTCCGGGTGGTCTCAAAAATTGTTTAGCTCATGACAAATGTATTGACTTCCAAAAAACCATACCCTTCCATCGAAAGTTTTCGAGCTACGGCGTTATGATAATTTCAACCCCTATTTTGAACCCCTTAGAGATGACTGACACTAACGTCGAGCTTCGAGAACCAACTAGACGCCGAACGGAACCTATAACCCGAATTTCATCAAATTTTTTTTTTCACGGCGCGGCGTACGGCGGACAGACAGAAATTTTTGTATTGCATTTTTGGATTCTATATACCTAGAAACGTAAACCATCAAATTTTGAGGGGGTTAGAATTTTTTCTTTCATCCTCGATTCCAATGGTTCATTATTGAACATAATGAACCAAAAATTCAAAAAAATTCTGTAGTTGATCCCTACAGCTAACCTATATCATAGGCAGCAAAGTTCTCGTGGCTATCTCTCCCTTGTTTATCTGAGACTTTCCATTGAGATCAAGAGCTCCTATTGGCGAAATTAAATGAAAATTTTTGTTTTTGTGGTAAGTACGTCGTTTACTAAAAATTAATAGCTGCAATTCTACATAAGAGTTTTCATGGGTGATAGAAAGTGAGTACATCTAATAATGTTCGTTGAAAATATTCAGTGTCCTCTGCATTTCCAAAGAACAATAAGCAAACAGGGCCAAATCATCAGCGTATTGCAAAGACCCAATGTCTATTGCCCGAGATATATTTTTGCGCTTTTACTCGAAAGGAAAGAGTCCAAGTCGGCAATGAAACGGGATAACAGTAGAGGCGATATTACATCGTCCTGCAAAAACCCTTCAGTGATATCAGAAGGCCCTAGTATTTTCGTTGTCAACCCTTGCCGAGAAGGATGGTAGATTGCGTTGAGAATGTTTTCCAGTTTGGCACCAATATTCAGTTCATATAGTTTTTTCCATACCTAGGTGCCGACCCGTTTCGGCGGTACATATATAAAATTACTGGAAATAATAAACTTATAATTTCGGCAATCAACTTGACGCAGCCACCGTGCGCATTATTACTCCTTTGAATTCAACGAAGAACTATGAAGTATGCATGCGGGCTCCGATTGAGCCAGAGATGATCTCAGCAATTTTCCATTACCCTTGGCCAGCACGGAGGGATGAAAAACGCGACTTCCAAATGACATAGCTCAAAAACCAATGTGTTCTGTGGGAATGGGGATCGATTTTTGCCGAAAATATTCACCTGAAACTTTGTTGGTCCTGAGGCCGTGGGAATTTCCGGGATTGGGGAATCGAATATTGTTCGAATACTGATGGCAGGTTTAATCACTCCAGTTGTGTAAGGGCATATGCATACATTTATATTTTGACAGTTCGAGCACCTCCAAGTTTTATCTCAGTTTGGGCAGGGCGACTACAGACGATGGATTATTATGAAACGAGGGATTATTACCCCGACTTGGATGGGCGGTTGCCGATTGACTTCGAAAAAAGTGAGATCAGGAGTGTTTTCAAAGGCGCAAACTTATTTATAACGGGAGGAGCAGGTTTTCTTGGAAGTCTACTCATTGAAAAAATAGCAAGGTAGGTAAAGATAGTTTAAAAAAATACTACTGCTTTTCCCCTCGGGGCAATCAAGTTGAAAACACACAGAGTTCCAAATACATTTCTTCTTGGCGCAACTTTTGGGTCAGGTTTCCCCTATGGCCATTTGTAAGGTAACCAACCCATATTATTTCTTTCAGACTTCAAACTATGAATAATTATTTGCATTGATTTCTGATCAGATGTCCAATTTTTGGTCTGACTTTTTTCGTAAAGATCTACTAGATTCACTATAAATTAAAATGTTAGTGATGACCTGATCTTATTTTTGGTTTATTATTTTCTATAATGAACCTTTTCGGAATCGGAACCTAAGGAATCGAGCATGAAAAAACAATTTCAACCTCCCCCTCAAAATTTTATGGCATACGTTTCAAGGTATCAAGTCTGAAAATAGAATACAAATTCCTGTTCTTAGTTACCATGAACCAAAATTAATGAAGTTTGGTTTGCAGGTCCCCATTTGGGGTCTTGTTGGTCCGCGAAGCTCTTCGTTACTGTCACTCATCTCTAAGGGGTGAAAAAATAGAGGCTGAAATAATGAATCTTAGGGCTCGACTATGAAAAAAAAAAAAAAAAAAATTAACCCCACCACCTCAAGATTTGTTTTTTTCCGTTTCAAGGTATGTAGAGACCGAAAATGCAATAAAAAACTCTGCAAATTATTACACAAGGGGTTATAATTTTCAGTATATAGCGCTTCTGCGTAGATCAGTGTTTTCTGTGGTCAATACTTACCATCGTGCTCCCTCACAACAGAGCCCTAAAATCCAGTAACCACTTAGAAAATGGAGCCGTACAGTGGAATGGCGGATGACGTTCGGCATTGGATAAAATAAACGACCCGTTGAGAAACAAAAGCCAGTTTGCTGATGCGCAGTAGTCATATACAATGATCCAACCGTTTTGAAATTCACAGCACTTTGCCCTTCACTACCACCACCATTTACAACACTCCTCCGCACATCACAACAGGCACACATACTATTATTCCCCACAACAACCCCTAAGGGAACATTGTGAATAAGCTGACTGATTGAAATTCATTGCGGGCCATCTTCTTCCAATGATTTTATGCTCATTTATTGTATTGAATTGCATGCAACCCACACGAAACCATTGAATTCCAACTGAATTCCTCGATCCCATTATTGAAAGTATGGTTCATTATTGAAAATAATAAACCAAAAGAAGGCATTATTTTCAGATCTTGCCCGGATTTTCGTAGAATTTACCTCCTTCTACGACCAAAACGAGGCCTGACGCCCACTCAAAGACTGGAAAAGTTATTTGAAAATGAAGTACGAAACCATATTATTCATTTTTCATATTTTATTTCATGAAATGAACTTCCACAGTGCGAATTGCGGGCAATGATATGATTGAGGTACGATTACTCCGATTTTGTCATACTGATCAATAATATATCAGTTCGAATTGTACCGATGTACTCATTCGAACAGGAAGGAGGACGTGAAATAATTACACAGTCGAGTACGCTCCATGTGGAACTTAATGAGTGTACCTAACTGACCTAATGAAGCCTACGAATAGATTGAATAAATTGGCCACCTTGCAGATATATCACTTACTTAAGAAAGAGAACCCGGAATTCTCATCGAGAGTGTTCATTATGGAAGGTGACCTCAACGAGCCGATGTGTGGGCTGAGCGTGGAAAATCAAAATATCATCAGAGAAGAAGTGAATTTCATCTATCACATCGCCGCCTGTCTGAGGATGTCGGAGCCTTTGAAAACCGCATATAACATGAATATCCGAGCCACTAAAGACCTTCTTGATATGGGCACTGAGATAAAAGAACTAAAGGTAAAGTTAAACAAGGATTGATGCGTTTTTGGATTTATTCCTGTTTTTGAAGTGTATACAATCGCGTTATGCACTTACACAGCGGCTTGTTGTTATAGTACTGGTAGATACTCTACACAAATCTTGGTAGTATTTTTTTTAAACTTATTTTTACATACCTTTCAGTCCGATGAGGGGTCCGTTCGTAGACTTTCACTCTTCACTGTGCACTCTTCAAGTCCACACGCTGCACTCTGTGGACAAATTTCCGTTCCTAAAGATCGCTCTTGATTTGAAGAGGAATACTGAAGTGCAAAGTGTAGAATTGCAGAATTTGACCCTTTTTTGAACAATTCCGTTCCTAAAGGTTATCTTCCGCAAAGTGCAAAGTGAAGAGTCTGTGTTTCAAATGACGAGTTTAAAACATTTTTCAGAGTCCATAATGACTGTGGTAGAACGACATACTTTGCAAATCGGCTTTTAGGTATTATTTCTTCGTTGTCTTCAATTTTTTGTAGTGCCAATAAAACGAAGAGAATTCAATCTTTCGATTACGTCTTAAGGTGGTTCAATTAGTGTGAGGGCAAGCATCTAAAATACCATCGAAGGTAGCTCCACTGAGGCCATCAAAATACTCAACATTTGGAAGGAAGGAAATGTTAGGGAGCGGCAGGTTGTTGATGTTTTTGTAGAAAAAGAGACTACCTACCTAATTTTAATATCCCTACCTATTTTTTTTAAATAATGGAAATTTTCCGATAGTTCTCATCTGAGGATGATGGATGAGGATATTAAACGTGCTCGCACTTTCTTCGCCTCCATTCTTAAAAGATGAACCAAAGCCAATCGCTTTGTTTTCTACAATACATCTCTGTGTTATTAAACTACTTTTCGGGGAAATCGAATAGACCTTACTTGTGAGTGGAGATTGAAGAAAAAAAGCGGAAAACGGCCGAAAACTTGATGAAATCGGAAGAAAAGTATCGGAAACAACAGCGATAAACTGTAACAGTTATTGGAGGCTACTCCACAAAACGGCGGTAGAGCACTCTTCGTTTCGAGTAGAACTGAAGACTGGGAGTGCGAAGTCTTTAGGAACAGAAAGTTATCCTACTTTTCATAATAAGTGGAGATTACAAAAATGAAGAGTTTCAAAGTGAAAAGTTGAAGAGCCTTTAAGAATGGGCCCCAGGTACCTAATCATTTAAATACAACTATCCACCCTCTTCAAAGCCCGATTCCCACGATTCTGATGATTCCGGAACTTGATACGAACTGCCATATCGGTGTCACTGTGACATAATTTATTACAGTAGTGCCTAAGTAATTTCGTTTTTTGTAATCATAAGTATAGGTTAGTATGTAGGTTGTAATAATATTATTAGTAATTAACTTGCTAACCTCAAGGAACGGAGATTAGTTGGTAGGTATAATTATTCTCCCAAAATCATCGTAGCTCTTTAACCCAAACACATTGCTCTGCACACTAAATTTCCCTTCCGATTCCCCCAACTCATTCCCCTCTATTCAGGTTTGCACTTATTTCACTTCCATTTGGTTACTTACCTGACCCGTTTGTTCCGTAACACCCCTGCTCCGAAGGTCGTAGATTTCAACACCGATGATGTAACGATTAAGCTGAAATCCATGTATAATCTAGTACCTATATATATATACAAAATTATAGGTCATTATAATAGCTCAGCAGTCTAACCATTCCGCAAAGTAGGTAGTGAACTGGTAAAATTTCACTATGAATCACTTTAGTTTCAAACTTTTGTTTCCAGGGTTTCATTTACGTTTCTACGGCGTATAGTAACTGCTTCACACCGGCCATCAATGAGATGTTTTATCCAACCACGTACAACTGGGAACAAGTGAAAGAGCTTACTGAACGGATGTCTGAAGAGGAGTTAAGCTATTTCACCCCTAAGTATGAGGCTGAGGTGGAGATACTTAATTTATTGTTACCTGTTTGGTGTATGGAGATTGTCTCACAGCATGACATTTACGTAGTGTTATATGGATTGCATTTAGCTCGACGTGTGTTGTACCTATTAATTGCTAGGTATCGTGCCAGTAAACAATAGGAGTTTGCGGCTTGATGAGAAAGGCAACTTTCAACTCTAATCCCAGTTCAACAGGCTCTGGTAGGCTGATGACAAAAATAATTACGGAATTCCAAAAATCCTGATTAAGTGCCACTGTTCAGCAAAAAAGAGCCGAATGTGTGAATATTCGGTACCTACTTTATTAGCCTGAGTAGGGCCACTTTTTTAATTGTCAAGTGTGACGTAGGATCCATATTGTAACTCAGAATTTGATGGGGTATCATACTGGATAATTGGAAAAACATGATTTGGATGAAACATTTGAGCAAAAGTTGTTAATTTAGCGTGTTGCAGTATGGCAGGGATTAAATCGGTGATAGTACGTATCGTTTTCTGAAATACCTCACGAAAGATTTCAATAAATGAACAAATTACATCATGAGACTCTTCAGTAACCAGCATTTAAGATATTAAAACGTCATGGTTTTGTATTTGAGAGCGCTGATACAAAAGAAAAGGACTTCCACCTATTATTTGACAATCAACACAAATTGATACTGAATCGATCAGGAAAAACCATGATGGTTACGTAATCATACTCGCCGTACTCAAGCGTAATGGAAGTCGAGGTTGGTATTTTCAGTATGATATCCGCCATACACCCGAACAGTTCACTTATTTATGGTAGCCTTGGCTAGGCGATTACCATAACCACAATTTACAACGTATAGGTACAAGAGAAATACTATTTAACGCTGGAAAATAGGAGTATGCATGTTATGGATTCATTTAAAAAATAAAATGAAATGCTATACGTAAGCAATTTTTATCAACATCACAGTATTTGTGTTTCTAAGGCTGGTTGGACAATGGGTGAACACGTACGCGTTCAGTAAAGCTATTTCCGAGGATATGGTTAAATCATACGTGCAGAAAATTCCTGTAGCGATCGCCAGACCGTCTATTGGTACGTTAATTTGATGATAGTATTTTGTTGTTTGGATTCGATGTATAGAAATCTCTAGATTAAAATCTCACCATTTAGTACCTAATAAACAATTTAGAAATAATTTTATTTGTGCACGCAAAGTTTGAATCATATAATTCTGCGTTATGAAAAATGGCTCCTTCCCAGACCATAATAATTTTTGCCCTACATCATAGTTGATTTTACGTATCCTGGCTATTAGTAACCAGTAAGACATGTTTTCCCTTATCAGTTTATGGAAGCCTTCGAGATGATAATGTGGTGGAGGGATATGGTCTATCTTCCAAGCCAGGAAAACCGCCCAGCCTATTGGTGTCAAAAATTCAACAGGTCTAGTGATACGGTAACTTCCTCTGGGATGCACCATTATCTGAATAATTATTCTCGAAGATGATTCTCGAAATACTGTTGGCACCGGAAGGCTATTATGTCTAGGGAACGAGCGAGTTAATTGAGAATTAGTTGGACAATTTTGAACCTCCCACCCCCCTCCCACAGAGCAATTTTGATTAACTCGACCCTTCGAGAGGTCGAAGCACGTGACTAGTGAGGTTTTAAACCAAACAACAAAAACCCAATTTACTATAAAATGGTTTATCATTTCCCTGTATGAATACCCTCTCTGCGGAGATCACGTCCTGTTCATTTTCTGAGGATCACTAAGAAGTCAAAAAGACCTATCAACAAAATCCAAAATAACAATCTTTCATCAGATCAAATGAAAATGTTTATAATTTCATTAAGGAATTCAAGATTCAAGTTTCATACAAACGCGTGGGATTCAATAATTAAATCATTAATTATTTGTAGTTATTCATGAAGCATGAATAACTACAAATCTGCGTAGATAGTATAATAAACCGTTGTGTAATAATTTACCCACAAATACTTCAACATTTGTTCAAGTTGCAAAAGTATCTATCAACAAAATCCAAAAGAGCCATCATTTTGGTTTATTATTTTCAAAAATGAACCATTGGAATCGAGCATGAAAAAAAACGATGCAAATCCCTGCACCCCGTACTCGTTACTAGGTACCTCCCTAAACCGTTGTGTAATAATTTACCTGTGTAGGTTCCACTTCTACGGAGATAGAATAATGAACCGTTGTGTAATAATTTGCCCATCAATAATACTTCAACGGTTGTTCAAGTTGCAAAAGTACCTATCAACAAAATCCAGCCCCTTCTTGGTAGATTAGCCGTTGTGTAATAATTTACCTTTGTGTAATAATTTGTCGTTGTGTAATAATTTGCCATTATGTAATAATTTGCCATTATGTAATAATTTACCCATCAATAATACTTCAACGGTTGTTCAAGTTGCAAAAGTACCTATCAACAAAATCCAGCCCCTTCTGGGTAGATGAGCCGTGGTGTAATAATTTGCCATTGTGTAATAATTTACCCATCAATAATACTTCATCGGTTGTTCAAGTTGCAAAAGTACTTATCAACAAAATCCAGTCGGATCGCACACCCTCCGTAGGTTAATACCTAACCCCGTACGCGTTACTAGGTACCTACCTAAATCACGAGGTAAATGTTGCTAAAATAATTCTGTCGATTGCAAACAGTACCTAACAAAAAGAAACGCACATCATTTATCAAATGAAATAATATCACAGAACAACCAACTCGACCTCTTAGGTACACCACCAATAAAATCGGCGCGTCCCTGGTGACGAGATTTCGTCTATTGTATACAATTTCATTCACACTGGAGTCGAAAATGCCTGTCGGTGCTAACTTCGGGGCCTTACTGTGAACGAACGGCTGGACGTACGATGGTCCAGATGGTCTTAAAAAACTCGCAAGTTCGAGAACTATTTAAAACCCTAAAAAAATTCCCGTAAAACAAAGGTATAGGCGTTTTGAAAATTTCAACCCCTATTTTGAACCCCTTAGAGATGACTGACAGTAACGTCGAGCTTGGACGACCAACTAGACCCCGAACGGAACCTATAACCCGAATTTCATCAATTTTTTTTCATGGTAACTAAGAAAAGTGGCCCGTACGGCGTACGGTGGACCGACAGAAATATTTTTATTGCAGTTTTGGATTCTACAATCCTTGAAACGTAGGTAAACCATCAAATTTTGAGGGGGGGTAAGAATTTTTTTTTTCATGCTCGATTCCAATGGTTCATTATTGAAAATAATAAACCAAAAAATTCTAACCCCCCCCCCCCCCCCCCTCAAAATTTGATAGTTTACGTTTCAAGGTATGTAGAATCCAAAACTGCAATAAAAAATTTCTGTCTGTCCGCCGTACGGGCCACTTTTCTTAGTTACCATGAAGCAAAATTGATGAAATTCGGGTTATAGGTTCCGTTCGGGGTCTAGTTGGTCCTCGAAGCTCGACGTTACTGTCAGTCATCTCTAAGGGGTTCAAAATAGGGGTTGAAATTTTCAGAACGCCGTAGCTCGAAAACTTGCGATGGAAGGGTGTTGTTTTTTTACGTTATTAAATTTGTCTTGAGCTAAACAATTTTTTGAGACCACCCGGAGGAGCATCGTAAGTCCAGCCGTTCGTGAGCACCATAAAGCTTCGTCAACACGATCGTGAATCAAACGGTATAAAGCCGGCGCAGATAATCGTCACTATGGAGCACCTGATTATAATCAAGGATGGCTGTATGAAGTCGAGTTGGTTGTTCTGCGATATTATTTCATATTTGATAAGTGATGGACTATTGGATTTTGTTGGTAGGTACTTGTGAAAGTTGAACAAACGTTGAAGTATTATTGATGGGTAAATTATTACTCAATGGTAAATTACTGCACAACGGCAAATTATTACACAACGGTAAAAATTATTACACAACGGTAAATTATTTCATAACGGTAGATTATTACACAGCGGTAAATTATTACACAACGGTTCATCTACCAAGAAGGGGCTGGATTTTGTTGTTCGGTACTTTTGCAACTTGAACTAACGTTAAAGTATTGTTGATGGGTAAATTATTACACAATGATAAATTATTACACAACGGCAAATCATTACACAACGGTAAATTATTACATAACGGTAAATTATTTCACAAAGGTAAATTATTACACAACGGTAAATCATGCACAACGGTTCATCAACCAAGAAGGGGCTGGATTTCGTTGATCGGTAGTTTTGCAACTTGAACAACCGTTGAAGTATTATTGATGGGCAAGTTATTACACAACGGTGCATTATACTTGACCACGAAGGTAGGTATTGACCACAGAAAACAGTGATCTACGCAGAAGGGGCATCTATTTCACTCCACATCAACAATTTTCCTTCAGAACTTCATTATTTGCGTTTCCTTTTGCCGTTTTAGTTACTGCTCGTCATCGACAAAATTGTTTTAGCAACATTTAACTCGTGATTTAGGTAGGTACGTAGTAACGAGTACGGGGTTAGGTACTAACCTGCGGAGGGTCTGCGATCTACATAATATGTATAGAATAGTACATATTATATTATATAGACGGGTTATCTATACGGAGAGCTGTGATCTGTACCAGAAGGGTAATAATAAACCGTTGTGCAGGGATTTGCAGTGTTTTTCAAATAGAATAATATCACAGAAAAACCAACTCGACTTCATACAGCCATCCGTGAATATAATCAAGTGCTCCTTAGCAATGATATCTCGGCTGAATGTATACAATTTGATTCACCCTCCTGTTGACGGAGCCTGTCGGTGCAAATTTCGGGGCCTTACTGTGAACAAACGGCTGGACGTACAATCTCAAAAAACTCCCAAGTTCAAGAACTATTTAAAAACGAAAAAAAATTCGAGGTAGCGGCGTCCTGGAGATTTCAACCCCTGTTTTTCACCCCTTACAGATGACGGACGCCGAGCTTACCCCAAATGGGACCTACAAACCGAATGTCATCAATTCTGGTTCATGGCAACTAAGGAAAGTGCGATGTACGGCGTTCGGCGTAGTCGGACAGACAGAAATTTTTCAATTACATTTTCGGATTCTACATACCATGAAACGGAATCACATTTTGAAGGGGATTAAATTTTTTTTTTTTTTCATGCTCGATTCCAAAGGTTCATCATTGAGAAAAAATAAACCAAAAGTCATAAAAACCAGTACTACCCTTTCACAGAGTGTTCGAGCTACAGCCTAAAATTTCAACCACTATTTTTCAACCCGTACACCTACATACCAACTTTCTAAATTACGGTGGTCGGACAGAAATTTTTGGTTTATTATTTTCATTAACGAACCTCTGGAATCGAGCATGATATGTATGAGGTACCTCGAAGCACACAACATCAACTTTTGAGACGGTTAAACGTTGTTATTCATGCCCGGTTCCAAAGGTTGATTGTTGAAAACGATAATCCAAAACTACGGAATTAATAGTGCGATTCACTGTGAAGGGTGATACATAACATGAATAGTGGTTACCTTACTTCAGAATTAGAAATTCATTGTGTCCATTTCAGTGGTAGGCTGCTCGGAGGAGCCATTGAAAGGGTGGATTAACAATGTTTACGGAGCAGTCGGCGTGTCAGCTGCAACCTCCGTTGGGCTGATCAGAGTTTGGTACGCTGACAGAAGTAAAATTGCAGACATCATCCCAGCTGATTATGTAGTTAATACTATGATTGCCATCACGTGGCAACTTGAGAAAAACCAAAGAGAAAAGTGAGTTCGACTACTAAGATAGCCAAAGATACTGATGCACAGACATATGATATACAATACATATTCTTCTTACTAACGTCATTACTTATTCATCGTGGCTCCTATATCAACTCCAAGCATGTTTTCAAAGAGATAACATTTCAGAATTCCAAAATCCAGAACTCTAAGCCAATTACCTTGTTCAGCACCAGTGACGCTTGTTATGAAAAGAGTAGTAGCTTTAATGGGGGCTAACCTGTTCTGGTATGGAGCCTGTCGATGTAGGTACTTATTCAAAATTGATTTGTTTTAATTCTCCGGAGAAGAAGGTAACCTGGGGGTCGTCATCGACCACTAAAATAATCTCAGATGTTTGGTGGTATAACGCTGAGAACAATAATTTATTTCAGCGAGCGTTTTCGTGACATGCTGCAGCCATTTTTCTAGGTTCTTCCGCCTCGGACACTGGAGTGTCTTGAGTCCTTTTGGGCCTCATTCGGCTCATCTAATGATAAATATTATAAAAAAGGAAGGCGTCCGCAAGTAGTGGAAGGGAGGATACCTACACAAGCACCAGAAGTGAAACTATTATAACGAACAATTAACAACTGCTTCACATTCCAGGGTATACTTGGGAAACCCAATTTACAATATCGTCTCCTCACCAAAAGCACCAACAACTTGGGGCGGGTACATGGACCAGTCATTCCAAGCCGCATATGAGAGTAAAGTGGCTACTACAAAGGCTATAGGAGAGTATTCCTTGAAGCTTGTAAGCAGAAGATGGTTGTTCTTCATGCTGTTTTACCTTCTTCACCTGACTCAAAGTCTTCTGGTTGATACTTTCCTGGTACTGCGAGGGAAACCTGCAATGTGAGTTTACTTAATTTACGTAAAACGGCATTAAAAAAAAAATTTCAAAAACGCCCATTTTTAGGATTATCTATTTGCAAATTCAGTAATAGTTGAAAGTGGTTCATTTTAGGAAAATATATACTAGAGTACTTACACGTGGTGTTTGGATGAATCAACATAGCGAGATTTAGGTATTATTGTATTTAGGTATTTTTACCTACGTTAATGTACCCACTGTGTGAACTTGGTTTTTTCCCCTTCCAAACAGGTTACTAAAGGGTTACATAAAAATAATGAGGTTCAACATGCAGTTGGCATTCTTCTGCGAAAGAGAATGGAAATACGAGCAAAACAATGTTGATTCTGTATTGAAAGGCATGTCAGAACAGGACAAAGCCATTTTTCCATTCGACATGACTTCATTTAGTTGGGAAAAATACCACGTTTTCAGTATCAGAGCTATTCTAAAATACACAGTGAAGTCGAAGGATTCCGAGAGCCCAAAAGCTGCACGAGACCGCTTTTTGAGGTAATAATAAGTATGGTATAATAATATTACTTTCTGTTGCATCAAAGGGGCGGGCACGTGGTCATCACAACGACAGTTTTTCAAAGTTGCTGTATGAGTTATTATGTGCAGATAAGGGTATTTAAATTGATAACGATGAAGTGACCGATCCTATGCTTGCCTGGTAAACCCAGCTCCTCCCATCCAGACCACGTCCTGATGAGTTGCCCGGCCCTTGCTCACAAGAAGTGCGAGTACAGGCATAACATGGTGGCACGTATAGTCCATCAAGAGCTGGCCTTGTTCGCGACAGGACGCGATACTGCCAGGACGCGATGAGCCAGCTAGATACTTGGAGAATGAAAATTACAAGATTTATTGGGACAAGGAGCTACCATCGATGTATTAAACTAACTGGATTGCTCTCGGCGAGAAGGCAGGCAGGCGGTCAGAGATTCGGGTGGCCTTCCCCAACTAGTGAGGGGCAATAAGGCTGAGGGGCCCTCGCTCAACTCCCACGATTCCCTTCATTTTTAAGGGAATGGAATTTCCTTTGGAGGCTGATTACTCATCTCCTTCTTGATCTAATATTCCTCATACCCAAATACTATCGTATAATAAATAATGATTCAATAGAAACCCTGCAGAATAAATAAAAATAACAGGTAATTGAGGACAGAATGAATAAAGAGAGAGTAAAAATAGTTTTAATGAGGGTATACACAGAATGGTATTATTCAAAGAAACTTACACAGACTAACGTAGGTAGGTAAAGGGCATAGGTATAGTAATAGTTGATTGCAAATAATCTGGTAAGCATACCCATTTGTCTACTGATTATTGAATAAAATGAGTTTGGTAGGTAAGTTTTGTCTTAATCCTTTTTTTGCATTTTCTTTCGCAGTTATCTCTCTAGCTAGATGATGGCTGATAATTTTGAGGAAATACTTGGCGGTCAAATTGACTAGCCTTATCGTGTGACTATGATCAGTGTAGGGGTATGTATCATACCCCTGAAACAAAGAGTTTTCGAAAAAAGATAGAATTTCGTACAAAATAACATTTTCATCTGTGCGAGTGATATTCTTATGTTGTATGGATACGAATCGGTATATGAATTTGGCAATCCTAAATACATTGTGAGATGGTCGAAAAAGATGTAATTATTTAATATTTACCTAGGTTCTTTTTTCGATTGTATGACATTATGATCATATATGTTGATTTTACATTACATAGGTACATACCTGGATTCTGACCACAGCCCTTCTTTTCTTCTTTGGGGGAGGCTGGAGGTGCTCTGGAAACTTGAAGATTGATGGAACTGCATCTGACTTAAGTAGTTCAACACCAGCTCCTAGGCGGATTTGATAGGAGTCAATAGAAAAATGTTCTCCACGCAATCTTGAATGATTAGTGGGAACGAAACCGACTCGTCTCATGGCAATGATCCATCTCTTTAAGAGTTCTTCATCTCGCGGGAATCTGAAAAAGAGTTTGCAAGTACTCAGTTAGCAATGACTGAGTGAAAAGCAAGAACAAAAAAAAAAGTTGCGTAACAAGTAGGATTCAGCTATTCCTGATCATCGATGTTCCTGATATAAATGAAATGAAGGAAAACGTTGAAATGAGGATAACAACCGATGGGATAACATTGAGAATGAGCGTGTAGATGTCAGAAAAGACACAACTTACCGATGAAATTGCAAACTACTCCCTTTCTTCTGTCGATTGGTGCAGTTGAAGTCAGAGCACGAGTTCACCATGGTGAGATTTCCCTGTCCATACGAACAGTTCAAATTAAATGGATCTCAAAATGTTTAGGGAAATTTAATAAAAACGAGGAACTTCGGTGCGTTTCACGCATAGAGGGAAGCTAGCCTATCTTCCCACTGTTGGACGGGAAGGAGTTGCCCCTCAGTGGAGGGGGAGAAGTGAGAAGCAATGGCTTGGGCGTTGAACCCTACCAGGATAGGCAAGGAGCAATCCAGTTAGTTTAATACATCGATGGCCGACTGACCTGCCAATCACCGCGCGCCGGCCTGGTATTGTCCTCCTGCACAAGGTGGAGGGAGCGGCCTACCTAACTGACATCTCCGTACCACCCACATCAAACCTGAAAGGCAAGCACAGGGAGAAGGTAAGTATTTATCACTTCCTAGCGAGACTAGGACGATGTCGGAGAAGGAGGTGGTACGGATCGTACCCGTGGTCTTGTCTGCCACCGGGGTGGCAGGAAATGATCCGAGGAACTTTTAACATGGAACAGGTTTTTATGGGGGTAAACCAGACTGGAAAGCGTCCGCATCCTGCCCGCGTAACACTGGGCTCCCCTCCCCATCGCCTGCACAGTTCTCCCTCTACCCCACTCCTGCCACCCAGCCAACCTCCTATCCAACCACGCGTGGTGCCTTCTCCAAGGAGAGTATGGCCAGACCCTACTCCGCCGAAAACTACCAAGGGGCTTCCGCCGTTTCAGCTGTAGCAGCTGACGACATGTATTACATTACATTGCGTTAGGTCGCTGGTCCGAGGCTTGAAATCCCAAGAAGTTTTTTTGCTTCCTCACTACCGAAGTTAGGGAAGCCTTGGATTCGTGATTGAGTAAAACAAAGTTCATGCCCTCCAAAACGAAAATTTCCACTACCATTTTCCGTTTCAGACATCGAGGAACGTATTTGGTTCGGTGTCTGTCTGTGGTAATTCCTTGCAACACCCATAATTATCCGAAATAATGGTCGAAGTGGGCTGAAATTTCGAGGGTAGGTGCGGGTTGAGTCACAGATGGATACCAAAATCATTGAAAAAGTACCGTAACTTTCGTCTGCGCATGCGCAAACGTGAAATAATTGGAACAACCATAACTACCCTAAATATCGTTGAAAAGAGTTCAAACTTGGAGGGTCGGCCAGGAATAATAATTTGATCATTCAATATTAATTTCATTGGAATCGTAATGTAACTTTGATCTACGCATGCGCTAACATGAAATGTCGACCATATCCTTGTAACGCTTTTAACTACACGATAAATAATCGTAGAGAGCTGAAATTCTGAGGGTATACGCGGGTTGGATCGCAGATGGTCCCGTTTCGAAATCATGAAAATCGTTCAGTCTGCGCATGCGCAAACGTGAAATACTTGGAGTGCCCATAACTACCTTCATTATCGTTGAAATGAGTTCACATTTGGCGGATCGATTAGTATAATACTTTGATGGCTCCATATGAACTTCATTGGAGTCTTACTGTAATTTCCCTCTGCGCATGCGCAAATATGAAATGTTGACCGTTTCCTTATAATGCTTCTAACTACGCGAAAAATAGCCGTAGAGAGCTAAAATTTTGAGGGTACACGCGGGTTGGATCGCAGATGGTCCCGTATCATAACGAACCTACCCAACTAGTCTATACGTTCATGTGATTCAAGTGAGGAAGCTATAGTGCCTACTCGAATTGGCAGACGTTTTTCTACATATCTCAATATCCTCTGTTATCATGTACCTATTCGAAAAACACGTTCCATGTTTCCTTGCTTTGATCCTTGATATAAACTGTTATAATCTGGGGGTCTGGGGGTGTCCCCCAGATTTCATTCGACAACAAACGTACCGTCATGAACACAAACCACTGGCGGCAACGCTTTTTTTGTAACCTTCAGTCAAAATTGTTCACGAGCTATAAGAACTTCACCGTAAATATATCAAAATCAGCTTCAGCAAATTTCAGATTTGGTATCATAACGGATTCCAATCACTCATGTTTTGGCGAATTCGAGTTTCATGAGCTGAGGTACTTTTCTTGTCAAATGGAAAAGTCATTTTAGATAGGAATTTGTTTATAAGTACCTAATCTTTGAAAGAGATGGAGGTAGCTACGTTTTCCACTTACTTATTATTGATACAAAGACGAGGTAATAATCTTCGGCTGAACTGCATTCCACAAGGTTGGTAGGTACAAAAGGTTTTAATGTTTGTGAGTGGGGTTTTTAAGGAAACTTAGACAGTTCTTTCCTGTGGTAATGGCCATTTCAAGAGAGTGATATTCAGAGCAGTGATTTTGTCCGAATGTCTAATGAAATTCAATGATTTTTTTGTTAAATTTTTGGTTTTGTTTCCAGGTTTGTGTTTATCAGACAAACCATCACGCGAATCGTCTTATTGATCCTCGGGTGGCATACACTGAAAATGTTGAGCCAAACTACAACTCCTATCATATTCAGTACGTTTTGAACGATGGCTTGAGAAAACATTAAACGAATTTTGAAGATTTCCGGGAGGGTTCTCCAGTTCTAAAGTGATCTTTATGAATGGTAGTCTATTCAGATCCAGGTCAATGATAACAAGACCATCTGTTTTTCGACATTCGCCATTTTCGAAAACTGTAAATGTTGCTATTGCTGAATATGATTTACTATTATAGTAGCGATTATACATATACGTAACAACTATTACCCATCTTCGGGACTTTTAATTTTGTACCTAGATATTGCTAATCATCAAGTAAAATAATCGAGAGTTCAATAATGTCGTACGACGAGCAAAAGAACTCTTGACTGAAATCGCTAAGGTATTTGGTGAATTTCCGGCTTGCATTTTATTGATTAGCACTTGAAAGTTCATGTATTATAATATAATTATGTAGGTTCGAATTCCCCGTACACGCAATTGTAAACCACTCCTTCACTACTAAAACAATACGTTGGAAGAGTGGTAGGGAATTTTTGTGGTATTAGGAAGAAAAACGAGATATTCCACCAGGAAAATCTGTTACCTCATCAGTCTGACGAGTGTATATAAACATAATAATTATACAGATAATAATAATAATATATGATAAAATAGATAATAATAATATATTATTATAATAAATATAATAATTATATTATGTGAAATACAATTCCTTCATGTTCCCATTGTTGTTGATATAACTATGTAGACATACATCCCGGTTCCCGTATTGAATTATTGATTCCCATAACATTGCAAATTCATCACCGGGCCATAGGAATATCAGCCCGAGAAGAAGGAAGGAATATGGGAATCAACAATGATGATCGTGGCAATATTGAATAACAATTATTATATTGATGCCGATTGGTGGCTGAACCTAATTCATCAGCACTCTCCAAGGATATGACGATTAGTTGAAGGATGGATAAAAGAAGGAAGCGTGAGAACTTTTTTAAATTATCATTGTAAAGTAGGTATTGTGTTTGACGCGTCCATACCGTTGAATTTTCTGTACCGCCAGTTTTAATTCTACGTCGAATACGCCCGTAGTTATTGCCGACTCATCGGTGCAATTTTTCGATCTTAGTCAAGAAGCTAGAAAAAAAGTTGGAAAATTTATAGAGATGGAATACTATTATCAACGGGATCGGTGCCCTGAGCAAGAGGGAAACGGAGAAGTGATCGATGTGAGCAGGAGCCACATCAGAAAATTCTTCAAGGGCGCGAACATATTTATTACTGGTGGTGCTGGATTCATTGGGAGTCTTCTCGTCGAGAAAATCGCAAGGTGAGCAATAAAATACTTTCAACTTAGTTGGAAGAGTAGATCTTGCACGTGCCTACATGTAGGTACCTACTATGCATGCGATACAGGAGACATCCAAGGAGCTGGAGGGGCTTATGCTCATGTATATATAGCATTTTAACTTATGGTATCATTGTCGGGGGAGGTACTTATGCGTCAACCTTTAATAGTATAAACATAGCAACGAACACCATTTTGAGAATTGTAAGTAATTCCCGTAAACGTACTTCAACTAGTTATCTGTACAAACACTTCGGTGTTCTCACTCCCAGAATGGCTTGTATTCACAGAACTGTTTTATATGTACATAAACACCTGAATTTATTTACTAAGCAAGCTACACTCGACAATTTCTATGGCTAGCTCCAGCCCTATTTGAACAGTTACCGCTCCTAACCAAGACTTCAACATCAACAGGAAAATTTAAAAACTAGTTCTAGAACATTTTGAGCTTGAAAATAACGAAAGTGTTGTTATACATAAGTTTAAGTTAGGATAAAAATACAAATCAGCCTTCGTAGCATTAAGTGTATTTACTAACTACCTAGGAATAACCTGTAAATACTGTTGGTTCTTGATCAATGTAACTCATTCTCCAAACCCTTACGGTGTGTTTTGTCAATGAAACTGCTGGTACATACATACGCAGTAATAAATGGCGGTGGAAGAGACGAGCCTGGACGGGTCATTTCTAGCCTGGTCATGACCTTAGGCTCATAAACCAATATAAGTTTAGAACTTGTGTTATGTCTCTCTAAAAATCATTATATTTGTTGTATAAAGTATTTGCTGAATAAAAAAATTGAATTGAATTGAATTGGAGGAACGGCATGGTATGTTATGCTGAATCATTCGAACTTAGCTACTGAAAATATAACTCAGCTATGCATGAAGCTTCTAAACATCATTTCGTAGTTGGACTGTTAGTTGAAGCAATATGAGTTTCCCTGTAAGAAAGCTCTCCAAATGATGAGAGAAAAATTAGAGACCAGAATACAAAAACGCGGTAAATCGTTAAACAATGGTTTATTAGCCCCCCCCCCCCCCACCCCCCCCCCCCGGGAAGCCACAGATCATAAAATTTATGATATGGCAGTTGCCCGGCCAGCACTAGTACTCGATTGATAATAGACGTCTTGAATCCACTGCCTGTCAAGAAGCGTATATTCATTATTATTTGTTGTTATGCAAGAAGCGTCACGTGTAGTTTTAAAAAAGTTGAAAGAAAATTCCTCTGCGTTGTTTGAAGGGAAGTTCCTGAACATTTCATAAAAATACTACGGAGTCCTTGTCACATGGAATTATTATTATACTGGTCATGCCTGCAGAAACGTTGTCTGTTCATATATTGTTTCTTTCATGTGCAATAATTGAATTGCAATAGCTATTTTTGACTGCTTCCACCAATTTGAGCCCGTAAAACATGAATCAGTCTCATATGAGAGGATCAGAATTCGGCCAGATCATTCCGCTCTTCGCTTGGCTACTCATCGCCTCACCCCCTTGAGTGGGGAGCGGTTCGCCGAACATCTACATGGGCCATTCTTGGACGTGTCACCACTTGTCACGGCCGTCACCCATCCAAGTACTAACCGGTCTTAACGTCGGTGATCTCACGGGAACCGGTTTATTCCATCTGATAAGGCCGTTGGGCTTACAGTTTCATAAATATGTGGTAGATTCAATTTAGTTTATTGGTTTATTTTTTTTTTTTTTTTAAATTTTATTTTATTTTTTTAACATACATTTTTTATTTTGACATTATACGTATTTTTGAGGTAGGAGGGAAGCTTGTGTTGGCTTTATCAGTCCTCGAGGATTGGTAGTGGGGCCCCATCTTCCATCCCGAGCCCTTCTGCCTCCTCAAGGCCGCGGATCCGTCGACGTAGCCCCCTGACGCGCATTGAAATGGCCCTTATCACGGCGAATTGTATTTTCACTCGGACCCATCCCATGACGTGCCCCTCTGGTCTTCGCCACTTCTCGGCCAAAGTCCTCCCAAGCTGCTTGGTGAAGGCTCCGAATTCCTTATGAAGGACTCCGTCACAGGTTGTTATGAGGGGGGTGAATGAGCCACGATGCTCTTCAGCGGCGTGGTTGTATTTCCGGTGTTTCTCGGATGCTGCACGTTGGAGGGTTTCCTGGGTGGCCTGAGACAGGTAGGGGGGAAAAGGTTCATTATTTTCAATAATGAACCTTTGGAATCGAGGATGGAAAAAATAAACAAAAAAATTAAATATACCCCCTCCTCCCACACAAAATTTGATGGTTTCCGTTTCAAGGTACAGTAGAATCCGAAAATGTAATAAATAAAATTTCTACCCGTCCGCCGTACTTCACGCTCTTACTAGTTCCATGAACCAAAATTAATGAAATTTGGTATGCAGGTCCCGTTTGGGGTCTAGCTGGTCCGCGAAGCTCGGCGTTCATGTCAGTTGTTGGATCTTTTAATAAGAACACGCTGACTTTACAGCCCGGCACAGTGTTACTAAACGGACTTTTATTGGAAAATAAAGTGAACACTTCGAGAGGCTAACATGAACATTAGATGATGAAATCGTATGAACGAAAAAATGAATTGGAGCGAAGATGACATGGTGGGGGGAAGGGAATCGGATCGCGGGATTGCCAACTATATCTTAATCAATGCCTTATTGATACATAACACCTTCCTCCTCTATAAATTAAACATCTTATAAGTAAAATAATTAATTCTGCCCAATTTCCAATTATACAATCAGTAAATTGCTTTTATCTAATTTTAATCAAATATACAATTGGTAAATCATTTGTATCCTTTACATTGCTAAGTAGATATCTAAATACTGATTATATCGAATGTAGAACATCTAAAATATTGGTACAATCTCTTTCTTTAAATCAGTAACATAAATGTACTTCCTATTCAGGAAATCTTTTAGGGGGTTCCCTTTTTCTCTGTGGTCGGGCGCTTATTACTGGGGCCACCTGTTCCCTTGGGGGTTCCCTATTGGGAGATTCCTGAGTGCCTAGGGTATTAGGTTCATCTCCTGCTTGAACTTTGCTTCCCAGTAATCGGCATTCCTCATCTTTTGACAATATGTCCCCGGTCATTAAGACACTATCCTTTTTGTCAAAATTTGAGCGTAGTCGTAATTGATTAGTGTGCCGCTTCCATACCATTTCGTCCCTTTCGGTTTGAACATGGTATAGATTTGGACCAAGTACCTCTACCACCTTAGCATTCGCCCATTTAGCCTTCGATCGATAATCCCGAGCTAAAACCGTATCTCCTATGTTAAATACGGCATTCCGTTGACCCTTATACCTTTCAATTTGTTGTTGTTGTTTCTCAACCACTAGTTGCTCTCTATCTGGGATCATCTGAGAAAATATCGTCCTAACATTCCGACCTAGTAATAATTTGGCTGGAGTCTCTTGGGTTGTTGAATGGGTTGTTGCCCTATACAGAAACAAATAATTATTTATATGTCTAGTCAGGGAAATACCATTTGATTTATCGTATTTCTTAATACATCCTTTTATAATTTTTACACCTGCTTCAGCTTGCCCATTGGTTTGAGCATGAAACGGTGCCCCAATTTTATGGTTAATGCCTAGATTACCTAGGAAGTCGCTGAAGCTAGTACTGGTAAAACATGTTCCACCATCTGTGGTAACTGTACGTGGTAAACCAAATCTGGCGAAACAGTCACTCAGTTTTTCTATGACGACATCGGTTGATGTGGTTGACGCTGAATAGCACTCAATCCACTTCGAATGTGCATCAGTAACTATAAAAAAATATTGATTGGCAACAGGTCCCAAGAAATCTAGGTGCAACCGAACCCAAGGCTGATTAGGCCAAGGCCACGGGTTCAAAGTGGCTTTCGGGGGTTCACTTCTCAACTGGACACACGTTTCGCATTGATTACATAACTGCTCAATTTGATTATCCAAATTGGGCCACCAAAAATATGAGCGGGCTAAGCTCTTCATTTTTACTACGCCTAAGTGAGTACTGTGAAGCATTTTCAAAACTATTTGTCTGCACGAATCTGGTATTACAACACGGTAACCCCACATCAAACAGTTTGCTTCCAATGTTAATTCATTTTTCCTTTTGAAAAATGGATAAATTGGATCCACTCGCGAAACTGTATGAGGCCAATTACCGGTGTGCACAAAACTATTGACTTTAGTTAACAAAATATCTTTCTTCATTTCTGATTTTATTTGTTTCCAATTCAATCTGGAGGGACAATTTTCATGAATATAGTGCAAATAATTCACAGTGGCATAAATATCTTTTTGTGGCATCCCCGGAATTTCAGTTCGAGAAAGGAAGTCTGCGATATTAGTCTCCGACCTAGTGTGCTGGATATCAAAATTATATGTAGATAGCTGGTACGCCCACCTCTGGAGACGGTTAGCAGCGTACAAGGGTATGCCCTTCTTATTACCAAAAATGAACAATAAAGGTTTAGAATCAGTCACGAGGGTAAATTTTTTTGCATATAAATAATCTTTAAAATGGTTGATACTTGCTATTATTGCTAACGCCTCGCGATCTATTTGAGCGTAGGCCCTTTCAGCCTTTGACAATACTCTCGCGAAATAAGCAATTGGTCTTTCGGATTGGTCTGCATACCTATGACATAGTACACCCGAAACAGCCATTGGAGACGCATCTACCCATAATTTGATAGGTAAATCGGGATCGTAATGTGCCAAGACAATTTTACTAGATAAAATTCGTTTAACTTTCAAAAATGCTGCCATGCACTCTTTTGTCCAAATCCATTTAGCGTCTTTCTTTAATAGTTCATATAGCGGTTTCAATAGATCTCCCGATTTAGGAATGAATCGTATATAAAATGTGACCATTCCCAAAAAGGATTTGAGTAGGTGTACATTAGGGGGGGGTTTGGCTTCAACTATGGCTTTAACATGTTTCCTAGTCGGGTGTAAACCATCGCTGTCAATCAAGTGTCCTAAATATTCAATATTTGGAGCACAAAACGTACATTTGGCTAGGTTTAGTTTTAACCCACTTTTTTGTAAAACAGCTAAAACTCTTTCTAATCGTGCATCATGTATGATTTTTGTATCGCCGGAGATCACTATATCATCAAGTAGAACCTGAACCCCTTCTATTTCCCTTAACAATGACTCCATAACTCTTTGAAATTCAGATGGGCCAGAAGCAATCCCATAACATAGTCGGGTATAACAAAAAAGTCCTTTCGTAGTACTTATCACCAAAAATTTGCGAGAATCGTCAGTTACCAAAAGCTGTTGGTAAGCTTCCTGCAAGTCTAATTTGGTAAAGAATCTTGCTTTGCCAAATTTAGCATTAATGTGGTCAATCCGTGGTAATGGGTATTCAGTAGCCCTTAGGACGGGGTTTATCGTGGCTCTGAAATCGACACATAAGCGAACAGGATCCGTTAGCTTTGAGGACAGGGACAATTGGTGTCGCCCAAACACTATAATCCACCGGTTCTAGAACACCTAACGACACTAACCGGTCAATTTCAGCTTCAACTTTGTTTTTCAACGCCAGAGGTAAAGGACGTGCCTTGATAAACTTAGGTGTAACATTGTCATGGATTTGCAGACTCACCTTCCGTCCTCTGAAGGTGCCTAATCCAGGAGTAAATACCTGCGGGTATTTCATCAACATTTTCTTCACGTCCTGATCACATTTCACCCTTTGTATCACTTCACATTCATTATCTAAAAACTTATAGAGCTCAAACCCCGATAATAACCCAAGAATTTTCACTCCGGCTCTACCGATTAACGGGGGCCCACCACGATCGACTATCAAAAACTGTAGGTGATAATGCTTCTCTTGATAAACAACTGCGATAGTGATCGATCCGAGTGGTTCGATTAGATTCCCTACGTAATCAGCTAACTTTATTTTGCTTGCAATAATTTTAACGGATCGTAGGTTTCGATCGTAAAAATCTTTAGATAATACATTATTGGCACTACCAGTGTCAATTTCAAAATCAACTAGTCGACCACATATTTTTAATTTTACAAGAAATGGCTTGTTTGGAACACAATCGACAACAGAGTTCGATACAATATGATTATGACGAGCAATCTCATCTTTTTTATTCGATTGTGGTTCCAAAACATCCAATTTGAAAAAAGAATCACTCAAAGTGATATCCGAGTCGTTTTCGTGATCATCATACACATTGTCTAAATACTTGCATTTGGACTGATTATTTTTAGTACATACTGTGGCTAGATGACCAGCGTTATTACAGGTATGACATGTGTAGTTTTTATATTTACATTTAAATGATTCGTGATTTTTCCTTCCGCAATGTACGCATTTTGAGCGTTTTGAATTTGGTACCTGGTTTGCGTTGTCACCTGATGATTTAGCCCTTTGATTCTTCTTTCCTTGCCCTTTTTTGATGAAGTGAAGGTCCTCGGTCGGCTCAGTCTTGATTTTCGTTTTCGCTCGTTCGCTGAGGGCTGCTTCCTTCCCCGTTGCCAGCTGAACCAAGTCGTTCAGTGTGATGGCTGCGATGGATGCGTCCTCTTCGAACATTCTATCCTGTATGGGTCCTGGTTCGTAGTTGCAGACGAAGATGTCCCTCAATATAACGGATATTTCAGCTCCATATTTGCAATCGGCAGCGAGTAATTTGACCCGAGCCGCCCATTCTCTTGCCGATTCATCCGAACGCTTCCGTGCGGCGAAAAGCTTGCTCCTTGCCGAAAAATATGATGCTGGTGGAGAGAAATAATTTTTCAGCGTATCCATCAGGTCTTCGTACGTTGCATTCCCGATCGTTTGCGGCATGCAAAGGCTCTGCAACAGCTTGTATGTTCCTTCAGAAATATAGGTTAGCAAGGTAGCTTTTTTCTTAACCGCGGAAGTAACCTCGTCCTTAATGAATGAATTTTCCATCCGAGATTTCCATGCATAAAAATCTGAAGTAGCATAGTCAAAATGTAACCCCATGTACAGTGGATTTGCCGTCGACATCCTGATCGCGGTAATTCCCACGAGGTCCACCTGACGACAATGGCCGATCGTCCGAGAGTAGTGACGTCTACGTACGCCCGGTAGCCAGTTCCGATTTTCCCGTCGCCACGATTTGTTGGATCTTTTAATAAGAACACGCTGACTTTACAGCCCGGCACAGTGTTACTAAACGGACTTTTATTGGAAAATAAAGTGAACACTTCGAGAGGCTAACATGAACATTAGATGATGAAATCGTATGAACGAAAAAATGAATTGGAGCGAAGATGACATGGTGGGGGGAAGGGAATCGGATCGCGGCATTGCCAACTATATCTAATCAATGCCTTATTGATACATAACATCAGTCATCTCTAAGGGGTGAAAAATCGGGGTTGAAAATTTCAGAACGTTGTAGCTCGAAAACTTTCAATGGAAGAGCATCATTTTAACTATACTTTTCAATTGATATCAAACTAAAGAATCTTTTGAGACCACCCGGAGTACATTCAGCCGTTCGTTTGCCCCGAAAAGCTTCGTCGACATGATCAAGAATGAAAAAGATTGATAAGCGGTGCGTGGATTCCGAGAATGCAATGTCCGACCGCCGCGCCGTCAGCAGTACGCCATAGCATCCATAAATATCTACGAATTTGTTCTTTTGCAAACAGGCGAAATTTGGGCTCTAGTTGTGTCCTGAAACTGTGCAGCCCGATCGGAATATATACCTGTGCTGGTTTGAGGCAAGAGGCGTGGTGAGGTGAGGTGAGGAGCGATGAGTGAGAATGGAGGAGAGAAGGTTGCTGGATCCTAGTACCTAAAAGTTTACATCTATAGCAGCCAGGGAGGTTATCACCTATAGCTGCCAGGAAGGTTACCGAGTTTATATAGTGCCCACTCCACTCTAATCTAGTCAGGGAGACTAGTGGGGAGTGAGTGAGCCTATGCGCCTGTGGTCACGTACGCCACCTCTCCCGTTGCGTTTATTAGCTTGAACAATCTTAAGGTATACAATGTATGATGGTCTAGGAGGATCACGGAAATACCCAAGGGTGTTATGTGTGGAAAATGGGTGTAAAATTATGTTTATTATTATTACCTAGGTACTTTTTTGTTCTTGTTAGGCTTCAGGTAACATGAGTTTGTGAAGTATTGTTCTCCAAGTTTTATGAAAGTCGAATCGGCTTCAGTACTCAATTACGGGCTTTCCTGGTAGAGGGGGGGGGGGGGGGGGGAGCTCGAGGGTAGGTATTTACCACAGTAAACAGTGATATTACCGTTCCTTCTGAAGGAGTCCGTCGTCACTTGGGAATGGTAGGAAGTCCCCTGACCCCTTTCACCTAGGTACGCTCGTCCCCGGTATCGGCACCTCTGAATCCCCCCCCCCCCCCCCCCCCAAAAAAAAAGAAGCTCAGAAGTGTTTGAATCGTTCGAATCATGTTACGTCAAGTGTTTAAGTCATTTATTATGAATGTAAAATGTTGAATATAATAATGCTACATGCCATCAAAAACTTGACAAAGCAAAGCTATTGCTGGGGCACCCCATCATGGCAATGAACGTCATTTGCATCAACCACTCCTTTGTCAGTCACAGTTAAGAAAGCCTTGCACTTCAAATTTTTCTTCGAACATACCCATCGCTCCGTTCCATCAGCCAACATTTTTTCAAATACAAATTTGTAATCGCCACGTACAACAGCATTTCTGCCCTTCCGTCTTCCACCTGCTATGAAGACACCGTCCATGCTTCACTGAGAATACTGAGGCGCCGATCATATTGAATACCAAAAGCCTACTGTTTGCTCAGGTGTTTGCGGGGACTTTTGTACCATGCCCGCTCGAGGTTTGTCAACAAAGCCGAGGAAGTTCGTACCTATCGACAACACCGCTCGGGTCTCACTTTTACAGACACGGGGGGGGGGGGGGGGTGCCTTACCCTCGTCACTAGCTGGTTGAGCACTGGAGGCGAGCGCTTTCGATGTAAGGACATCATCATCAGGCCGTCGAGAGAATACTGGAGTCAGTTTGTCAGTGTGTTTTTTTAAAATTGGCTTCGCATTACATACAGCCGTTACATATATGGCAACTCATTACATTTTTACTTCATATTAAATAAATCATGAAGTGCTAATATGTGTTTTTAGTTATTTTGCGGATCAAATTTTAATGCCAGTTTCTGTAAGGAAATTGTGAACACTGAGATACACTTAACGATTCTCACTTCCTATTAAGGTGTCCAAGTTCATGGGGTTGTTAACCTTGTCACTAATGTTGGTGATCAGACGCTCTCGAGGGTCAGAATATTCGGGGAAATCCAGGATAAGGTGTTCGGCACTGTAATCAAATCAAATTTGATTCAATTGAAGCTGCGAGGGAGGCCCCTGATTCGGGCAGTCCCCTCGATTTTGACTCGGGCGGTGGTACCGAGAGGGAGGAGGCCTTCTGCGCCTCTCCCCGGCGCAACTGTGGAAGGGATGATATAAATACCCCCGCTCCCCGCCGCCATGACACTTACCCCAAGACTTTCCTAGAGACGAGACCTGCGACTTACCTGAGACTTGAGAGAGAGAAGTAGTAGAGTAGAGTAGCGTAGAGCCAGTGAGACCTTAGCCATCTTTATTTTCCGACCCCGTATTTTGTGTGTGTAACTTGGAACTTTCATATTGACTCCCCTTTGGTAAATTCTTTTATAACGACGCACGAGAAGAGGGACGGGAGGTTTTTCCGTATACCAACCACGGCCAAAGCGCACCAGGCGAGACCTTTTGCCACCAACACGAGGTACTGCCGTAATCCACCTACCTGTTGCAGGCCAGACGAATTACGAGCCCAGGACGAGCCCCGAAGCCTTGATTCCCAGACGAGCCAGGAAGGAATTGGAGGTAAGACCTAGAACCCTCACTTTCAAAACTAGGAACTTAGCGACCCTGTCGCGTAACAGCGCCCCTCAGGCCTTCTTCTATCATCCAAGCCTTTGCCGAGGTAATCCAGGACGTTTCCTGTTCTGTTACAGAGCCCCTGGAGACTTCTCTCAATTTGAGCCTGATCTTACTGAATTTAGCCACAAAAACTCTTCCATTGAACCCTTGGACCCAGCTTTAGAACCCACTCGTAGACCCATCAAAGACTACGACTCTGGTGCCTCACACAATCATAACAATATTTCAACACTTTTCGAAACACCTTTTCACATATATTCTTGCCCCTTTGTACTGTATAGAATCCCCTATAACAGCGATCATTAACGTAAATATTCATTCTTGTGCTACAGCATCCGACCCCGTGGCCCCAATTGTAAAAGTAGGTTTTCGTAATAAATTCTTTTGTACTTGTTCCTTCAGACAGATTTGTTCCTTGCGTTTAACCATTGCCCATCTACACGTAAAGTCACAATTTTCTAGCCTTTCAGTTGTTCAACCCCGAGACGCCTAAACCTGCCACGGTACTGTGCAAAGCCGTAGCAGGGCCAACTGCCCGCCTACAAAACTATCAGGTACCTAATATTCGAACTCCTGTTTCTGGTTACCTCAAAATCACTCGCCATCCATTCTGAGGAGGTTGAACCAGGATTCGAACACATTACAGCACTCTCCACAGGATGTCCGCAGAATCTGCACTGTGGAGTGTCCGACTTTCCAATTCTATGCAGGTACTCATTGGTGCAGCAAACACCGCTTCGAAGTCGCGCAATATTTTTGTAGAGACTTTTGGGTTTCAGGTCCGCCACATTCGTGAACCACGGCAACCAGTCTGATGGTGGGAATAGGTTTTTGTACCGTACTCATGTAGCTGTTTCATGGGTGTAAAATTCCTTGTTCCAGCTGGTAGACATGCGATTCCTTATGAGCCGTTTGAGGTCTGCTGGTGGGAAGGAGTCTGTCGTAGGTGGTTGCGGGAGAGTTTTTACCCACGATCCCGGATTGTCCTCTAATCCAACAAAGGGCTATCCGTATTCCACCTTCTGTCAGGGAGTTGTACGTTTGAAGAATAGACGCCTCGATGGACGTCAGACGGGAACATAGGCAGATGTTTTGGAACTTTGATACTGCGCTTTGGCAGTCAGTCTCAATGACCGCGTGTGGAATTGCTAGATATTCGTTCTTTATCCATGAAAGGGCCTTCAGAATGACATAAGTCTCCGCAGTATAAACCGATGCTCTATTCCACAGTCTTAAACCCTGAGCAGATTTGCGAGTAGAGTCGAAAAAGGCACATCCTGATTTGTTTGTTTGGGCTGATCCATGAATGTAGATAACAAGGCTATTACGCCCTCGTTTCGATGTAGTTCCCTAGTTGAAAGTTAGAGTACTGAGGAAGAGTGTAGGAGGACTCAGGCAACATCGTGACCGGGATTGGTGACTTGAATACGGTGTAAGGCACAAGTTAGACGTTTGGTTTAGGTGGACGTGAGATCCACTGGAGTTCTTCGCTGAGGCCCGTGAAGCTTTCACACAGAAGGGCGGTTTTTTAAGCCATTACCGTGATGTCAAATTACTGATCGCGAGAGATCAGAGACGGAAGCTCATTTCACTATTTTTATGCAAGATTTGGGAGAGATACCGTTCGTTTGTCATTTTTTCAGTTGGTCCCTATTTTTGAGCAGGGGGAAGTGAGAGGTGTCTAGGAGGACAAAGGAAGTGAAAGGTGTTTTGGCGTTAGGAGAACAAAGGATGTGAAGGGGGTCTGTCCTGTCTTGTGGGAAGATCTTAAAACGAATCCTATTTTAATTGATACCTTAGCTACAAACAGCTATAGGGGTCATACAAGTAACATCTGGAGTAATTTAAGGAGTAACTTATTTCTATGGTAAGCTATAATCTACTATCTAAACCTACTAACTTATTTCTATGGTAAACTCTAACTTACTATCTATTTATTGTAATATGACAATTTCATGATTATAATGATACTTAGTACTGAATTATGAGTTAGGGCAAAATTAGGAGTTCCTAGCTCGTTTTGTTTGTTGTGTCGTGGAGTCTTGTGTGTGCCGTTAACGTTTGTGTGGTTGTGTGTTTGTGTGCCTTTTGGCTGGCGGGTTGTCATTGTGTCCATCTGTTGGTGTCGTGCGTTTGTGTATCAGTTTGTGGAGTGGTTTAAATATGGTGTCAGATGTGGTGTCAAGTAGGTTTTTGTTAATGATGCGTCCGTCGAATGTGCGTAGTTTGTATAAGTATTTCTAAGTATTCGATCGGCGGTGATGGTGGGGGGGGGGGGGGGGGCAATGATGTTATGAGATGACCTCCGGTATCATAACCACCTGTGGAATTATATAAGTTGTTACATTTGTTGTTACCCAAATGAAAATTAGTTGAGTTTTTTTAACTCTTGAACTGTGCAGCTTTGTTCTTATTAAAAAAGTTCATAAGGACATTTTTATCTTATTGCCTTCACGCTCTGGAATTCTTTTTACAGATCCTGCCCAGATTTTGGAAAAATTTACCTTCTTTTGCGATCTAAACGTGGATTAACACCGGCTCAAAGACTGGAGAAAATATTTAAAGATGAAGTAAGGCCTCGGTTTCCTATAACTGCTTGAAACCAAGCGTTGGTGGTTTGTCAAACGATGATCGAATCAAATTAACTGTACTTGTTCAGTGTTGACAGCGCACATTTTTGTTCCGAAGTATTGCTTTTACTTTGGTTTCTCACGATAATGTATGTGTTCCTAGATTTTTCACAAACTGAAGAAGGAAAATCCGGAGTTCATTTCACGAGTATTTCTGATGGAAGGTGATTTGAGCGATCCTTTTTGTGGACTGAGCGAAGAAAATTTAAACATCATCAGAGACGAGGTCGACATCATCTATCATAATGCAGCCTGCTTGAGGATGACAGAAGCTTTAAAGAATGCTTATTACATGAATGTCCGAGCCACGAAAGACCTTTTAGATCTGGGCACTGAGATGAAACATCTGAAGGTGACATATTAATTTATTGCTCACACATCAATTTTGCGATATAAGAAGTACCTAGTAGGTATGAGGTTTTTATGAAATCGAGATGACGTAGTTACACTGCAATGCAATGAAATGCCCACAGAACATAGAACTATGGAATAATTGTGTTCTAAACACTGGTTACCAGAACCATTAGATTCGTATGGTCCTAGATCAACAGAATCACGGAGTTGGTAGGTTAAAAGTATCATTTGACTGATATTATTATTCAAATAATGTTAAACATGAAGTACGCAAATGAGCTGCTTTGACTTTTGACAATGACGATCGGAAAATCTCGTGAAAATTGACATTATGTCGTGGAGTTCTAATTTATTATCCATGTGAATGTATGAAAATTCAACTTTTGGTAGTAAAGCAGTGATTCTTGAACTACCTACATAAGAAATAATATTATGTAAAGCACAACGCCATTAACCACAACTCACAACTCCTTCCGTGTTCCAGGCGTTCATTTACACATCCACAGCGTACAGCAACTGCTTCAGACCTGATATCAGTGAAACATTCTATCCTACATCGTACAACTGGGCAAATTTGAGGGATCTGGTTGAGACTATGTCCGAAGACGAATTGACATACTTCACCCCAAAGTAGCTAATAAATAAGTTCATTAATGACTGCCTCCATGCACAGTCTTCAATTACTGACGATTTTATGCCTATTTTCAGGTTAGTTGGACCATGGGTGAATACATACGCTTTCACCAAAGCTATAGCGGAAGACATGATTAAGTCGTACGTTGGAAGAATTCCTGTGGCTATCGCTAGACCTTCAATCAGTAAGCACCCAGTTCTTCATTGTGTCGATATGATTACTGTGCTGAATGGTAATTTTGAGGTAGGTTTGGGATGGTGAGGTTGAGAAGGTGATGTTGAATGAGGACGTGAGAGAGGAGTGTGTGAGCGTATCCGCGCCGTTTGCACCTCCTTGGATGTGTCTCTAGGATAGGAAAATATCCGTCCGATTTCACCACGTTGGATATTGAGATAAGGAAATATTCGAACGGTTTGGATATCGGAAAGAGTGGGTAGGAATACATCGCTCCCGTTTTCACCATGTTGGATATTAGAAAAGCACTCGTCCGGTTTTCACCATGTTGAGTGCTGGGAAGGATGCTCTCCTCCGGTTTTCACCTCGTTGAGAACGCAGGGTTGAAGAGAAGGGTGAATTGTTGAGGACGAGAAGGCTCTGGCTGGAGAGAAGTCGGTAGAATGTCGAGCTGTGCGAGCGGGGCGCCATAAAAAGCTTGACTTCTCCGCGTCTCTATTGGTAATAATCTTACATATTATAGGAATGGTATAGTTTAAGGATACCATGACATACGTCCCCCCCCAGATCGTTCCAATTAAAAAAAATTGATAGTAGAAATTACAAAAAAGGATTGGGCTGAGGGTCAAGTAGGTGCAGTTGGTGATGAAGGCAAAATATGTACAAAAAGGGATAAGCTATTTACAAAAGGTATACGGTGTAGGATATTTACAAGAGGTAGGCGATATGAGATATGTACAAGAAGGCGAAGTTTGAAGTGCACTTGGCTGATGATCGGCGTTGAAAGTCTCAACAGGGCAGCAGGGCGTTCCTGGCTGGGGACTGATGGCAAGTACTCAGACAGGAACGTGCCAGAGGCCCTGCTGTGATCAAGTGGGGTGGGAAAATATGCTGGGGTCACCAGGAAGGTTTGGTTGTGCCGCCACTGATTCCTCCCGGGCCTGAGGTTACTGGCCGAGGCTATGGGGGACATCCCTGGCGGTGGCGCAGTCCTGGCGGGAGCAGGTGATGGCATGTACGGGTGCATCGGGATGTCAGGGACGGGTGTCCCGGTGGCTTTTGCGATGTAAAAATCGCGTATGACCGCCCACCAGGACACTTGCCACCGCCAAAGCTTGGGATATAATCCGGTGATCCGTGGCTGGGTAGTACAAGGAGGAGGTGGAGGTGGCCTCGGAGAGGGATGGAGAGGAGAGAATGGTGGGGGCAGACAGAGTGAAGTCTGGGTTGGGTGATGATTGGTCGGGGTTGGTGGCAGAGTGGATGACCTGGCCGTAGTACTAGCAAGCAACATGAAGGCAGGTATTGAGAGCAAGGGGACCAGGGTCGTGAGGACAGTCCAGGCGTGGTGTGCCAGTGTCAAGCTGGAGCTGGCTGGTGATAAAACAGTGACATGCCAACTGAAGGGCAAGTTGAATACACGCAGCCCGCCTGTGATCCTCATGGACAGAAGAGTGGGGAAGCACGAGACAAAGCCAAGGTACCTTGGAGTCATCCTGTCCAAAAATATGTTCCCAGCCGCTCATGTAGAGGCAACCTGTGCAAAGGCCCTAGCAGCTTTTGGCTGAACAAGACCATTGTCCCGCACAACATGGGGAGTAGGGTACCACACCAAGCTGATTATGTACCATGCCCTATGGGAGTCCATCCTACTACACGCTTGCCCAGCATGGACTCTGAAGGCAACAAAGAAGACTGTTGCCACTTGTTAAGCTCCCAAAGAAGTGCCCTCTTGATGGTCACACAGGCCTACAGATCAGTGTCCACTGAGGTCCTTCAAATCATTGCGGGTCAGCTCCCGATCGACATCAGAATCAGAGCTGTGGCGGCCCAGTGGAGGATGGCCCACGGCCAACCAAGCAGGATCGTTGGAATCCCCGAACCGGTGGACATAGACCCCTGGTGTGTTACCACATGGCAGGCCAGGTGGAGTGATTCCTCCAAAGGCCTTCACACTTTCCGGATATGGCCCAATGTAACTGAAAGATTAAAAGCGAAATTTGTGGCGCCACAGCACTACCTGACCCAGTTTCTAATGGGTTATGGGATTTTGCTGCAAAACTCCCCAGCATGCACATGCGGAACTCCGGAAACCGCCGACCATGTCTTCACGGAGTGTGCCCTCTACTGCCATGAGCGCCGGCAGTGGACCACACGAATAGGAAGCACAACCACCAACAGCGGACTGTCAGTATGGGCAAAGGCTGTGCAAAGTGCAGACAACATCGCAGCAAGAATAACATAATATGTTGAGCGCATAATGGCAAAAAGGGGCTGGCCCCCTAGCAAGGCAAGAGAAAGACATATAGCAATAGGCAAAGAGAGAACTATTTATATAAATACTCTCTAGAACACTCTGTGATATCAGGCTAGGAAAATATGTGTAAGTTTGTGATACGTGTTTTGTGATAGCTATGTGATTCCTGTGAGCATGTGTGTGTGAATGGGGGGAACGATGGAGTCGTATGGGGGCCTGCTGACCTCGGGGAGGCAGGGGGCAACCTTTTTATCATTTTGTTGGTTATTTCGTTTTCTGTATTATGTTTATTATTTGCATTTGTTTATTTCCTTACGGCTGTCGGCCTCCTAGCCTAAGAAAGCCCTTACAGACAGGTGCCAGGAGGCTATATTAGGTAGGGTGGGCCCGGGGCCGGTGGGCTCTCCCTATCCCATGGTTCTGGAAGGCTGAAAGGAGAGTGAATGGATAAGCCTTAATGTTGTTGACGGTATGCATGTAACTTATTGAATGAATGTTTATGTTTGCATGTATAATGTGGAAAAATAAAAGTATGAAGAATGACTGTGATAAATATCCAATGATGGAAGAGCCACAAGCTATAGAAGAGGTGGTGAGTACCTACTGGCTGAGCTGCTAGTAACAATGAACAACCCAGAACAACACGAAAATGGGCATTGGTGAAATTCGCCAGCAAAAAGAAAGAATGAAGTAGCCATGCGTCCGCCCTGTCCTAGTTCCCGCCTGCACAGCCTGCACACGGCCCATCCTGGACACCCCCATAAAAAAAACGGGGTGACTAATAGCGCAGTGGAAGACAGGCGAAGACCTTCAGCATCCAAAATACGAGCAGCACCTGCCACCCCATAAGAGCCAAAAGGCGTAGGTATGGGGGCTCGACATGGAATCTGACGGTGGCAGAGGGATCCATCACGGACTGAGGCGACCTGAGGACTGTGAAGGAATGAGGTCATTGCTGGTGGATCTTGAGATGGTGGGGGATCAGTGAGTGTAAAGGCTGGCTTGCAGCGGGCAAGCAGGGCGGTATACGGTTTGCCGTAAATTAAGAGAGTAGCCACTCAACTTTTCCATTTGATAGTGGGTGGTAGGCTGTAGTACGTTGTTTGGTGATGCCCAGCGATCGGAGGAGTTCAGAAAATTTGACTGCCTGCCCGTGAGGACCTGCTAACAGCTGTATCGGACTACCCAATTGTTGAGGAAGGCCTTGATGACGGCGTCCGTGTTGATGCTGGCGAGTGGGGCGCATTCGACCCATTTTGTCACATCAAAGACTGTGTGGCTGGAGTCGGCAGAGTTTTTTGGCGGCGATGAGGTTGGTGAGTGTGGGGTTGTTGGTGGGGTTTTGACGCGCTCCAAGTTGCTGGGGAGAGGGGAAAGGTAGGAGTTCGTCGATTGGTGCAGGGGATGGTCGGGAGAGGGCATCGGCTGTGGAGTTGTCCGCCACCGGTATGTACTGGATGTTTGTGGTGAATTGGGCGATAAACTCCAATTGCCGGAGGCGGCGTGGGGAGGCTGATTTGCATGTCTGAAGGAGGGTGTGGATGAGGGGCTTGTGGTCGGTGGTGAACAAAGAACTGCCGGCCTTCGACGAAGTCACGAAAGTGCCTAATGGCTTTAGAGATTGCGAGGAGTTCTCTGTCGAAGGTGGACTATTTTCTTTGAATATCAGTAAGGGTCTTGAAGAAGAACCCTAAGGGGCAGACGGTGTTGTTGATGTGTTGATGCAGGACCTTGCCAATGGCCCAGTTGGAGGCGTCAGTTGTAATTGACAGAGTGGTGCTGGGTGCGGCGTGGGCAAGGAGGGCGACGTTCTGGAGGTCAGTTTTGCAGGACTTGAATGCCACTTCGAGCTCCGGCGACCATTCGATCTTGTGGTTGTCATGTTTTTTGGAAGGTTGTGGGATGGCGTTGATGAGGGGTTTTTGATGCTGGGCAGCGGTAGAAGTTGAATATTCCTAAAAATCGTCGGAGCCCGGTGACGGTCTGTGGGCAAGGGAGCTGGTGGAGAGAATTTACTTTCTTGGCGATTGGGGTGATTCCTTTTGCCGTGACCGGGTGCCCCAGGCGTTTGACGGAGGGTTGGGCGATGATGCATTTTGATTTGATTATGGTTAGACCTTCATTACAACATATGTCGAGGTCATGGCGGAGATGGTCATAGTGCTGTTTGGTGGAGGTTGAGGTGATCAGGACATCATCTAAGGTGTAGAAGACATGGCCCCCCTATAGCCCAACGGCCTTATCAGGTGGAATAAACCGGTTCCCGTGAGATCACCGAAGTTAAGAAACCTCGAGCGTGGTTAGTACTTGGATGGGTGACCGCCGTGACATGTGGTGACACGTCCAAGTATGACCCATGTAGCTGTTGGGCGAACCCCTCTCCACTCAAGGGGGCGAGGCAATGAGTAGCCAAGTAAAGAGCGAAATGACCAGATCGAATTCTGATCCTCCATTGGAGGACAGCTGATCACGTCCGCGACGCCGGCAGGGCAGTCGGACGAAAAGCCCCAGCCTGAAATGGCTGTTACTTTACTTTACTTTTTTACTTATCTAAGGTGTAGAAGACATGGCCCCCCTATGGCCCACGGAGGATCTGATCCATGTACCGTTGCCAGGTTTGGGCCGCGTTGTGAAGGCCAAAGCCCATCTTAAGGTATTTGAAGAGTCCAGAAGATGTGATGATGGCGGTCTTGTGTACCTCGGGTGGGTAGATGTCGATGTGGTGGAATGCCCGCGATGTGGAGGGTGGAGAAGATGGTGGTGCCGTGGAGGTGGGAGGAGAAATCTCAGAGACGTGGTGCATTATACATGTCTGGTGTGGTCTGTGAGTTCAGCCTATGGTAGTTCCCGCAGGGGCAGATTTGACCATCTGGCTTTGTCACTATGTGGAGAGCTCTCACAAGCCTTCAATTGTGAGAGTTGAAGAAGGTGAAGGTGTCGAGCCTTCTCAGAGAGCGGTGGTCTGGTTGTTTCTATATAGTGCTGAACATGAGAGAGGTGGGATGTTGGTCTTGGTTCAGGCTGGTTGGTGGCCAGGAGTGCGGCAAATTTGGGGTCGACTGGCAGAGGGGGTGTGATAGAGTTAATGAAACCACCGATCGGGTTACATGAGGCGGGTTTGATGAGTTGGGAGTTTTTCATGTCTACCTGTAAGCCAAGGTATGATAGGAAGTCTGCACCCAGGATCGGTTTCTCGATGTCAGCTATGGTGAAGTCCCATTCGTAGGTGTGGCCGTTGAGGTGGACATTTGAGAGGTAGGTACAGTAGGAGGGTATTCGGGTACCGTTGGCGGCGTATAGAAGTTGATCATCCGACGGCGATGGGCGGTGGAGGACGTTGTTAGGTATGGTGGAGATGGCTACTCCCATGCCAATTAAGAAGGGAAAGTTTGACTTCTTACAGCGAATGAAGTGTCACTTCGAGATCGGGGTGGTGTGGGGCCTTACTGTGGTTGTAGGGTGGGCAGGCAGTGGCTGGGGAGCCCCTCGGTGAGTCGAGGATCCTTGAGGACCGAGGCATATGTTTGATATGGAACGGCAGTGGAGGCGGAGTGGAGTGCAGATAAGAGGGGTTGCGGTGGGAAGGTTACTCTCTTCTTTTCTGTTGAGGCTACGGCAGCCACTGTAGAAGGTGGCAAAGATGGTGGCAGGGCCGTTCCACTTGTGAATGAAGGGAGGTTGGTGCCCACCATGCTTACCAGCGGGGATTAGCGTTTCCCTGTGAGGCGGGAGCTAGAAAGTCGCATGGCGGCTTACAATTTTGGGCCTGAGCCCCAAATGTAGTGTGGTACCAGCATCAGGTCAGGGTGGTTGATTGCTAGGGTTTGGAAGGGGGTCGGTCGGTGCGGTGGCGTGTTCGTGTGGTTCCTTTGTCAGGAGGGTGGCTCCTGTGGTCGATGGAGGGGCTGTGGTGGCGGGTGGCGGAAGTCGAGTGATAGCGAGGACGGCCGTCGCTCGATGGTCAGACTTCGTGGATGGAGGCAAATGCGCCGATGTCATACATAGTGTCAGTGAGATGGAGCAGGGAGACATTGTCGGTGTGGAGGTGGGCAGCAAGGGAGATCTGGATGCGGGGCGGCAGTGCTCGCAGCCAGAATGTTCTTGTGACGCCAGTGGTCAGGACATGGTGCTGCCTTCGGAAGACATGTTGGAGGACATGTTGGATCCTTTGGAAGAGGTTGCTGGGCTTCAGGTCTTCGAGTTGATGAAGTTGCTTGGAAGGCTGGTACAGGTTGATGAGGCAGGCCCACAAGTCGTCATAGGCGGTGGTGGAGTCGGGCGAGATGTCTGCCGTCTGAAGGAGGATGTCGCAGGGCAGGAATAAGATCGTCTTCGAGTATTTGGACTTCTGAGCCTTGATTTGGAGGCGGTGAAAGCTGTGTTGAGTTGGAAAAACCAGAGGGTGAGGTCATGTGCGTAGAAGGGTGGCAGCTTGAGTGGGATGGCCGTGGAGGTGGTCATGACGTCGGCGGTGGCGGTCATGATGTCGCCGGTGGGGTGCTGCGGTTCGTTCCGCATTTTCGGCTAGAACGTGGGGGTTACCACTGTGGTGAATAGTAATTTTGAGGTAAGTCTGGGAAGGTGAGGTTGAATGAGGAGGTGAGAGAGGAGTGTGAGAGCGTACCTGGGCGGTTTCACCATTGAATGCATCTCTAGGATAAATAAAAAAAAATCCGTCCGGTTTTCACCACGTTGGATACTGGAAATGCACTCATCCGGTTTTCACCACGTTGAGTGCTGGGAAGGAAGTTCGCGTCCCGTTTTCACCAAGTTTAGAATGTATGGTTGAGGAGAATTAGTTATTGAGGATGAGGTACGGTAAGAGAGAGAGAAGGGTTCGAGAGAAATCGGTAGAATATCGAGCTTCGCAAGCCTGGCGCCTTATCAAGGTGCCTCTACCCTCCCCCCAGTCAACCGACGGCCGTTGGAAGCCGTTGTGAGCAGTTGGCGGGAGAGCTACCCGGCCCCGTCCTTTGCACACGCAGCTCGACTTCTCCGCGTCTTTATTGGTAACAATCTTACATATGATAGGAATAGTATATTTTAAGGGTAGGTACCATGAAAATTACCTTCCTGGTCTAAAGATAAATAATTGAACACCCGAACCAGGAACATGCTTAGTAGAATGAAGCAAAGGAGGGGATTTCGAATGGAGCAGCAGTGTTTACCTGAACTATGGGGGTTCATAGAAATAATATATATGAAACTAACATAGTTCTATTATCAGTTATAGGGTGCTATGAGGAGCCTTTAAGATGCTGGATCAACAATGTGTATGGCGCAGTTGGTGTGACGGCAGGGGCAAGCGTAGGAGTCATCAGAGTGTGGTATGCGGACAAGCACAAAATTGCTGACATTATCCCAGCCGATTACGTGGTCAATACCATGATTGCTATTGCTTTTATACTGGCCAAAAATCAAGAAAAAAAGTAAGATAACTTCGAGAATCTATATACTCACCATAACTAAGTATAATACGATTGTGCAGTACAAAATGATATACATTGAAAACTAGGTATCATTTGTATTTTTTTACGTACTGTCTTAATAGAGGAAGCCATAAATACCATAATTCTCGTATTGGACATACCATACCCGCCGGTACACTGTATTTCTATTAGAAATGTATTAAATTTACATGTTTAAACGCGGGATCGTATCTATGGATATTTTTCACTGTGGGCCGGAGTTTCCGTGCGGGCTAGAGCGCCGGGTCTCTATTATTCCCATATCACTGGTTCTTGCCGCGGGCGGGCACCAGTACAAGCTTTGAAGACCTTGGATGTGCTTAGCCATCACTGATTAGCTGTTCACTTCTGATAGAATCATGTGAAGCCAAGAGGGAGTGAACAAGTTGGTATCGTCTTAGTGTTTAACTATAAACAGTTCCCCCGGGTACATTGTAATTATACTCTTGTGAGGATGAATCCAGCGTTACCTATTGGGAGCGAAAACAAATTGCTCAGCATGGCTGTGTCCTGTGGTCACGTTGATTTTGGTATCATTTTCGATAGGCACTCCAGGACTGCAGAGGTTCTCTACGTTTAAAATAAATTATATGCGAAGATAATTGTAAAATGATTATGCATAAATCATAAGTAAGGATAGCGCAGGCTGACACACAAGCACTTCTTGTCTTCTATTCCAACTGCAATATGTTATTATTTATTACGTAGATTAATTACCTCCATTGTGGATTTAGCTGGTTAAGTATGTATAGGAATCACCGCACGAATCCTCCCCAAAAGTTGAATACTATTGCACATGACGTTGAACTGTATGTATTGAATGTAATAACAAATCAGAATCAACATATTTCAGAACTCACATGGAAACCCCGATATTCAACATAGTATCGTCCACCAAAGCCCCCACGACTTGGGGTGAGTACATGAGCGATTGTTTCCTAGCTGCTAAAAAGAGCAAGATAACAACGAGAAAGAGCATTGGCGAATTTGCATTTGCACTGATAAAAACCAAATGGCTGTTCTTCATTGTCTTCAACATCTTGCATTTGGGACAAGGTCTGATAGTGGACACTATACTCTACTTGAATGGAAAATCCCCTCAGTAAGTACGATTTCAACACATTAGATTACCTCAATAATAAATAAATATATTCACTGTGAGCATCTGCTACAATGCTTGAGGTTTCTGCTAGGGTGCCTCTAGGAATAAATTAGAAGTATAGATCTAACTGAGGTATATAATAGATACAAATTTGTTCTTCATCTATTGTACTCTCCAGTCTTAGTGCTTATAGGAATTAATTTATTTTCGGTGACAGAAATTCGCTCTCGCGACCGATTGGTTTTGGCGGGTTTAATTGCGAATGGGTAGATCATCTGACCTTTTCCGTAGAGACTATCTGGTAGTTGTCCTCTCAGGGATGTACGTCTCGGCTGGCTAACTCCAAGACGGGACAGCCAGAGGAAAGGCGGCAACGGTGGGCCGGGCTTTTCACTTCCAACAGCACAGCTCCGCGGATTTTCGACGACTGACCCCGATCGTGTTGTTCTATCGGGTCTTATACGATTTTCCAATTGGTAATCAGTGTAAGAATCCTAGTGCCAAATTGGAATCTTACATTCACTACGCAGGTGGAACGAATATTAACTAGTTACATAGGTACTCCCTCCAAAAATTATGGATATACTTCAGTTTCAGTTTTTGGTTTATTATTTTCAATAATGAACCTTTGGAAACGAGCATGAAAAAAAAAATTTTAACCCCCCCCCCCCCCAATTCTATGGTTTACGTTTCAAGGTATGTAGAATCTGAAAATGCAATAAAATAACGCTGCAAATTATTACATATCAGTTTATTATTTACCTGTATAGATGCCCCCTCTGCATAGATCAATCTTTTCTATGTTCAATACCCTCGAGCTCCCCCCGGGAAAAACCTAAATCGAGTACTAGAGCCGGCCCGGGAATTATAGTTTGAAAAAAATGTGCGGGATTGAAAAATTCAATCATTAATTCGTTACGAACTAAATCACTCGCGACGAAATCGTGGAAACCCATTTCAAAGAAAAACGGAGTTATTGAAAAATAGTCTATTTCCACTAATACACGAAAAACGCAAAAAACACTGTTATACCGGTGTGTTACTGACGATGGTTTGATCACCGAAACCGGTATAACAGTGTTTTTTGCGTTTTTCGTGTATTAGTGGAAATAGACTATTTTTCAATAACTCCGTTTTTCTTTCATTAATTCGTTGTTGTTATTCATGAAGCATAAAGAAAATAATAAACCGTTGTGTAATAAAACGTTGTGTAACTAACCGTTGTGTAACAATTTACCAGTATAGATGCCCCTTCTGCGTTGAACACTGTTTTCTGTTGTCAGTACATGATACCCTCGAGCTCCCACCAGGAAGGCCATAAATCCAGGTCCCGTCATTAAAGTTTCATAAAAATGCGCGGGATTCAATAATTCAATCATTATTTGTAGTTATTCGTGAAGCATAAGGTAAATAATAAACCGTTGTGTGATAAATCGTTATTGTAATAAAACGTTGGGTAATAAACCGCTGTGTAATAATTTACCTGTATATATCGGCGTAGATCACTGTTTTCTGTGGTCAGTACCTACCCTCATGCTCCCCCCAGAAAAGCCCTAAATCGAGTATTGGATCCAACCCGGGAATTACAATTCATAATGCGCGGGATTCCATAATATTCAATCATTAGATATTTGTTGTTATTCACAAAGCATAACACTGTGCAAGTTCCAAGAGTAGGGACCTATCAGCAAAGTCCAAACGATCCATCGTTTTTCAAATGAAATAATATCGAATCATACAGGCATCCGTGATGATGTATCTGGGCCGGATTCATAACGTTCCATTCACGATCATGTTGACGAAGCTTCGGTGCGAGCGAACGGCTGGTGGTACAGTGCTCTCGGTGGTTTCAAAAATTCATTAGTTCGATATAAATTTTAAAATGTAGTTAAAATGATGCCCTTCCATTGAAAATTTTCGAGCTACAACGTTCTGAAATTTTCAACCCCGATTTTTCACCCCTTAGAGATGAATGATCAGTTCTCGGCAGATCAATTTAAATAATGTAAAAAAAAAAATACCTTTCTAGTTAAAGATTTCGAGCTACGGCGATCGGGAAATTGCAAATCCCATTTTCATGAGATGACTGACAGAAACGCCGAAGATTCACGGACCAATTAGTCCCCAATCCCCAATCGGGACCTACAAACCAAATTTTATTAATTTGGTTCACGGTAACTATTCATGGCGGACGGTCAGAAATTTTTCTATTCCATTTTCGGATAATACAAACCTTGAAACGTAAACCATCAAATTTAGAGGGGGGGGGGGGGGGGGTTAACTTTTTTTGGTTTATTAACTTCAATAATGAACCATTGGAATCGAGCATGATAAAAAAACAAATCTTACCCCCCCCCCCCCCCCAATCAAAATTTGATGGTTTACGTTTCAAGGTAAGTATGTAGAAACCATAACTGCAATAAAATATTTCTGTCTGTACGGACCACTTTTCTTAGTTACCATGAAACAAAATTGATGAAATTCGGGTTATAGGTTCCGTTCGGGGTCGAGTTGGTCCTCGAAGCTCGACGTTACTGTCAGTCATCTCTAAGGGGTTCAAAATAGGGGTTGAAATTTTCAGAACGCCGTAGCTCGAAAACTTTCAATAGAAGGGTATGGTTTTTTTTTACGTTATTAAATTTGTCTTGAGCTTAACAATTTTCTGAGACCACCCGGAGCATTGTACGTCCAACTGTTCGTGAGCACCAAACACGATCGTGGATCAAACGGTATAACTATTTCATAACTACGGAGCATCTGATTATAATCAAGGATGGCTGTATGAAGTCAAGTTGTTTGTTCTGCGATATTATTTCATTTGACAAGTGATGGACTATTGGCTTTTGTTGGTAGGTACTTCTGAATCTTGAACAACGGTAAATTATTACACAAAGGTAAATTATTACACTACGATAAATTATTACACAACGGTCAATTATTACACAACGGCTCATCTACCAAGAAGGGGCTGGATTTTGGTTTATCATTTTCAATAATGAACCATTGGAATCGAGCATGAAAAAAAAAATGCATACCCCCCTCAAAATTTGATGGTTTACGTTTCAAGGTATGTAGGATCCAAAACTGCAATAAAAATATTTCTGTCTGTCCGCCGTACGCCGTACGGGCCACTTTTCTTAGTTACCATGAAAAAAAATTGATGAAATTCGGGTTATAGGTTCCGTTCGGCGTCTAGTTGGTCCTCGAAGCTCGACGTTACTGTGAGTCATCTCTAAGGGGTTCAAAATAGGGGTTGAAATTTTCAAAACGCCTATACCATTTTTTTACGTAAATATTTTTACGGTTTTAAATAGTTCTTGAACTTGCGAGTTTTTTAAGACCGTCCGGAGCATCGTACGTCCAGCCGTTCGTTCACAGTAAGGCCCCGAAGTTTGCACCGACAGGCATTTTCGACTCCAGTGTGAATGAAATTGTATACAATAATTGTATACAACCAGAGACGCGCCCACAATAGGAAATTTGGCGGAGATGAAATCATTGCTAGGGATCACCTGATTATATTGGCGGAGTATGAAGTCGAGTTGGTTGTTCTGTGATATTATTTCATTTGAAAAATGATGGCTCTTTTGGAGTTTGTTGGTAGGTAGTGAAACTTGAACAAACGTTGAAGTATTATTGATGGGTAAATTATTACTATGGTAAATCATTACACAACGGTTCATTATACCATCTACGTAGAAGGGGCTGGAGTTTGTTGGTAGGTACTTTTGCAACTTTTTTCACTCCTCATCAACAATTTCTTTTCAGAACTTCATTATGTGTGTTTCTTTTGGTTAGGTACTGTTTGTCATCGGCAGAATTATTTTAGCAACATTTAACTCGTGATTTAGGTAGGTACCTAGTAGTTAGTACCTAACCTACGGAGGGTCTGCGATCTACATAATATGTATAGAATAGTACATATTATATTATATAGACGGGTTATCTATACAGAGAGCTGTGATCTGTAACAGAAGGGTATTCTGTACAAAATAATAAACCTTTGTGCAGGGATTTGCAGCGTTTTGTTGATAGGTACCTACTTTTGCAACTTGAACAACCGTTGAACTATTATTGATGGGTAAATTATTACACAATGGCAAATTATTACACAACGGTAAATTATTACACAACGGCTCATCTACCCAGAAGGGGCTGGATTTTGTTGATAGGTACTTTTGCAACTTGAACAACCGTTGAAGTATTATTGATGGGTAAATTATTACACAATGGCAAATTATTACACACTGGCGAATTATTACACTACAGTAAAATATTACACAACGATACATTATTAAACCACGGTAAATTATTACACAACGGTAAATTACTACACAACGGCTTATCTACCAAGAAGGGGCTGGATTTTGTTGATAGGTACCTAGTTTTGCAATTTGAACAACCGTTGAATTATTATTGATGGGCAAATTATTACACAATCGTTCATTATTACATCTCCGTAGAAGGGGAAACTATACAGGTAAATTATTACACAACGGTTTAGGTAGGTACCTAGTAACGAATACGGGGTTAGGTACTAACCTACGGAGGGTCCGCGATCTACATAATATGTGTAGAATAGTACATAATATGTTATATAGAAGGGTTATCTATATGTACAGAGAGCTGTGATCTGTAACAGGAGGGTATTCTGTACAAAATAATAAACCGTCGTGCAGGAATTTGCAGCGTTTTCATGCCAGAATCCAATGTTTTATTCTGGAAAATAATAAATCAACAATTTCTGTCCTTCCGCCGTACGCTGTACTTCGAGCTATTCCTAGTTACTATGAACCAAAATTAATGAATTTGGTTTGTGGATGTCGTTTAGGGTCTAGTTGGTCTGCGAAGGTCGGCGTTACTGTCAGTCATATCCAAGGGGTGATAAGTAGAGGTTGCAATTTTCTGAACGCTGTAGCTCGAACATTTTCAGTGGAAGGGTATCGATTTGGTTTTACGTTTTTAAATATTGATATCAAATTAAAGCATTTTTTGGGACCACCTGGAGCATTGTGCGAACAGCCATTCGTCTGCAACGAAACGCTTCATCAACATGATCGTGAATGAAACTGTATAAATCCGGCCCAGATATCATTGGTAGGGAACATCTGAATATAATCACGGATGGCTGTATGAAGTCGAGTTGGTTGTTCTGCGAAATTATTTCATTATGAAGAATGGCGGCTGTTTTGGCTTTTGTTGATAGGCACTTTAGTAACTTGAACAAACGTTTGCTTCATGAATAACAATGAACAAGATGAAATTATTAATAATTGAATTATTGAATCCCGCGTATTTTTATGAAACTGCAATTCCCGGGCCGGCTCCAGTACCTACTCGTTTTAGGGCTTTCCAGGGGGGAGCTCGAGGGTAGGTACTGACTGCAGAAAATAGTGGTCTACGCTGAAGGGGCATCTACCCACAGGATAAACACTTGTGTCATCATTTGCAGTGTTTTAATTTTTGTTTAAAACTACCTCCAAGCGACGACAGTTATTATTTCTGCTAATCCATTCTCCTTTTCAGTTGCCGTCATGTACTGTCCACCCCATAAACCAAATCAAATTTAATCTGCCGAAGAAATGCTATCGTTTTCTGCTCATCATTACTTCGGCAGGAGGTGACTACAATGCCAAGAATCCAGCTTGGGGGTCTAGAGAAGCGTACCTTCGTGGTAGCTCGTTACATCCTGATTTTGCAATAGAAGTTTTCTATGTACTGACATCCACAACCAGGGTATTGGCCGACATCCCGCTCGAAGCTTCCTGATGTATAAGACATCTTAATTGGATCCCAAGTATCTTCTCCGAATCCTCTGGTCTACTCGTTTCCTCATTTATCCTCAGACCATAGCCCAGTACGCCTCACCCTCATTACTAATCGTGTCAGTCCATCCCCAAAATCTACTCTAATAAACGGCTCAGTCGATTGGAATCAACTTCAATGAACTATTGAATCATCTGTGAACCTCATAACGCCGCTAACAACACTGACTCCGTGATATAGATAATGCTATCCACGAATTTATATCAAATGCATTATTCTATCATCATTCAAATTTCAGTTACTCATTCCATAAAGTCCACCCCCCCCCCTTGCCACTCATTCACAGTAGGCAAAACTCCCGTTGCTAGTACGTTTCACCTACCCACCAGACAACATTGCCTACAGCCTCTAACGAGAAAATTCTTGTCCATCCTATCCTGTTTCCTCCGAAATCGCTTAAAAAAGTTATGACGTAAGCGGCTTACATCACGCCATAGTACCATAGTTGCAGAAAAATGTAAAATTCTGTCGTCGCGAAGGACCACTGAGTTTACAATGGAACATTCGGATTTGGGAGGGGAAAAAAGGTGTTTGAGGAGCACGCCGGAAAGACACGCATCGAGGTCCGTTCAGTAGTTTGGCCATCTACTCAAGACATACCTATATACCTACATACAAACTTTGAGTTCTATAGATAAAACTAACAGGAAAACCTGTTGTACTAAATGCAGCGGGCTCTATAGTAGTAGTCATCAAAGAGAAGATACGAAAAATTCGCACTTGATAATGGTTTCATAAATTTCTCATACATACGAACCTGTATGATATGTCTGTGTCTATGCCATATTATGTCCATGTCCTCTGTGGGTTCACTAATACTCAGAGCGATTAGTCTGACGGCGAATCTCAACCCTACGCAGGAACCCACCGTGAAATCTTCAACTCCGCTTATAGCAACCCCAGCCACTCCATTCTCAATATTGGTCTTACATATTCACGAGCTCATTATGAACCGTATGGGATGGTAAGAAACATGAGGGCAACCACCCATCAACAACGCGATCACTCGGACAATCGAAACACGACCGTCGACTAAATCCTGAACGGCATGCCCCACAAAAATCGGTTTATTATACGGTTGAAACCGCTGTGAAAAACTCTTTCCGAAAGCGCCCACCTTATTCTGGCTTGGAATCGAAAGTGATGCGCGACATGGGCTCGACCGTAGTAACCAAAAGCACGAACTCCGACGGTGTCGTTAGAGACAACCAAGAATACGATCGAGAAGAAAGTCAGGGGGATAGGGCGACAGCCTTTAACCTGGCCCGGAACTCGCTGGTCACAATGAGACGACCCTCATTAAAATCGTTCTTCCGTTTGGCCCTGATGCCGTTACACACTCGTGAATTAACTCGTGAATTATATAACAGGATAATACTTAGCGCAGGAACAAAAATTGCCATATATAACTTGAATCACTTGCGGCGGAGTAGTGGAAATCCATAGCAAAAAACTACAGGATAAAAATAGAATAGTCTATTTCCACGTAAACTAACAAACTGTAGACCGGTTTCGGTTGTTAAACCATCATCAGTACACAATAGAATCATCAGTACACCATCATCAGTACTCAATTTCTATTGAGTACTGATGATGGTTTAACAACCGAAACCGGTCTACAGTTTGTTAGTGTACGTGGAAATAGACTATTCTATTTTTATCCTGTAGTTTTTTTTTAAATTGTCATCTCCACAATAGTGATTACAACAATTTCCGTTACTTGGAAGCACTTGAATCACATGAACGTATAGAATAATTGGGTAGGCTCTTCAGTGGACAGGTGGAGTATCCACGCATGAGTTAAATGACTGTTGATTAAATGACTCAGGTCACATGGGCTAACATTACTAGTTGGGTAGGTTCAATTCTCTACGACTATTTTTCGCATATTTGATTGAAGCGTTACAAGGAAATTGACAACATTTCATGTTCGCCCATGCGCAGACGAAAGCTACAGTACGACTCCAATGAAATTCATATGGAACTATCAAAGTATTATTCCCGATCGACCCTCCAAGTTGGAACTCATTTCAACGACACTTAAGGTTTGATAATTATTTTGGTATTGGACCATTTATGTGATCCAACCCGCACCTATGCTCCAAATTCAAGCCCATTTCAACAATAATTTCGGGTAGTTATGGACGTTACAAGGAACTGACCACAGTCAAAGGGACAGACAGACAGACAAGGAACCAAAAATGTTCCCTGATGTCTGAAACGCAAAATGTTAGCGGACATTTTCATGTTGGAGTGCATACATTCTTTTACTCCATCACGAAGTCTTGACTACCTTCCGGTAGTAAGGAAGAAAAGTAATTGGAGAATGACGTGTTTTGGCATCCAGGTTCAAAGACCGCGCAAAGAACCAAAGTTAAAAAAATATGGTTAACGTGGTAATGTATTCTTCGATTTTATACCATTACCTTTACCCCCTCCTGCCGATATGAATCTCGGCTTTTCAGAAGGTTGTTCCACAACTAAACCTAAAAATGCGTTCAGCAGGAAATCGGAAGAAAATAACTGTACGGAATTGCAAATTATTTTACCCCTCCACTAACCCTAAAATAGTCATGTGTAACTCATTGGTATGTAAGTCACGGGAAACTTCCGGGAAAACCATTACCAACAACAAAGTTGATAACAGAAACCAAACCGATGAAGAGTAATGCAAAGCAGTTTCGTAATGCAAAATTTTGTTCTTCCTTCTCATCCCAGGAAGCTGTAGGAATCCTTCTCGACCCCTTATTAAATCGGCAACAGCAATCCCTGCCTAATCCGGGTGGCTTATGAAAGCTTAAGTCGACTAAGTCCATTCCAGCCTACCTGCAGACCTGATCAAAAGAACCTTAAGAAAGAAGAGTATCCCGGTCAAAAATGTTCAGATCCAAAGGTAAAAGTGGCCACGTCCCGTATTCTTCCGCCTCAGTTGCAAAATTCAATTCTGATATGATAATAGATATAACTGTTGATAGTTAGTACAAATTCAATACAGATAATCAATAATAATAAAATTCAATATCATACAAATCAGAATTGGTTTCCGAATGTGTAATTTGAGGCATAGGGTGCAAAAGTCGCTTGTTAAATCCTCAGGTTGATATGGTCTCATTGAAAGGAGACCATAGCGTAATGGTAAGATGATGGGAGGGGGGGGAGGGTCAAAAGAAAAAATTTCCCATATTCTCTAGGGATCATATTGAAGAGTTAGACGTTCCCTCACTTAATGGTATGATGAGAACTGTTAATTGCTTATTGCAGGTTGATTAAAGGATATATCAAAATAATGAGGTTTAACAAACAGTTGGCCTTCTTTTGCGAAAGAGAATGGAAGTACGAACAGCCGAATGTGGATGCATTGTTGGAACAGTTGACGAAAGAAGATAAACGATTATTCCCGTTTGACATGTCTTCCTTCGATTGGAGAGCTTACCACGAGTACAGTATCAGGGCGGTTTACAAGTACATTGTCAAGTCTAAGGATTGTGAAAACCAGAAGCCCTCAATCGAACATTACATGAGGTTTGTATGTACTTACTTTCTTATCCCATAGTTAATGTTACGCAAGACGTGTCCCCATGTGGATAGGCTGGTACTCAGATTGGCTGAAAACATAATAATATATGAGCAATGAGAAATTTTCGTGGGTTAAAAATTCTATTTTTTGGCCTAATTCTGTTCAATAACGGAAATTAACACTTATTTACCACATAACTTTCGAAGTTTCCGCTAGAAAGGACGTATCAGGTGAATCGCCGAGTAGTTTGAACGCAAATCCCGCTTGGAGCGCTAGTTCATCACTTAAAACGATGTCCAGAACTGTAATTGATAGATAGATGAAACCGCAAATGTATAAATAAATATTTTAAAAAAAACATGTCCTCAGAATGGAACCAAGGAGAGGTCCACGGAAAGTCACAGCAAACGTTCTTGAAGGCTGTCATGAAGGTTCGCCATTTTTAATGTTGGTTGTTGGCAGCATCGAGAACCTTACCTCCGAATTTTCGCATCTCCTCCTTGGGGCCAGTAGCCAATCAGATAATGTATACACTCCTATAGACTGATACGTCATTTCTTGCCGCATTTTCACTTTCAATCACCCTCATTAAAAAAAATTGCTTATTTTTGAAAACGGGCGTCAAACTACCATTTTCCCCAGAGTTCTTGAATATTTTTTGCAAAGAAACTTTTTTGACGAAAATTCCCCATTCAGCTGATGTTCATGAGTTGGTGGTCTCATCATAGAACAATGGCGTTGCGATGGTCTTGGAGAAAGAAATGTTCCGATTCCAGTCTAGTTGTTCAATTGGATTTTGGCGATAGTCATACCAGCGGTCCAGTAACGTCAACCAGTACGAGTAGGTATTAACCTCACCTGCCTATCGCCCCAGAAATTTGTAAATCACTTTTCTATACCTAGCAAGTTCAAATTAATTAAAGCATTTGATAATTAAGGATCCTAATTATGATATCTATCTGACTAGATATTATTTACTCCTTCCCACAGCAATCTACATGTTCCTAAAATAAAATTTATCTTTAAATTTGGCAAAAATGTAATATAAAGCACGAGTAGAGGAGATGAAACTCAAAAGCATATGGAGTTATTTTAAATAATCTGACTCAATATTTCAAGAATATATTTTAATCATAATTATTAATTTTCTAGGTTCCTGATAACACGGCAGTACATTGTTCGAGCCGCCAAGATTCTTTTCATTTATGGGATAGTAAAAATATCCCAAATGGGTCTAAATGAAATTATGGCGATCCTCCCGTGAGCTGAGTTGAATGTAATAAATGTACCTACGTTATTAGTTTTATTTGTTAATAATAAGCTTCTATTATGGTAATAAGCATCAGCCACCCTTATGGTAGTTATTTACCTACTAGGGTATCCTGCATTCCAGTGAATCAAATTATTATCATTTTGTACTTAGCAAATTAAGCGGATGGCGCGGTGGTGGCGTATGGTTGAAGCCACACCTGCTAATTTTAAAATAGTGGAGTACTGAACAAAATGAGTATCAAGCAATTAGCAGCCTTTCTATATACAGACAGTTGTTAGGCAAAACAGCAGTATCATGGATTGCCAGAAAGACAATCTAAATCTTGTATGTATCAAATGAACGTCTTGTAGATTTCCTTTGGATTGGTGCAGTATGTCATAACCAAAAAAGAAGACATTCGAAAATTGCCGGAAGTTATGGTTTTGTAACTTGGGAGCTGAAATTGGTCTCTTTAATACAAGAATCAGTTTGGTTGGCACCACTGAGCAAAAGAACTGTTATATTTACGAGACAAATCAGCAGATAAGCTAGTCCAGGCATAGGTTTGAGTTTTATTCTGAAGCTTCGCAAAATTTCTCATAATGATTACTCACATTGAGGGAGCAAAGATTAGTAGCTTGGCAGGTAGTTGTTTCTCATTCCTTGAGGGCTGGACGTCCATTTTTCAGTTTATTATTTTCAATAATGAACCTTTGGAATGGAGCATGGAAAAAATAAAAGAACGCTGCAAAGACCCTTGGGTTTATTATTCTATTGGTCATACCTGCAGGAATGTTGCAGTTCATTTATTGTTCTTTTCATGCGCAATAATTGAAATAGTGATTTTTGATGGTTTCTAACAAAATTTTGCCCCCCCCCCCCAACCCGATCACGGCTCCTCTTTTCCTTTTTTTTTTTTTTTAAAGATTATCTTTGAACATTGATAGTGTCATTTAATTTTCATCACATGCTAATACTACTTCTAGTGTTATTATACAAATTTATGGTGATTCCTGATAATTTCCCAGGTTTTTGACTCATATAAAATGAATTTGGGAGCTTAACCTTCGTTACAACCTCAGTTCTTCACTCTTTGGTCGAAATCAACTTCATATTCGGCCTTCTCGCTCTAAAAACATTGAAAACGACAAATCACAAGCTCGTGTTGACTAAAACCTCAAACAAACCTCGAAAACCCCTATTTTTACACCCGTTTCTCTCCCATAACACGCCTGGGTGTATTCCGATCGAGCTGCCGAGCTATGGAGCACATCTAGGACCCAAATGGGGACCCAAACTGTGTGCGGAAGAACGACGATTTCAGACCAAAACATAACGTAAATTTTCCCCCCCCCACCCACCAACCAACAAGGCTGAAACTTCGTTAGAACCTCAATTTTCCACTCTTTGGTTAAAATCGACCTCATATTCGGTCTTCTCTATCCAAGAACATGGAAAACGATACCTCAAAAGCTCATGATACTACGAGTAGTATGTTACTAAAACACAAAAACGCTGCAAAGTCCTTGTCACATGGGTTTATAATTCTATTATTTTATTGGTCTAAAGAAATGCTGGCTATTTATCTATTGTTTCTTTCATGTAAAATAATTGGAATAGCTATTTCGAGTGGTTTCCACAAATTTTGGCCCCCAAAACTTGAATCAGGTGCTACGCTCCTTTTTTTTCAAATTACCTTTGATCATTGATTGTACCATTTAATCGTCTTAATCCACGTGTTGACACTTTTTCTAGTGTTATTATACAAATTGATGGTGATTTCAGACGATTTTCCAGGTTTTTGACTCATTAAAAAATCAATTTTGTGAGCTGAACATCTGGTACAAGCTCAATTTTCCACTCCTTGGTCAAAATCAACTTCATATTCGGTCTTCACGTCCCCAAAAACATGGAAAACGATACCTCAAAAGCTCATTTTACTACCATGTTACTAAAACACAAAAAGTACCTATTTTTATACACATTTTCACTCATAACTCCCCTGGATATATTCTGATCGGGCTGAAAAGTTTCGGGACACAACTAGGGCCCAAATGGAGCATGTGTGCGAAAGAGCGACTTTTTTAGACCGAAAATGAAGCCGGTACACGTGATACGGCGTACGGCGTACGGCGGACGTCGGACGGACATTGCATGTACGCGAAAGAACGAATTTTTTAGACCGAAAATGAGGCCGGTACACGTGATACGGCGGGGTGCGTACGGCGAACACCCCCTCAAACATTTTTCTTTCATGTTTCAAGGTGCGTAGATTCCAAAACGCTGCAAATTCCTTGTCACATGGGTTTATTATTCTACTAGACCTCCCTACAGAAATTTTGGCTGTTCATTCATTATTTCGTTCATGTGAAATAATTTAAATAGCTATTTCGGATTGTTTCCACCAATTTTGGCCCCCAAAGCACTAATATACGTACGCTCCTTTTGGTTTATTATTCTGTGAATAATACACCTATGTATTCGCTCAGCAAAAAATTTTTATAACACCCCCTCAAAATTTTTTCTTTTCCGTTTCAAGGTGCGTAGATTCCAAAAATGCAATGTCCGTCCGCCGTCCGCCGTACGCCGTATCACGTGTACAGGCTTCATTTTCGGTCTAAAAAAGTCGTTCTTTCGCACACATGCTCCATTTGGGCCCTAGTTGTGTCCCGAAACTTTTCAGCCCGATCGGAATATACCCAGGGGTGTTATGAGTGAAAATGTGTATAAAAATAGGTACTTTTTGCGTTTTAACAACATGTTAGTAACATGAGCTTTTGAGGTATCTTTTTCCATGTTTTTGAGGACGAGAAGACCGAATATGAAGTCGATTTTGACCAAAGACGCGGAAATTGAGGTTTTACCAAAGGTTCAGCTCCCAAAATTGGTTTTTTATGAGTCAAAAACCTGGAAAACTGTCTGAAATCACCATCAATTTGTAGGTACAATAACATTGGAAAAAGTGTAAACAGGTGAATCAAGACCATTAAATGCCACTACCAATGATCAAAGATGATCTTAAAAAAAAAAAAAAACGTACCTATTTCATGTTTTGGGGGCCAAAATTGGTGGAAATCATCAGAAATAGCTATTTCAATCATTCCACATGAAAGAAACAATACATTTAACAGCCAACAAAAAACTCTAGAACTCCAATAGAATAATAAACCCATGTGACAAGGACTTTGCAGCGTTTTTTGTTTTTTCTTCGACTTATCTTTGATCATTGGTACCTAGTGCCATTATTAATTTAATCGTCTTGATCCACGTGTTGACACATTTTCTAGTGTTGTTATACAAATTATTGGTGATTTCAGACGATTTCCCAGGTTTTCGACTTATTAAAAAATCAATTTCGGAAGCTGAACCTTCGTTGGGCCTTCAAATTTCCACGTTTTGGTCAAAATCTACTTCATATTCAGTCTTCTCATCGCAAAAAACATGGAAAACAATGCCTCACAAGCTCACGTTACTAAAACACACAAAACGCTGCATAGTCCTTGTCACATGGATTTATTATTCTATTGGACATACCTACAGAAATTTTGGCTGTTAATTTATTGTTCCTTTCATGCGTAATAATCGAAATAGCTATTTCTGATGGTTTCCATTAATTTTGGTCCCTAAGACACAAATTAGGTTCGCTCCTTTTTTTCAAATTATCTTTGATCATTGGTAGTGCCATTTAATCGTCTTGATCCACGTGTTGACACTTTTTCCAGTGTTATTATACAAATTGATGGTGATTTCAGACGATTTCCCAGGTTTTTCACTCATAAAAAATCAATTTTGGGAGTTGAACATTTTGTAGAACTCAATTTTCCACCCTTTGGTCAAAATCGACTTCATAATCGGTCTTCTCGTCCCGAAAAACAAGGAAAACGATATCTCAAAAGCTCATGTTACTAACATGTTACTAAAACACAAAAAGTACCTATTTTTATACACATTTTCAGTCATAACACTGTATAGTGCTGTATACACTGAATATACACTGTACATTCCGATCGGGCTGCAAAGTTTTGGGACACAACTAGGGCCCAAATGGAGCATGTGTGTGAAAGAACGACTTTTTTAGACCGAAAATGAAGCCGGTACACGTGATACGGCGTACGGCGTACGGCGAACGTCGGACGGACATTGCATTTTTGGAATCTACGCACCTTGAAACGGAAAAGAAAAAAATTTGAGGGAGTGTTATAAAATTTTTTTGCTGAGCGAAATACATAGCGCGAATAAACCAAAAAATTAATCCCTCTCAAAATTTTACGGTTTCAGTTTCAAGGTATACATAGAACCCGAAAATAGGATAAGAACGCTGCAAATCCCTACATAAGCGTTTATTATTTTGTATAGAATACCCTTCTGCTACAGATCACAGCTCTCTGCATCTAGGCAGATAACCCGACTGTATAGACCAAAGCCCCTCCGTAGTTTAGTATGAATTCGCTACCACAAGTTAATACCATTCGTTGACTGTTCAAGCAGTAGCTAAAATGGCGAAAAAAATGCTGCAAATCCCTACACAATGGTTTATTATTTTTTACAGAACACGCTTCTGCCAGAGATCACAGCTCTCTGTATAGGTAACCCTTCTATATAATATATATGCACTACTCTGTACATATTATGTGATCGCAGACCACCGTACCTTAGTACCCAACCCCGTACTCGTTATTAGGTACCCACTTAAATCGCGTGTTAAATGTTGCTAAAATAATTCTGTCAATGACAAAAACTCAGAAACAGTAGCTAAAATGGCAAGAATAAACACAAATAATGCAGTTCTGGAGGGAAATTCTTGATGTGGAGTGAAGAAATATTCGGTCCTGGTAGGGTTTCTATCTCGGGAACTTCAGCATATCAGTTCGTTGGTCACATCACTGCGCTAGAAAGTCTAGCTAGTAGGAGACCAGGGATGTGCGCTCTCAATCCAGCTTGATGACTGCTCTTTAAGGCAAATTGTATAGCAAATTTAATAGCAACTACGTAGAATGCTCCGGATGGTCTCAACAATTCAGAAAAAATCAAACTCTTTAAAAATGCGCGAAAAACCACACCTCAAAACACAATTTTCCGAGATAGGGATACTCTGGATATTTCAATCCATATTGTTCACCCCTTAGAGTTGAGTGACAGTAGGTAACGCCGAACTTCGAGGACCAACTAGAGCCCAAACGGGACCCATATTCCTAATTTCGTGAAACGTGGTTCATAGGAACTAAGGCGGTTCATGGCGGACGTCGCCGGCGCGGCGTAAGACGGGACGGACCAAAATAATTATATAGGTATTCGATATTCGTATTCTAAGTCCCTTGAAATGTAGACCATGAAATTTTGAAGGGGATTTATTTATTTATTTCATAGTCGATTCCAAAGGTTCATTATTGCGAATAAAATAAACCAAATATTTCTGTCTGTCCGCCGTACGCCGTACCTCGCCTTTTCCATAGTTACCATGAACCAAAATTAATGAAATTTGGTTTGTACGTCCCACTTGGGGTCTGGTTGGTCCGCGAGGCTCGGCGTTCCTGTCAGTCATCTCTAACAGGAAAAAAATAAGGGTTGAAAATGTCAGAACACCACAGCTCGAAAACATTCAAAAGAAGGGTATGGTTTTTTTACGTGTTTAAATTGATCTCGAACTAAAAAATTTTTTGAGACCACCCGGAGCACTGTACGTCAAGCGTTTGCACCGAAATGCTTTGTCGACAGGATCGTGAATGAAACGCTATAAATCCGGCCCAGATACCGTTGGTAGGAAGCAGCTGTGTATAATTCATTTGAAGAATAATTGCTCTTTTGGATTTTGTTCATGAGTACTTTCGTAAGTTGAAGAAACATTATGCTTCATTAATGACAACAGATAATTTTATGAATGACCGAGTTATTGAATCGCGCGCATTTTTATGAAACGGTAATTACCGGGCCGGCTAAAGGATTCTATTTAGGGCTTTCCTTGGAGGAGCATGGGGGTAGGTATTGGCCACAGAAAACAGCGATCTACACAGAAATAGCATCTATACAGGTAAATAATGAACTGTTGTGTGATATTTTGCAGCATTATAAGTAATTCTTTCAAATTTTAAGTGTAACGGATAGCTTTAGAAAAAGTGTTCTGTAAACATGGGTCGGAAATGAACGGAAGTGGTCGAAAATGAGGAATGAAAATGCGTGCGACGTTATCTGGTAGGTATGTATTGTCCCGCACATGGGAACCAAGTGGAGGAAGGTACAAACTAAATGACGTCACGCGTTTTTATTTTAGCTTATTACCGCCCAACCTTTCGGATTTCGGAGCTGAAAATTGGGGTACCGATTTTTTTTAGGATGATGCATACGATTCTGAGGAAAACACTAGTAAATTCAAACCGACATCTGGTCTTCATTTGCCATTTTTAGATAACCGTGCGCCATTGATACCAGGTTGATTTTTATTTCTATGTCAACCTTTTTGTCTGAAAACGCTGCAAATTATTACACAACTGTTTATTATTTATCTGTATAGATTCAATAATTCAATCATTAATTATTTATTGTTATTCATGAGCAGAACTTTTGTTAAAGTTACGAAAGTACTTATCAACAACATCCAAAAGAGCCGTCATTCTTCGAAGCTGTTCGGTGAAATGAATGGCTCGTCGTACAATGCTCCGGGCGGTAAAGACGCTAATACAAATCATACTCTTCTACTGAACGTTTTCGAGCTTACCTCTAGGGGACTACAGTAACGCCGAGCTTCGCGGACCAACTAGACCCCAAATGGGACCTACAAACCAAATTTCATTGATTTTGGTTCATGGTAACTAAGGAAAGTGCGACGTACGGCGTATGGCGAACGGACAGAAATGTTTTGGTTTATTATTTTTAATAATGAACCTTCGGAATCGAGCATGAAAAAAAAAAAAAAAAAAGTTTAACCCCCCCCCCCCCTCAAAAGTTGATGATTTCCGTTTCTTCGTATGCAGATTCCGAAAATGCAGTAAAAAAAAAATGTTTTTCTGACCGCACTTTCCTTGGTTCTCGGCGTTAATGTCAGTCATCTCTAAGGGGTGGAAAATACAGGTTGCAATTTCCAGGACACCGTTACCTCGAACTTTTTTACTTTTTTAAATAGTACTTGAACTTGGGAGTGTTTTGAGACCACCCGGGGCATTGTACGTCCAGCCGATCGTAACGCCCCGAACTTTGCACCGACAGGCTTCGTCAACAGGAGGGTCAACAAATTGCGTACATTCAGTGTACCATTGCTAGGGAGCACATGATTATAATCACGGATGGCTGTATGAAGTCGAGTTGGTTGTTGGTTGTGTCTTTTGGATTTTGTTGATAGGTACTTATGCAACTTGAACAAACTTTGAATTATTATTGGGTAAATTATTACACAACAGTTTGTTATACTATCTGCGCAGAAGGGGCATCTGTACCGGTAAATTATTACACAACGGTTTATTATTTACCTTATGCGTCATGAATAACGATAAATAATTAATGATTTAATAATTGAATCCCGCGCGTTTGTATGAAACTTTAGTTCCCGGGCCGGCTCCAGTACTCCATTCAGGGCTTTCCTGGCGGGAGCTCGATGGTACTGACCACAGAAAACAGTGATCAACGCAGAAGGGGCATCGATACAGGTAAATAACAAACCGCTGTGTAATGATTTGCAGCGTTTTATTACATTATGGATTCTACTTATACCTTGCAACGGAAACCATCAAATTTTTAGGAGGGGTTAAATTTTTTTCAATGCTCGATTCTAAATATTTATTATTGATAGTAATAAACCAAAATAAATTCATTACTCACAGCTCAACTTACCGAGTTACTATTAAGTCAATTTTGAAGTGGATACTACATTTTTTTCATGGTACAAAAAAATAATTTCCCAAATAAATAAGAAAAGTTTCTCTAGGATGCTTAAAATGCTGCAAATTATTACACAAAGGTTTATTATTTACCTATGTAGATGCCTGTTCTGTGTAGATCACAGTTTTCTGTAGTCAATACACTCGAGCTCCCCTCAGAAAAGCCCAAAATCGAGTACTGAAGCCGGCCCCGGAATAAAAATTTCATTATTGTTTCATTAAACATAAAGCAAATAATAACCCGTTGTGTAATAATTTACCATTTTCTAATAATTTACCCAATAATACTTCAATTTTATTCAAGTTGCAAAAGTACCTTTCAACAAAATCCAAAAGATCCATCATTTTTCAAATTAAATAATATCACAGACAACCAACTCGACTACGTACAACAGCCATCAGTGATTATAATCAGATGCGTGACAGAGTGTAACAGTGGGGGTGGACCCTCAAGAGTCCCCCTCCTAGACCAGCGAGATTATCACCGGTTAAGAAGGGATATCGATTAGGCTTCCCCAAGCGATCCCGTCTCCACCGGAAGAAAAAATGTATCGAGAACAGCCCACACTGCTACACTCCTCCCCACATGACATACTTCTGGGTAGCAGAAGTATGAGAGGGAAAAGGGGGAATGAAAAGTAGTATGAAGTTCTGGTTCAGGAAAAGACATCTGAACAGCTTCAAGGTGACTAACCTCCATCGTAATGGTACTACCTCTATAATATTTTACAGGTGGAGAACAAAGCTCCTTCATACGAGTATTGGCGGATAATGTTGTCAGAGGTTATTGTCCAGTAACTGTGCTCATCTGAGCAACCTCTAGGTGATCAACCTCCATCGTTAGGATGGACCAACTATTGGGACTTGTCAACTGGGACACGACATTAATCGCCTTCTAATGAGCTCATTATATTTTTATTATACTGACACTCTAAAGGGGTGAAAGGGGATGGGGAAGCCAATAGATGTAGGTACATGTATTATCAAACGGACAGGTTGTTAGTAAAGGAATCCTTCTGGGAAACCTTTGGGCTTATCAATCTATCCTTCTGGTAAGCCCAAAAAAAGTGGATGGAGTATGGTGAAGGGCTCAGCGCATACTACCGAACCACGCTCTGCTACCATGTGACTGAGTGTAACAGTGGGGGGTGGACCCTCGAGAGTCCCCCTCCTAGACTAGCGAGATTGTCACCGGTTAAGAATGGATATCGATTAGGCTTCCCCAAGCGATCCCGTCTCCACCGGAAGAAAAAATGTATCGAGAACAGCCCACACTGTTACATATGTTCCCTAGCAATTATATCCGGGCCGGATTTATACTGTTTGATTCACGATCATGTTGACGAAGCTTTTGGTGCGAACGAATGGCTGGTCGTACAATGTTCCGGGTGGTCACAAAAAAAACTTTAGTTCAAGATATATTAAAAACGTTTAAAAAAATCATACCCTTCTATCGAAAATTTTCGAGCTACGGCGTTCTAAAAATCTCAACCCCTTTTTTTCACCCCTTAGAGATGACTGACAGTAACACCGAGCTTCGAGGAACAACTAGACCCCAAACGGGACCTACAAACCAAATTTCGGTAATTTCGGTTCATAGTAACTAAGAAAAGTGCGAAGTACGGCGTACAGCGGACATACAAAGGTTTTTATTGCGTTTTCGGTTCTACATACCGAAGGTATGTCGATTCCAAAGGTTGTTGTTATCCAAAGGTTATTGAAAATAATAAACCAAAATTCACAGCGAAAATGGTTTAAAATCAGTAGCATAACAAGTTCTTAATTCATAGTTCTGTGTTTGAAACTTTGTTCGACCTGTGTATGCCAATGAGTCAGCAGAATAATGGATACGCATGATGTAGGGTGGGATATTTCATCCGTAAGATAAAGTTGCAGGAGTATTCCCTCAAGAGGCGAAGTCGCATCTATCCCGTAGTGCGGACCTGATCGGCCTAAGATGAACAAGTTGGTGCGAGGCACCCATACATCCTTACTGAGTTATTTCCTCCTTTTTATCCCCCCGACTGGGGACACATAAGTCATCGACACATATTTATAGGACGGATACATGGAGCGGAATCGAAAAGAAGATGTGACAGAATCCACAACATGCAGGGACAGCTCTACCTTTTCCTTCCTCTCCGCCCGGCCTCCTTTTCTACAAAAGGCCGGATGATTGATGCGCGAGCCCTTTCTCAAACATTGATGGATCACCTGGACAATCCATTAGAGCCAGGTTGGAGGATCATTGTTATCTGTCCGGCCCATCCCCGCGGTTTCTCGGCAACCATCCAAAGCCTTCTTGGAATCTGATCGACGAACAGCGAATACTCACGATCGAGCTGTTCGCGAATGAAGCTGATCAAGTATAATGGCATCCTATTTATTAGGTAATTCTTGAGCTATGCGATGATGAAGTATTATTACGCGAGCAGGACGTCGCTGCCTGTCGACGCGATACGTACTTGTACCATTCCTATAGTATTGTTATCGACCTAACGGTTCTCTCCACTTAGCATAAATTACCTTTCATCCCACACGTTCACTGAATCAAACAAAAGTGAAGTTGACTGATTCGCTTTGTTAATTTATTCAGACGTTCGGTGTAATCCCACAGTACACTGCTACAAAGAAGTCCCCATAGTACAAGTAACAAAGAAAATACATACTAAGAAGATTAGCGAGTTTACATCAACTTTCCAAGAGCACTTTCGGTCCATCATAATATTATGTTCCGACCCTTGCTCATCTAACAAAATTGAAGCAGTGGGCACTCGACCATAGTTAGATGTGTTAAGTACAAAAATGTTACTTATAAAAATGAATGACAGCTATTTCCCCAATAGTTATCGTGCTATGTTATATTGTTGAGAAAATAATTTCCTTTCTGATTGTATATCTCATTAATTCGGCCAAATACATGAAGCTAATGTGCTTTTTTCTTTTCCAGTCTTAAAAATTTGTTTATTTCATCAGGAACTCAACGACGATCCTAATTAAGTTCCAGGAAACTCCTTTTGCGCAGAATTGTGTAATGTACTGTATCGTAAATGATTGCAACGGTATTTCGGATGTCCTTGTTTCACCAAAACTTGATAACGGCTGCCTCAAGATACGGTATCTCAAGTCCTTGAAATCTTGTCAGAATGAGTCTCAGTTTCACTTGTGGGGGAGGATGCAGTATCTGTTTCGACGGAAGTGGGCGCTGTCCACGAAATCTTATCAGAGAGGGAAGTCTGCTCCCACTCGCGCCGTATCGACGCGGCGGTGCACAGTTGTGTGAAGAGCTTAGTCATGAATGGGTCCATGGTTATAGTGATTTGTCTCGTAGGGCTCATAGTGGCAGTCGAGTCCCGGAAAAACGGACGGTCAAAATCCGGCGGATCATCTGCAGACAGCTCATCGCTGACCGGGTCGCCCCACGACAGCCCGTCTCGCTCTGGGTCGTTCCCCGACAGTCCGCCACTTTCTGGTTCTCTGGACAGCCACTTAAACTCGGACGGCTCCCCCAAACCCGGTCGGGGTAAGAAGAACAAAAACAAGAAGAAACATCGTCACGACGACGAGATCCCGTTGATTGGCGACGGCGGTGGAAAACGGCGACACAACTCCAAATCGGACGATGACGCTCAGAAGTCGGACGGCGGTCGTAATCACCGCAGGAGGAATAAAAACCGATCTCGTACCTCCACTACCACAGTAGAACCACCAGTTACAGCGTGATAGTCACCTTGAAGCCCATTAAGAATCCCACAGATCGCTGTCCTCATGCCAGATCAAGAAGAAACATCACGTCAGTGTCCTTATACCAGATCAGTAATTCGTGGACGTATTTATATGACCCAGTATGATGGGATACAATTATTATCTACTACTACTACTACCACTAGTACTAAGTATAACATAAACAAGTAGGTACCTATGTTTCATAATACCCTACTATACGATGGAACGTTGTTATTTATGAACAATAAACGCAGGTTACCAATGTCATAAGGACCTTGTTTACTGTGTTTAAAACTCATCGTATATATAAGAGTGACAGAGGAGTCTGGATTCACATTCACTAATAAAGATATATAGTTGATGTTTTGCTATGGGATTCGAATTCATAGCTGCGAATGAATTCGTCAATGTTTTAGAGTAAATAAGAAATTAGGATAACTATTCACTATGAAATTTGTAACTGAATATTTTGTAGAGTAGTCACCACTCATAACTGACATCAGCTAACTCGGGCCTGGCCTAATCCGATCCAGGAAAACGTAAGTAAATCAATATAAACGGCGCACAATGAGGCCGGAACGGCCAAAATCATGTTCAATAGTACTGCAGATTACCATTTCCTGAACTCGAAAGTCGTGCCTTTTATAGAATTAGGTATCTATATTTTGCCTTATGTACACACATATTCTTGTAGTTTACATCAACAAACATTTGACTGAGAAAAAATTTATAGTTAGAGTCATTCCAAGAGTTAGGATTGCGATGTCACAAGAATAAAGCATTGAGAAAGGAAAATAATCCTAAACAGGGTACCTGAGTAAAAGAGTTAATTAGTTAATTATTGCGTTCACCGGAAAATAATCAATAGTTCCGGAAGCAGAACCCCGAGTTCCAGCAGCCTCAAGATTCCTGGGTGACTGTGCTTCAAGATTCCAGGTAAGTATCTTGTCTACCTATAATTAAAATGTTCAACTGTATCTGTCCCTTGTGGCCACACCCGATCGTAGCTACCCTGACAAATTAAGAGGTCGATGGAGAAACTTTCCAAAAAGGGTTTGGGTCTTTTAACGCGAACCAAACCTAGGTTTACGATAATATAGGTAACGACGTAACTTTTTTTTTAACCTGACCCTTCTGGTTTTTGCGATGGGGCCCCCCGCCGAAAAACGACAGGAAAAAGTGAGACCAAATAGTGAGACCAAATAGTGAGACGAAATAGTGAGACCAAACAGTGAGACCAAATAGTGAGTCCAAATAGTGAGACCAAATAGTGAGACGAAAGTAGCGCGTATTTTATAAAGTGGCTCCTAAAGCTAATTTCTATGCTATTCACTCTACGAAGCTGTAATTTGGTATGTGGGCACCTTAGGACTTTAACTTGACACTGCCCAGGCCCCGGATCAGCTGAGTGGCTCCTAAAGCTAATTTCTATGCTATTCACTCTACGAAGCTGTAATTTGGTATGTGGGCACCTTAGGACTTACACTTTAAGCAGCATAGGGCCGGGATCAGCTGAGTGGCTCCTAAAGCTAATTTCTATGCTATTCACTCTACGAAGCTGTAATTTTGTATGTGGGCTCCTTAGGACCTTAATTTGACACTGCCCAGGCCCCGGATCAGCTGGGTGGCTCCTAAAGCTAATTTCTATGCTATTCACTCTACGAAGCTGTAATTTGGTATGTGGGCACCTTAGGACTTTAACTTGACACTGCCCAGGCCCCGGATCAGCTGAGTGGCTCCTAAAGCTAATTTATATAATACAGCGAGGGAGACAAAAACCTGAAGGGTCAGGTACACCACATTTTAGCCGTCAGGCTTTAAGCGGAAGTCATCCGGGGGTGCAGGGGGCGAAGCCCCCGCCGAGGCGCGCAGCGCCGATTTTTTTTTAGGTCGTAGGTACAACAAGCGAATTTGTAACTGTTGGGTACGCATGCATGTAACAGAATTTTCCTGTACCGGTTCGGCAAATATTACGTTACCTTTCTCAAGCAAAACAATCACGTTAAGGCAAACTGAGTTTTCGTCACTCTTGAAACGGGTCTGGTTCTTATGACCACACACGATAGCTATCGCGACTTGATTTTAATTTCTAGTGTTGAGTTCATACTACAGTGAATAATAATTAATAATAAAATAATAATTTATAATAATAATTTATGCCGGCATTGCAAATCTTTCGCAAAATTTTTGGAGGAAAAGAAGCGCTTAGACGAATTGACAAATTGAATCTACTTTGTCCCAGTAACAAGTCGCCAGGGTCCCAAGGCACTCGGGTGATCAGCAACTACACCACGTGCCTTCTGTAGAAAATCAAGGACAGTTTGGCTTACCCGGAAACCCATTTATGTACTATAATGTGCCACAACCTAACAATCAAGGTGCTTACAACTTATACATGGGTATTAACCAAGGCCGATGTAGCAATGACTATCCAGGCATCCAAGGATCCTACAATGTACCAGATGGTGGACAGACATTTAATTATCCTTCCTTTTAATTATCCCTGGTTATCAAGCGTCACTTACGTATGAGTTGTGCCAACCCATATGCTGATCAGTATAATCAGAACGACCTGGAAGGAAGCTAACTTGGGAATGACTTAATGGCTATTGGAAAAGTTGCCGGGTCAATAGCACTGAGTGACTCATAAGTGGCTAAACAAGCAGCAGCCCAGGAAATAAGGGATATGATAAAGGAATGGTGGGGACAACAACCTTAACCCTCAGAATGCGGTAGTCTCGACCACTCTTAGCTCTTTGAATGCGACTTCTACCACCATTATCGGCTCTCTCAATGCTACATTGCAGAACACTACTTCTAGCCAAGCAACATGACAGCTACCGCCAATACAGCCATGGTATTGCAACATATATCTAGACAACTTCGTCCATGATCACTGACTGATATAAATTACACAGTCTTCACTGAAACAATCAATGTATCACGATCAACTGAATCTTCAACAAAGTATAGAAACCACATGACTATTACGACAATGGGTAAAAGTAGGTATTATTGTATATAGGTACAAAAAATCGTAAGAGAGAATCGTGAGAATTTATCCTATGGCAGATAAAATATCTCACGTATGTTGTGAGATATTTTGCTTCAGTTAGTAATAAAATACAAAAATTTTCATGACAGCATCAGTGACCATTTTTAATTATCCCTCATGCACAGTACTGCTGCTTTCAGGCTGAACTGCAGTCAGGTTGATACTGCAGCTATATGCACTACAAAAGATACAAATATTCTATAATTCCAATTAAATTATTCTTTGAGAAAATCTTTTACAATTGGATCTGAGTTGCATATCTCTTGTGTCGCTCCACACTACTACGTTATCTCTTATACTCTCTTGTATGTTTTGCGAAGTCAAATAGAACATGCTGCATTCATGATAGTTTCATGTGTTAGTTCGAACGAGCGCAAGCAACCATGCATTGGGACCGTAACTATACTTCCCTACTGAGTAGGCAAAGCGAACGAAAAATGCCACCGTAGAGTCGAAGTAAAACCTCTATGACGTTGGGCAATTACAGTTTTATAATGACCCTTCTGCGTAGATTGTATTCTTCTCTATACCTTATCGAAAAAATTTGGTATATTGTTATGGAGTTAGTTTTGGTTTATTATTTTTCAATAGGTAATGAACCTTTGGAATCGCGCATGAAAAAAAAAAATAACCCACCCCCCACCATAAAAAAAAATTTTCCGTTTCAGGGTATGTAGAATCCGAAAAAGGGATTAAATCGCTGCAAATTATTACACAAAAATTTATCATTTACCTGCATATATAATTATACCCCTTCTGCGTAGATCACTGTTGTCTGTGGTCAATTCCCTCGAACTTCCCCCAGGACAACCATAAATCGAGTACTGGAACCGGCCCGAGGGTAAAAAGTTTCCTACAAATGCGTGGGATTCAATACTTCAATAATTAATTATACCCATTTGTATATTCATGAATCATATTGCAAATAATAAACTGTTGTGTAATAATATACCTGCATAGGGGCACCTTCTACGTAGATAGTGTAATGAACCATTGTGCAATAATTTACCGTTGTGTAATAATTTTTTTTTTTTTTATTTTATTTTTATTTTTATTTACGGGCAAGCCCAATTACACAATACAGTAATACTTCAATAATACCGTTGTGTAATAATACTTCAACTTTTTTTTTCAAGTTCCAAAAGTACCTATCAACAAAATCCAAAAGATCCATCATTTTTCCAATGAAGTAACATCCCAGAACGACCAACTCCACTTCATACAGCCGTCCTAATTATAATCAGGTGCTCCCTAGCGATGACATCTGGACCACATTTATACCATTTGATTCACAATCGTGTTGACGAAGCTCTTCGGTGCAAACGAATGGCTGGTCGTAAAATGCTCGGGGTGGTCTCAAACAATTCTTTAGTTCAAGATCAATTTAAAAACGTTAAAAAAACCATACCCTTCTAATGAAAGTTGTCGAGCTACGGCGTTCATTGTGTAATAATTTGCAGCGTTTGCATTTTCGGGTTCTACACACGTTGAAACGTGAACCATCATATTTTGAGGGGAGTTAGAATTTTTTCTTTCATGCTCGATTCCAGAGGGTTCGTTATTGAAAATAATAAATCAAAATTCTGTCTGCCAGCCGTAAGCCGTACGCCGTTCGCCGCACTTAGCACTTTTCTTAGCTGCCATGAAAAAAAAAAAAAAAAAAAAATTCATGAAATTCGGGTTATAGCTTCCGTTCGTTGGCTGGTTGGTCCTCTAAGCTCGTCGTTACTGTCGGTCATCTCTAATAGGTTAAAAATAGGGGTTGCAATTTTCAGAACACCGTAATTCGAAAACTTTCGATAGAAGGGTACGGTTTTTTTAAAAACATTTTTAAATTGATCATGAACTAAACAATTTTTGAGACACCGACCAGCCGCTCGTTTGCACCAAAAAGCTTCGTCAACACGATCGTGAATCAAACCGTATAAATCCAGCCCAGATATCATTACTAGGGATCACCTGATTATAATCACCGATGGCTGTATGAAGTCGAGTGGGTTGTTCTGCGATATTATTTTATTTGAAGAATTGAGGATCTATCGGATTTTGTTGGTAGATAGGTACTTTTGAAACTTGAACAAACGTTGAAGTATTATTGATGGGTTAATATTATTGCACAATGGTAAATTATTACACGACGGCAAATTAGTACGCAACGGTCAATTATTAGACAACGGTAAATTATTACACCACGGTTCATCTACCTAGAAGGGGATGGATTTTGTTTATAGTACTTTTGAAACTTGAACAACCGTTGAAGTATTATTGATGGTCAAATTATTACAGAACGGTTCATTAAAGTATCTACTCAGAAGAGGCTCCTTTAAAGGTAAATATTATTACACAACGGTTTATTATTTGCCTTATGCTTCATGATCATGAATAACTACAAATAATTAATGGTTGAATTATGAATCCCGCGTATTTGTAGGGGACTTTGATTACGGAGCCGGCTCCTATAGTCGATTTAGGGCTTCCCTGGGAGGAGCTCGAGGGTACTGACCACAGAAAACTGTGATCTGCGCAGAAGGGGCATCCATATAGGTGAATAATAAACCTTTGCGTAATAATATGCAGCGTTTTTATCATCATGACCCCGGAAAATAGGATTCGTAAGGATCGTTCTCAGCTGACATAGTCGACGATGAAGGACTACTTACCACTTAAACCCTTATCGATAATCATGAGCGTCTGTTTATTGAGTCGAAAATGAAGAAGCAAATCATGATCGATTCTGTCTTCATGCACGATTGGGCTCAATAATAACTCATTATAGTGACGTAGGTATACTTAAATACCAGTAGGTACATGCATGTACATATTGCATTCATTTCTTTATGTGACTTGTACATAGTACATAACATAGGTAATACACAAAATAATACCAAATAAGCGTACCTACTTGGTTTTTTACATCTATATGACCTTTTACCACCCGAGGCAACGCCCCTTGTTGTAAGCCTGTGCGTGTTTATGACAGTCGGGCGGAAAGTTGTATGAGTTTGGGTGAGGTTGGTTAGGATGGATGGCAAATAATATTTTTTTGTGACCAGTTCTTTGTAGAATCGTATAGGCAATCCCACTATATGGTTGAGCGATCCTGGTTAGTATCAGAACTCCTACGGGAGGGCTACCGTGGCACATGTTTTTAGAGGTCACACATTTTAGAGCGCCCAGTTTTGGCATTTTAACGCGGTTTTGAAATTGGCATAGTACGGGTGTCTTATATAGGATCATTTGATACGATAGAAAATGAGAGTGGAGTTGAAACTACTATATGCAATAATGTTGAAGATTTAGATAACTTTTTCTCACTATCAGAATTCACCATAATGTCTTTGAACATCCGAAGTATGAAAGCTAGCTATAATTGGGATCAGTTCTTACTGATTGTCGTGAGTCCCTCCCGGGAACACTCCACTAGCAACCTTAAAACTCTCACCAATATCCTTATGTAAAACTTACTTTCCGCTAATAAACATCTGAGTGGGGAGACAGGCAACAGAATCCAGGGGACAAAACCTGGAGCCCCACTACCAACTCCCAACAGGGAGTTGGAGGGAGAGGCCTCCAAGTCCTATATAACCCTGGATCCTGGAGCTTTAGATTCATTCGACACTTCCTCTAACCAGCTCTCTCTTCTCTCTCTTACCTTATCCCTCTCAGATGATCGGTTGACTACAGCCGCCTGAGAATTTACCTCCTCTCCTCCTCCTTGTCTAGATGATCGGTTGACTACAGCCGCCTAGACAAGGGACCTCTCCTTTACCTAGATGATCGGTTGACTACAGCCGCCTATGTAAATTCACTCATCCACCTCCATCTCCTTCCAAAGTCGTAGATGTTCGGTTGACTACAGCCGCCTGCGACTTTTCCTCCTTTCACGCCACCGTGATGAAAATTCTAAATTCATCACACTGATCCCAAAAATATTTTTGATTAAAGGAGGGGTCTAATTTAAGTGACGATGCGTCGGTAATGAAGATTTCTGTTGCATCATCAATCTGGATGTAGTTCGCTACGTAGGCAATAACACCGCACGCTTTGTTAATGGTAGCGGAGTTCACTTTCAAGGAATAGCCGTGTACAGAAAATGCGCTGGCGTAGTCGCAGGCGGATCTGAACCAAATTTCAAACCGTTTTAACTTAAGTGTGGGCAACCGGTTTAGTGCTACTTCGTAAGGTGTTTTGAACTCTGTTGCTCTATTTGGTGACCTACCTATATAATTAAGGGTGAACAACACATGTCGCATGGCACAGGACAAAACTTGAACACCAGAAAGATTAACTCGTTTTTTTTTTTTTTCAAGTCATTTCAATTCGTTCATTTCCTTCGTTTTATATTCAAGACCCCAGCAAGTCTGAAGTTCCGTCACTTTCGTATGAGTCCCGGTTAATTTTTGGATTTCTTCAAAACGTGAAAGTAAACCAAGTTTTCCCTCGTTTAGCTACTTATTTCGTATGCAAATTCGTACTCTGGTACTTCGCCTGAGACCTATGTGCCGCCGGTTTAACAGGTCTCAACATACCTGAATGTAAACACTGAAATTACACATCTGTCTTGTGCCTTACTCCGGAACAAGGCTTGCGCATAGCCTAGGCCCTTTGCAGTTAGCGCAGTCGAGATTAGCCAAACCAAATTTCACATCCTTCAACTTAGGGAGAACTTCTCATGCTATTTCCAACTGCTATTGAATCGATAATGCAATCCCAGTTCCTAATCATTCCTCAAATGCAAGGTTTCAGCCAGTTTAAACCTCTTTGGACTGGAACTCCCCTCTAAAGTGACCTCCGTTTCTCCCGTTACATGAACTCCGGTTTTCACACTACTTCCAAAACTTCAAGACAACTCAGCCGAATTATAATTACCTATTGATGTCCCCCGTATTTTACACACCTTCATCACCGCCTGATTTTCTTTAAATTAAAAACCTTCACAACATCAAGTATCATCCATTTTTCCCCCTGGTTCAACTTTAACTTGAGACATCCACCAGAAACGCCCATCATCAAGAACCAGTTTTCAGCGTTTCCTCCGTCTTCGAATCAATAATTTGCAAATCCTTATTATCAAATTTTGCTATCAACCCACCGGTTTGAGAGTATCACTCTGTCCTTCGGATACTACACTCCTAATCCGGTTTTGCGCAGGCGTCTTGTTTTGAGGTTGAGAGGTGTTGCGATCAGACTTTGAGGTTTTGATTTTCCTTTCAGAAGCCAGTTTAATATTTCCCTTCCCTCGGAAGAGTGGAACGTATTTTTCGCTCCGTTTTTGTTCACGTACCTACTCTTTTTCTGAACTCTGACTGTGGTTGATCGCAATCTCCAGACAAAATCATGTCCGAATCTTCCAGTTATACCTATTTTTTTTCTTTTTTTTTTAAATTATTTCTAGATACCTGTCGTGAGTCCCTCCCGGGAACACTCCTATCATATTAAGTTCTCACCAATATTCAAACGCCAAACTAAAAGCTCCGTAAATAAAGACATGAGTGGGGACAGGCGACAGAACCCAGGGTTACTCAACCTGGGGCCCCACTACCAGCTCCCAGCAAGGAGCTGGAGGGAGAGGCCCCCAAGTACTATATAACCCCGGATCCTGGCGCTCAAGCTTCATTCGACACTTCCTCTAACCAGCTCTCTCTTCTCTCTCTTACCTTACCTCCCAGATGATCGGTTGAATACAGCCGCCTGGGAATTTCACCTCCTCTCTCCTCTCTCCTCCTTCCCCCCTTGTCTAGATGATCGGTTGAATACAGCCGCCTAGACAAGGGACCTCTCCTTTCCTCTCCTTCACCTAGATGAACGGTTGACTACAGCCGCCTAGGTGAAATTCCCTCATCCACCTCTCTCTCCTCCAAAGTCGTAGATGTTCGGTTGATTACAGCCGCCTGCGACTTTTCCTCACCTTCCTTCCACACCACCTCTCTCTCCGCCAAAAGTCGTAGATGCTCGGTTGACTACAGCCGCCTGCGACTTTTCCTCCTTTTCTATCCTTTACCTAAATTCACTCACTCACCTTCCTTCCACGCCACCGTGATGAGAATTTTAAATTCATCACAGTGGTGAACCCGACGTTCACTCAACCTTCTTCCTTCCCACCTTCCCACCTCATGTGTCGCCCCAGTCAAGTAGTTCGGTGTCCCCAATTTTAAATTCAAAATTTTAACCAGTCAGTTTAAATTCGCAATTCTTGGCCCAACCCTCAACACTCACCTCTCAACTCAACGCACCACCGCTCCCGCCGATTGCGAATTTCGAAATTCAAAACCACGTCAAATTTTTGAATTTTAGTTACAGAAATGGACCCGAACTCACCGACGCCGCCGCTCCTGCGACCAGCCACACTGCAGCCGCCCGCCGCTGCGACATCCGACGCATTGGCCGACAACCCTTTCTCCACGCTCTCCCCGCCGACCTCTGCGACGTCGGACACCGCCGCCGCCGCCGCCGCTACGGCCGCAGCCGCCGCCAACGTCATGACGGCGTCCGCCGCGTTCCCTCTGTCGCTGCCCCCCTTCTACACGCACGACCCGGCGCTGTGGTTTTTCCAAGTAGACGCAGCATTTTCGGCCGCCAACATCCGCAGCCAGAAAACCCGGTATTCCCGGATCATTTCGCTACTGCCCTACGAGATCCTGCTGCAGACCTCGGATATCTCCCCCGACGCCGCCGCTGCGTACGACGACCTCCGCAGCCGCCTCATCAACACCTACCAGCCGTCGAAGATCGCCCGAGTAGCCGCCCTCTCCCAACCTCAACACCTCGGCGACCAGAAGCCCTCCCACCTCTACCGACGGCTGCGACACCAGCTGCAAGGAATTATGACCGCCGACATCGCACGCACGTTCTGGTTACGTGCCCTTCCCCACCCCATCCAGATGGCCCTTGCCAGCCATCTCGACGGTCCCGACGAGCCCCTCCTACGGCTCGCGGACACCGTGCACGATTTGGCCGCTGCGGCCGCCGTCGGTGAGGTGCGTACTCCGCGCCACCCCCCGCCGTTCCGGGACCGCACAAAATCCCGGGACCGCGGCCGGGCACCCTCCCTCGACGGACGTCGACCCCTTTCGGCGGACCGCCGGCGCGACTCGTCCGCCGACCGCCGCCGCCAGCGCTCACCCGAGCGCCGCAACGCATCCCCTCCCCACCAGCGCAGAGGACGCTCCCCGGCGGCTGCGCGCGCACCCACCTCAGCCCGCCCCACTACAACCGACTACCTCCCTGCGGACCCCCCCCACCGTTGTTTCTATCACGTAAACTTCGGTGGGGAGGCCCGCAAGTGCCAACCCCCCTGCTCCTTCGCCCCTAAGCAGGGAAACGCAGCCGCCCGCCGGTAAATCCGGCGGGCCCCCCTCCTCGCCAACACGGGGGGGACCATGCACCTACCCCCCCCGCCCGCATTCACACAGCCACCACCACCGGACCGCGCTACCCCTCCTACGCCGCCGCCACGGCGGCCAACCTCCCGGCCGCGCCTGCAGCGCCGCCGAAACCCTCACCCCACCGCCACCGCAACGGAACCTCCCCGCCCGCCACCAGGGTTACCAACCTCCCGGCCGCCACTCACGCCGCCGCTGCCGTTCCCCCACCACGGAACGGAACCTCCCCGCCCGCCACAAGGGCAACCAACCTTCCGGCCGCCACTCACACCGCCGCTGCCGTTCCCCCACCTCGGAACGGACCCTCCCCGCCCGCCACAAGGGCTACCAACCCTCCGGCCGCCACTCACGCCGCCGCTTCCATTCCCCCACCTCGGAATGGACCCGCCAAGCCCGCCTCCAGGGCACAACCCCCTCCGGCCACCACTCCACCGGCCGCTACAAATCCCACCCTCCGGACCAGCAACAGACCGCCCCACGTCTCCTTCGCGGAGGACCTGCCACCTCCACCACACGTCCCTGCCTCCGCCATCAAACACAACGCCCTTCCGACCCACCAGCGACTTTTCCTGCGCTGCGGGAAAACAAATGTTCCTTTCCTGGTGGACACGGGGGCGGCGCTGTCGATATTCCCCAACAACATCCTCCGTCGTCAGGCGCGCTGCTACCGGCAGCTTCTCTACGCCGCCAACGGTACCACCATCCCCTCGTACGGGACGTACCGCTCCTCTGTTCATATGAGCGGGCTCGCGTACGAGTGGGAGTTTACCGTGGCGGACGTGGAGAAGGCGATCCTGGGGGCCGATTTTCTTGCCTATTTCGGTCTCCAGGTCGACGTCCGGAACGCGCGCCTGATCGACCCCGCCACCAAAACACCCATACCCGGATTCATTCACGCTATCAACCACCCCCCAACACAGTTCGAACGCCTCCTCCTCAACTACCGTCCCCAGCGCCGCCCCTCTGCACACATCTCCACTGTCCAGCACCATATTGAGACCACAGGACCACCCATCACCGCCAAAGCCCGCCGCCTACATCCCCTTCAGTTGTCAAAGACCCGCCAACATTTCGACAAACTCATCGCCGACGGTATCATACGCCCCTCAAAATCCCCTTGGGCTTCTCCACTCCACATCGTCCAGAAGCCCAACGGGGATATCCGCCCCTGCGGGGACTACCGGCGGCTCAACGCAAAAACCACGCCGGACCTCTATAATGTCCCCCACCTGCGTGACTTTTCGTCACATCTCCATGGCGCCACGATCTTTTCCACCCTTGATATTTCGCGAGCGTTCCATCACATCAATATCCACCCCCCCGACGTCCCGAAAACCGCTATAATCACCCCGTTCGGGTTATTTGAGTATGTGAAGATGGGCTTCGGATTAAGGAACGCGGCGCAAACTTGGCAGCGGTATATGGACAGTATCTTGCGAGGCCTGCCTTTCGTATTTTGTTTTCTCGACGATATACTGATCGCCTCCAAGACCCAGGAAGAACACCTCGCCCACCTACAGCAAGTCCTCAACATCTTTTCCTCCGAAGGCCTCCTAGTCAACACCGACAAATGTGTCCTCGGCCAACCCTCCGTCCGCTGCCTCGGCCACCAAGTATCCTCGGACGGCATCACACCCCTCCCGGACAAGGTCCACGCGATTATTGACTTCCCGCAACCCCGCACGGTCACCGAGCTCCGCCGCTTCCTGGGTATGCTCAATTTTTACCGTAGACACATAAAACACGCCGCTCAACATCAACAACCACTCATACAAGCCATTCCCCAACCCTCCAAAAAAAATGATAACCGCCCCATCACCTGGACCCCCCAACTCTCCTCCGCCTTCAAAATTTGCAAACAGGACCTAGTAGACGCCGCTCTATTAGCCCACCCCGACCCTCACGCTCCCCTTTCCATCACCACCGATGCGTCCGATTGGGCCATCGGGGCAGTGCTCCAACAGCACACCGGCGCCACCCCCCAACCCATTGGCTTCTTTTCTAAAACCTTATCCCCCACCCAGAAAAACTACTCTACCTTCGACAGGGAACTCCTCGCCATCCACGAAGCCATAAAACACTTTCGTGACTTCGTGGAGGGCAGGCAGTTCTCTGTCATTACAGACCATAAGCCCCTGACCCACGCCCTCCTTCAAAATCGCAAGTCCGCCTCCCCGCGTCGCCTCCGGCAGCTCGAGTTTATCGGACAGTTTACGTCCGATATTCGATATCTGCCGGGGGCCGACAACTGCGTGGCGGACGCACTCTCCAGACCCACCCCTGTCCCGGCGCCGGTGGCGGAGTTGCTGCCATTCCCTTCCCCTCAATCCATCAAATCACACCAAGATCCCACCTCTGACCCCGCCCTCTCCAACCTCATTTCCGCATCCAAGTTGGAACAGCTGCCCCCCCTCGACCTCTGGTGCGACGTAACGGCCGATTCACCGCGCCCTTACGTCCCACCGGGGTTGAGGAGGCAGTTGTTCCTCCACTACCATTCCCTTCACCATCCTGGCATTCGGGCGAGCCGGGACCTCATCAAGACGCGGTACTTCTGGCCCCATATGAATACAGATATTCGTAACTGGGTTCTGGGGTGCCAGAAGTGCCAGCGTTTCAAAGTCTCGGCCCACCCGCATGTCCCTCCTCAACCCATTCCCGACTCCCTGCCGTGGGAACACGTTCATCTGGATTTAGTGGGCCCCCTTCCCCCGTCCGAGGGAAAAAAATACTGCCTCACGATGATCGACCGTGCCACCAACTGGGTGGAATGCATTCCACTCTCAAACATCACCGCGGACACCGTCGCAACGGCTTTCCTTTCTCAATGGGTTAGCCGTTACGGTTGTCCGCGGACAGTCACGGTCTATCAAGGGAGGCAGTTCGAGTCCGCCCACTTTTCCGATTTACTGCGTTCCCTCGGCATACACAAAATTCACACTACCCCATACCATCCCCAATCCAACGGGAAAATAGAGCGGTGGCACTCGGTCCTGAAACAAGCCATTTCTACATCGACAAATTCCCCTTCCTGGACAAAATCCCTCCCCTACATTTTGCTCAGCCTTCGAACATCCGCCCGTCCTTCAGACCAAACTAGCCCCGCACAAAACGCCTTTAAAGACCCGCTACGTTTACCGGCCGATATTTTCACTCCACACCACACACCGTCAATTAACAGGGAACCACTACACTCAACAACACCGACAAACGACACCACTTATCCCAAACGATTTTTCACCACAACACACATGTACCTGAAAGAGCCCGGCATCCATAAAACTTTCCAACCACTTTACGCCGGGCCCTTTCAAGTCATTCGCACAACACATACAACCGCAACCCTGTTAATTGACGGCAAACCACATACAGTCCCGTTAGCCAGGTGTAAACCCGCACCTGTGCTAACCCCAACACCTAACACTATCAGTCTCCCGCCGTCCGTTCACGATGCACCATCAGCTCTTCCCGCAACACCCGTCACCTCCGTCGTTTCCGGATTTCGACTCGGATCCGGAAATGGCGGCGATTCTCCGGGACGTTTTTGTCCCGGACCCGCTTTCCCCCCTACCCCCCTCGCCCGGGCCTGCCACACCGCTTTATTTTGTTCCGCCACGGATCTCCGGGTTACCTCCCCGGCCCCGACGATGGAAGTACCCCCAGTGGCGAATTCTACGCGAATTTCGCGTAGCACAAGCCACGGGGGTACACCCCCCCTACACCCCAACCGACCCCCTGATGGATTCCATCCGTCACGAGTTCCGCCTTGCGGAACTCATGCCTCCCCCGCCTCCCGTTCAAATTTCAGCCCCCCCTGTCCAAATTTCAGCCCCCCCTGTTCAAATTTCAACCATTCAGCTTCACAACCCCCCCATACCATCCAAAAACCCAACACCCCCCGCCCAACCGCCAATTTCGGAGCCCCCCGTTTTAATTCCCCCCCAATTTTCCATCTTCGATCCCCCTCCCTCCCCTCCATCGTCGGGGATATCCCCAATAGTTCCCGCCGGGACGAAACGGCCCGGGCGACGGAACGGACGGAGGGAGCGTCCCCACGCCCCCCTCGTCCCGGCGGCCAAGTCCCCCGCCCCGCTATGAGAAATCACGGCGGGGCCTTGAGATTCCGGGACAGTGCTGGTGTCTCATCAACCCACTCGCACTGTACCGGAACTCGAGGCCCCTCCGTGGCCGCCTCAACACGTCGGCCGCCGGCGACTGCCCCCAACACACTACACTCACACACACACACACACAACCACTCGCCACACCACACCCAGGAACCGGCGGATTCTCGCAACCGCCTCCCACGAAGTGACCAAATGTTTGTAAATACCTCTGTATCTTCTGTATATACTACTTCATCTTTTGTACATACTCATCCATCATCTGTAAATACTCACCCGTCATCTGTAACTACTCATTCATCCTCTGTACATACTCCATCTCATTGTAAATATTGTTCATCTCCCTCATCTCGCCCTTGCCGATCACTTCCCTAAACGCCAATGTTTAGGGATCATGACCACTGCACTGTACATACTCTCGCCTTCTCATCCTACTTATTCTACCTTATGTTACTACTTATCATCTACTATGTTACTTACTTATCATCATCTACTTACTTATCGTCTACTACCATGTTACCTGCCTTATGTTCTACCTACTCACTTACCATCTACCATGTTACTACTAGTTTTTAAGCACCGCCTTCAGCTCAACCTCTGTTTGCATCAGCCCTCAGCCCCTGTCTCTTTGCGCCTTCCGCGCCTCCTCTTGTTTGCCGTAGCCCTCAGCTCCTGTCATTTTGCGCCTTCAGCGACCACCTCTTGTTTGCCGTAGCCCTCAGCTCCTGTCATCTTGCGCCTTCAGCACCAATATTGGTTCAAACTGGGGGGACCTCTGTCGTGAGTCCCTCCCGGGAACACTCCTATCATATTAAGTTCTCACCAATATTCAAACGCCAAACTAAAAGCTCCGTAAATAAAGACATGAGTGGGGACAGGCGACAGAACCCAGGGTTACTCAACCTGGGGCCCCACTACCAGCTCCCAGCAAGGAGCTGGAGGGAGAGGCCCCCAAGTACTATATAACCCCGGATCCTGGCGCTCAAGCTTCATTCGACACTTCCTCTAACCAGCTCTCTCTTCTCTCTCTTACCTTACCTCCCAGATGATCGGTTGAATACAGCCGCCTGGGAATTTCACCTCCTCTCTCCTCTCTCCTCCTTCCCCCCTTGTCTAGATGATCGGTTGAATACAGCCGCCTAGACAAGGGACCTCTCCTTTCCTCTCCTTCACCTAGATGAACGGTTGACTACAGCCGCCTAGGTGAAATTCCCTCATCCACCTCTCTCTCCTCCAAAGTCGTAGATGTTCGGTTGATTACAGCCGCCTGCGACTTTTCCTCACCTTCCTTCCACACCACCTCTCTCTCCGCCAAAAGTCGTAGATGCTCGGTTGACTACAGCCGCCTGCGACTTTTCCTCCTTTTCTATCCTTTACCTAAATTCACTCACTCACCTTCCTTCCACGCCACCGTGATGAGAATTTTAAATTCATCACAATACCGTTCGTGTATGTCCCTTAAGGGAATTCCTCCCTCCCAGTCGCGTTGGTCCCCCAACCACGAGAGACTGTGCTGGCGATCGAGGCAGCGGGAAGTGTCCGAGCGAATTTCGACAGTTGTAACTGCCTAATTTGTTATCAATTCTATTATCTCGTGGATACTATGATTACTTGAGCTTCTCCTCTCCATGTCCTCTCCCTCTGCAAGTTTTCCGCTCGTCAGGTTATATCAGTGCGGGCCTTCTGTTGTTTTTAATTCGTCCCTTCATTCCTTTCTTCTCTCACGCGGTTTATTCGTAGTGATTTCCGTCTAGTTTATCAACTGTATCAACGTTATCCAGTGTATCAACTGTATCGCCGAAGAAGTGGATCAGGCGAAACATGGGTAACGAAGGCGACAAAAAGAGGCGCAGAAAGTAAGATCATACCACATATATACATAATTAGGTACCTAATTAATTAATCCTTATTGTATTTCCTGTATAGAGCAACAAATTGAAATAGGTACTTAAATAATCGGTGTATGTAGTAAAACTTTGTTTCTGTACTGGTCGGGCAAAACATGATGAGTTCATTTTGGTTTATTATTTTCAATAATGAACCATTGGAATCGAGCATGAAAAAAAAAATTCTTACCCCCCCTCAAAATTTGATGGTTTACGTTTCAAGGTATGTAGAATCCAAAACTGCAATAAAAATATTTCTGTCTGTCCGCCGTACGGGCCACTTTTCTTAGTTACCATGAAAAAAAATTGATGAAATTCGGGTTATAGGTTCCGTTCGGCGTCTAGTTGGTCCTCGAAGCTCGACGTTACTGTGAGTCATCTCTAAGGGGTTCAAAATAGGGGTTGAAATTTTCAAAACGCCTATACCATTTTTTTACGTAAATATTTTTACGGTTTTAAATAGTTCTTGAACTTGCGAGTTTTTTAAGACCATCCGGAGCATCGTACGTCCAGCCGTTCGTTCACAGTAAGGCCCCAAAGTTTGCACCGACAGGCATTTTCGACTCCAGTGTGAATGAAATTGTATACAATTCAAACCAAATCTCGTAACCAGAGACGCGCCCACAATAGGAATTTGTGAATACGGCCAATCATTGGTAGGGATCACCTGATTATATTGGCGGAGTATGAAGTCGAGTTGGCTGTTCTGTGATATTATTTAATTTGAAAAATGATGGCTCTTTTGGAGTTTGTTGGTAGGTAGTGAAACTTGAACAAACGTTGAAGTATTATTGATGGGTAAATTATTACTATGGTAAATCATTACTCAACGGTAAATTATTACACAACGGTTCATTATACCATCTACGTAGAAGGGGCTGGAGTTTGTTGGTAGGTACTTTTGCAACTTTTTTCACTCCTCATCAACAATTTCTTTTCAGAACTTCATTGTGTGTTTCTTTTTGTTAGGTACTGTTTGTCATCGGCAGAATTATTTTAGCAACATTTAACTCGTGATTTAGGTAGGTACCTAGTAACGAGTACGGGGTTAGGAACTAACCTACGGAGGGTCTGCGATCTACATAATATGTATATAATAGAATAGTACATATCATATTATATAGAAGGGTTATCTATACATAGAGCTGTGATCTGTAACAGGAGGGTATTCTATACAAAATAATAAACCGTTGTGCAGGGATTTGCAGCGTTTTCATTATTGAGTCCATATTAGTGAGTTATTCGGTCTGACTAAAGATAATAAGGTTGATTTAGCGAGAAATTTGAAAAATAGCCACCAGCAGTACGTGCTTGAGCCCCGTTTAAATTTAAAGTTTGAGCCCTGTTTAAAGTTTTGCCATACCCAGTATAACCAAGCCAACATTGAGTTGCCTCATCGAACTGTTTTTTCAACCCCTATTCAAAAACATGTAGGTTATTTGATTTAATCAATTTGATACTTGTAATAATAACGTTACCTGATTTTTAGAGAAAGAAAGACCAGTTGGTGGGAGACATCATTGTTTGGACATACCTACAGAAATATTGGCTGCTCATTTATTGTTTCTTTCATGTGCAATAATTAAAATAGCTATTTTGGTTTATTATTTTCAATAATGAACCATTGGAATCGAGCATGAAAAAAAAAAGTCTTACCCCCCCTCAAAATTTGATGGTTTACGTTTCAAGGTATGTAGAATCCAAAACTGCAATAAAAATATTTCTGTCTGTCCGCCGTACGCCGTACGCCGTACGGGCCACTTTTCTTAGTTACCATGAAAAAAAATTGATGAAATTCGGGTTATAGGTTCCGTTCGGCGTCTAGTTGGTCCTCGAAGCTCGACGTTACTGTGAGTCATCTCTAAGGGGTTCAAAATAGGGGTTGAAATTTTCAAAACGCCTATACCATTTTTTTACGTAAATATTTTTACGGTTTTAAATAGTTCTTGAACTTGCGAGTTTTTTAAGACCATCCGGAGCATCGTACGTCCAGCCGTTCGTTCACAGTAAGGCCCCAAAGTTTGCACCGACAGGCATTTTCGACTCCAGTGTGAATGAAATTGTATACAATTCAAACCAAATCTCGTAACCAGAGACGCGCCCACAATAGGAATTTGTGAATACGGCCAATCATTGGTAGGGATCACCTGATTATATTGGCGGAGTATGAAGTCGAGTTGGCTGTTCTGTGATATTATTTAATTTGAAAAATGATGGCTCTTTTGGAGTTTGTTGGTAGGTAGTGAAACTTGAACAAACGTTGAAGTATTATTGATGGGTAAATTATTACTACGGTAAATCATTACTCAACGGTAAATTATTACACAACGGTTCATTATACCATCTACGTAGAAGGGGCTGGAGTTTGTTGGTAGGTACTTTTGCAACTTTTTTCACTCCTCATCAACAATTTCTTTTCAGAACTTCATTGTGTGTTTCTTTTTGTTAGGTACTGTTTGTCATCGGCAGAATTATTTTAGCAACATTTAACTCGTGATTTAGGTAGGTACCTAGTAACGAGTACGGGGTTAGGAACTAACCTACGGAGGGTCTGCGATCTACATAATATGTATATAATAGAATAGTACATATCATATTATATAGAAGGGTTATCTATACATAGAGCTGTGATCTGTAACAGGAGGGTATTCTATACAAAATAATAAACCGTTGTGCAGGGATTTGCAGCGTTTTCATTATTGAGTCCATATTAGTGAGTTATTCGGTCTGACTAAAGATAATAAGGTTGATTTAGCGAGAAATTTGAAAAATAGCCACCAGCAGTACGTGCTTGAGCCCCGTTTAAATTTAAAGTTTGAGCCCTGTTTAAAGTTTTGCCATACCCAGTATAACCAAGCCAACATTGAGTTGCCTCATCGAACTGTTTTTTCAACCCCTATTCAAAAACATGTAGGTTATTTGATTTAATCAATTTGATACTTGTAATAATAACGTTACCTGATTTTTAGAGAAAGAAAGACCAGTTGGTGGGAGACATCATTGTTTGGACATACCTACAGAAATATTGGCTGCTCATTTATTGTTTCTTTCATGTGCAATAATTAAAATAGCTATTTTGGTTTATTATTTTCAATAATGAACCATTGGAATCGAGCATGAAAAAAAAAAGTCTTACCCCCCCTCAAAATTTGATGGTTTACGTTTCAAGGTATGTAGAATCCAAAACTGCAATAAAAATATTTCTGTCTGTCCGCCGTACGCCGTACGCCGTACGGGCCACTTTTCTTAGTTACCATGAAAGAAAATTGATGAAATTCGGGTTATAGGTTCCGTTCGGGGTCTAGTTGGTCCTCGAAGCTCGACGTTACTGTCAGTCATCTCTAAGGGGTTCAAAATAGGGGTTGAAATTTTCAAAACGCCTATACCATTTTTTTACGTGAATATTTTTACGGTTTCAAATAGTTCTTGAACTTGCGAGTTTTTTAAGACCATCCGGAGCGTCGTACGTCCAGCCGTTCGTTCACAGTAAGGCCTCGAAGTTTGCACCGACAGGCATTTTCGACTCCAGTGTGAATGAAATTGTATACAATTCAAACCAAATCTCGTAACCAGAGACGCGCCCACAATAGGAAATTTGGCGGAGATGAAATCATTGCTAGGGATCACCTGATTATATAGGCGGAGTATGAAGTCGAGTTGGTTGTTCTGTGATATTATTTCATTTGAAAAATGATGGCTCTTTTGGAGTTTGTTGGTAGGTAGTGAAACTTGAACAAACGTTGAAGTATTATTGATGGGTAAATTATTACTACGGTAAATCATTACTCAACGGTAAATTATTACACAACGGTTCATTATACCATCTACGTAGAAGGGGCTGGAGTTTGTTGGTAGGTACTTTTGCAACTTTTTTCACTCCTCATCAACAATTTCTTTTCAGAACTTCATTATGTGTGTTTCTTTTTGTTAGGTACTGTTTGTCATCGGCAGAATTATTTTACCAACATTTAACTCGTGATTTAGGTAGGTACCTAGTAACGAGTACGGGGTTAGGTACTAACCTACGGAGGGTCTGCGATCTACATAATTATGCATAGAATAGTACATATATTATTATATTATATAGACGGGTTATCTATACATAGAGCTGTGATCTGTAACAGAAGGGTATTCTATACAAAATAATAAACCGTTGTGCAGGGATTTGCAGCGTTTTTTATGGTTTCAACTAATTTCGGTCTCCAAAAACACGAATTAGGCTCCTGTTTTTGGCAAATTATCTTTGATCATTGATAATGCCATTTAATTGTCTTGATTCACCTGTTGATACTACTTCTAGAGTTATTATACAAAGTTATGGTGATGTCAGATAATCTCAGGTTTTTTTTGGTTTTATAAATTAGGAAACCTCAATAAAAACATAAGAAATAGAGTAAATTCCCAACGCGTGGCATATGGTATCAAATCAGTCAAAATACCAAGCAGATACTCGATAGATATTACTCGAGTATTTCTAAGGTATTGATATTTCTAATGCATTGCTGCAATCAGTATACACAAGATTTACTGATTATGTTATTTTCTGTTCTCAGTTCATATATTATATCCAAACAACACTCTATCCTGAAACAATGATATCTCTCAGCAAATGGTCTTTCTTTGAGTGACTAAAAATCAGGTAATACTTAATGGTTCAACCTTAGGTAAAATTTCAAGTTCAATTGGGATCTATCTAATACACTATCTAACTAATCGAGCGATAGGTAGGCAGGATTAATCGGATCGAAGACCGAAGCTCAAGCGAATTCATCGCCGCATCACCGTTGAGCCCTGAAGAATCCTTTATCCTTCCTGTTGAAAACAGCCCCCCTCCAGGACACCTACGCGTCGCAACTTCGAAGCCACCTTTTTCACGCCAGTTCCCCATGATTGTTGGCAAGGTATCAATCGCCCGATCGACCTGCTTTTCCTTTAGCACGTGCGCTACCTTTCCTTGTGGACCTTCCGGTACTGGCGACCGATTCCGATCTCACCTGGAAAACCCGTTGCCGACGACGTTCCGGCCGATTCTTCAGCTGGCAACATCAAATATCCAGACGAAATCATCCGAAATTCGTCCTGGGCGTATGGAAAACCTCATCTGCCATTCCGGTAAGGTCTTTCCAACTATCCGTGCCACTTTGGTCCCCACATTTCAAGCATCATACCGTCATCATTCAACACTCCGTTCATCATCTTCCGGGCCCCAACGTAGACCATCATTTGCAATATTCCGTTCCCCCAGGATACTTAAAATTTAGCATCTTTAAGCCACACGAACTTTATCAAAATTCCGACACAATTTATTTTGTAGTGGGCAACCACAAGATTTGTTTTATTTTAATAGGTACACTAACAATCGCTCGTACTTATTCTCTTCATCATTTTTACTTTCCTCTTCAGCTCATAGATTTAAAAACGCTGCAAATCCCTGCACAACGGTTTATTATTTTGTATAGAATACCCTTCCGTTACAGATCACAGCTCTATGTATAGATAACCCGTCTATAATGATATGTACTATTCTATACATATTATGTAGATCGCAGACCCTCCTTAGGTTAGTACCTAACCCCGTACTCGTTACTAGGTACCTACCTAAATCACGAGTTAAATGTTGCTAAAATAATTCTGCCGATGACAAACAGTACCTAACAAAAAGAAACACACATAATGAAGTTCTGAAAAGAAATTGTTGATGAGGAGTGAAAAAAGTAGCGAAAGTACCTACCAACAAACTCCAGCCCCTTCTACGTAGATGGTATAATGAACCGTTGTGTAATAATTTACCGTTGAGTAATGATTTACCGTAGTAGGTAATAATTTACCCATCAATAATACTTCAACGTTTGTTCAAGTTTCACTACCTACCAATAACAAACTCCAAAAGAGCCATCATTTTTCAAATGAAATAATATCACAGAACAACCAACTCGACTTCATACTCCGCCAATATAATCAGGTGATCCCTAGCAATGATTTCATCTCCGCCAAATTTCCTATTGTGGGCGCGTCTCTGGTTACGAGATTTGGTTTGAATTGTATACAATTTCATTCACACTGGAGTCGAAAATGCCTGTCGGTGCAAACTTCGGGCCTTACTATGAACGAACGGATGGACGTACGATGCTCCGGGTGGTCTTAAAAAACTCGTAAGTTCAAGAACTATTTAAAACCGTAAAAAGATTCACGTAAAAAAAAGGTATAGGCGTTTGGAAATTTTCAACCCCTATTTTGAACCCCTTAGAGATGACTGACCGTAACGTCGAGCTTCGAGGACCAACTAGACAGCGAACGGAACCTATAACCCGAATTTCATCAATTTTCTTTCATGGTAACTAAGAAAAGTGGCCCGTACGGCGTACGGCGTACGGCGGACAGACAGAAATATTTTTATTGCAGTTTTGGATTCTACATACCTTGAAACGTAAACCATCAAATTTTGAGGGGGGCTAAGAATTTTGGTTTATTATTTTCAATAATGAACCATTGGAATCGAGCATGAAAAAAAAAATTCTTACCCCCCCTCAAAATTTGATGGTTTACGTTTCAAGGTATGTAGAATCCAAAACTGCAATAATATTTCTGTCTGTCCGCCGTACGCCGTACGCCGTACGGGCCACTTTTCTTAGTTACCATGAAAGAAAATAATTGATGAAATTCGGGTTATAGGTTCCGTTCGGGGTCTAGTTGGTCCTCGAAGCTCGACGTTACTGTCAGTCATCTCTAAGGGGTTCAAAATAGGGGTTGAAATTTTCAAAACGCCTATACCATTTTTTTACGTGAATATTTTTACGGTTTTAAATAGTTCTTGAACTTGCGAGTTTTTTAAGACCATCCGGAGCGTCGTACGTCCAGCCGTTCGTTCACAGTAAGGCCCCGAAGTTTGCACCGACAGGCATTTTCGACTCCAGTGTGAATGAAATTGTATGCAATTCAAACCAAATCTCGTAACCAGAGACGCGCCCACAATAGGAAATTTGGCGGAGATGAAATCATTGCTAGGGATCACCTGATTATATTGGCGGAGTATGAAGTTGAGTTGGTTGTTCAGTGATATTTTATTTCATTTGAAAAATGATGGCTCTTTTGGAGTTTGTAGATAGGTAGTGAAACTTGAACAAACTTTGAAGTATTATTGATGGGTAAATTATTACTACGGTAAATCATTACTCAACGGTAAATTATTACACAACGGTTCATTATACCATCTACGTAGAAGGGGCTGGAGTTTGTTGGTAGGTACTTTCGCAACTTTTTTCACTCCTCATCAACAATTTCTTTTCAGAACTTCATTATGTGTGTTTCTTTTTGTTAGGTACTGTTTGTCATCGGCAGAATTATTTTAGCAACATTTAACTCGTGATTTAGGTAGGTACCTAGTAACGAGTACGGGGTTAGGTACTAACCTACGGAGGGTCTGCGATCTACATAAATGTATAGAATAGTACATATCATTATAGACGGGTTATCTATACATAGAGCTGTGATCTGTAACGGAAGGGTGTTCCATACAAAATAATAAACCGTTGTGCAGGGATTTGCAGCGTTTTTTTTTTTTCATGCTCGATTCCAATGGTTCATTATTGAAAATAATAAACCAAAACAGCATATAAACGGTCCTTCGAACTAATCAGCGCAAACATAACGCTGAATTTTCAGCGCATATGGGTTGATAGGTTAGCTGATTGGAATTTCAGTCACGATTTTCCCCTGCGCCTATCCACTTAATATTCGAGGCAAATCAAATATTTCGATGTAATATCACATTTTCTGGTTCTACATGCGCTTTTCTGGACCTGAAAAACTTTGACACGCTGCTCTGTAAAATCAGCTGTATTGGACGTTTTCCCAGATTAGCACAGATTTATAATACATTAATATTATGGAAGATAGCACCCTACCTGAAATAAGTGTATGTAGGTAAACTTTATTTACATTACATTTACTATTTTACTAATTCACTATTGTGTATTGTTTTGTTCAGGAAGACGATCAAAGTTGACATAATATTATGGTCACCAGCAACTCCAGTCGTATACAGCAACAAGGGAGTTAGAACCCCGTTTTAAATTAACATGACCCTAGAAGGATTTACAAATACCTACCTAGATTCAGACTAATTTGAGCATGTAACTATTCTTGAGCTTTGCAATTTACTTTTCTACAGCATACTTTGGTATTACGATTTCATTATGTAGATCATCATGAAAACGATTAGGTACATAGTTACCCTTCTTATGAGTACCACCTAGTGCAGTGTTACGTATACCTGTGCTGACTCGAAGTATTTCTTTTTTGTATCACTGTAAAATCCAACCCATTCAGGGTTATCTGCTCTGAACAAATCCTTAATCAAAATCGAGAGCTCTTTAGATCCTGTACGCAGATACTACTCGAGAAAAAGTGTCAAGTATGAACTGTGATATATTTATGATCCAAGTTCCAAAGCGTAGTTCTGTCATTTATATAGGTAATATTTTTTGTCATTATGTTAGTATTTTGGTTCACACTTTTATCCTATTCCGCATACCTATAGGGGTTACCGTCCGTTTTATCGGTAAAGTCGAATCACTAGTAGTCGCTCGTTCTAGTTTATCTGTTTAAATTTCAGTCGTTGAATAAAACGTTACACTTGAAAAGTTATTTGTTAATACCTGATAATCCTCGTCCTATTGCCGTTGAATTCTAAGTAGGTATGCAGTGAAAGGTATTTGAATGATTAAAAGTAGGTACTTGAAATCATGTTAGATAATTTGTCTCAGAACTGATTCTGTTTTAATACGATAAATAGAGCGCTTAAGAGTTAGACAGTGTGTAATCGATCTTTAAAGAAGTCATGTTTAATTCTGAGTGAAGTACACATGTAAATAAAAATGAAATGAAATTTCGCACACTGTATGAGAGTACCTAAATTGTTTTTTCGTGTGGGAAGGCCATTTCATATGAAATGCGTCTCACATAGGCAGTCTTTGTGCTCAGTCGATACATTCATTGAAATACCTATCCAGTAAAAATCCTCTAAAAATTAAAATACTTACCTAACGTAAAACGACCTCACAAAATAACTCATGGATCAGTCACTGATGATGCACTTCCGGCTTGAATTTTATTGATTGGCACATGAAGTTCGTGCATTATAATATTAGCTTTGCATTCCACGTTCGCGCATTTGTACACCACTCCTTCACTAGTAAAACAATAAGTCGGAAGAGCGCTTACTAGGGAGTTTTTTTTGGCTTGAGAAAAAACTTGATAGTCCATCAGGAACATCTGTTCCATCATCAGTCTGACGAGTGTATAGGTGGTTAAAGCCAATTCATCAGTGCACTCCAAGGATATGATGAGTAATAATTGCATAAAAGAAGGAAGCGTGAGAACTTGTTTAAATTATCATTGCAAATTATATATTGTTACTGGCGCGACTACCGTTGCATTTTCTAGGCACCGTCAGTCTTAATTATACTTCAAAAACGCTCGTACTTATTGTCGACTCAACGTTGCAATTTTTCAATCTTAGTCAAGAAGTTGGAAAAAAATAAAGAAAAAAAGGTTGGAATATTCATAGATATGGAATACTATTATCAACGGGATCGGTGCCCTGAGCAAGAGGGGAGCGGTGAAGTGATCGATGTGAGCAGGAGCCACATCAGAAAATTCTTCAAGGGCGCCAACATATTTATTACTGGTGGTGCTGGATTCATTGGGAGTCTTCTCGTCGAGAAAATTGCAAGGTGAGAAATGAAATGTACGCTACCTACTATTTTCAACCTAGTCGGAAGAGTAGATCTTGCACGTACCTACATGTAGGTACCTACTATGCATGCGATACAGGAGACATCCAAGGAGCTGGAGGAACGGCATGGTATGTTATGCTGGATCATTCGAACTTAGCGATTGAAAATATAACTTAGCTATGCATGAAACTTCTAAACGTTATTTCGTAGTTGGATTGTTAGGAGAAGCAATATACGTTTCCCAGTAAGAAAGCTCTCCAAATGATGGGAGAAAAATTAGAGACCAGAATACAAAAACGCTGCAAATCGTTTATTATTTTCCCCTAGGGAAGCCCCAAATCGAGTACTAGTGCTGGCCGGGCAATTACGGTTTCATAAATATCCGGTGGATTCAAGAAATTGATTCCTTCATTATTTGTTGCTATGCGAGAAGCATATCGTGTAGTTTTAAAATATAGTTGAAGGAAAATTCCTCCGCGTTGTTTGAAGGAAAGTTCCAGAACCTTTCATAAAAACCCTAAGGAGTCCTTGTCACATGGAATTATTATTATATTGGACATGCCTACAGAAACGCTGGTTGTTCATATACATATATCTTGTATCACTCATGTGCAATAACTGAAATAGCTACTTTTGATGGTTTCCACCAATTTGGGTCCCTAAACCACGAAATAGGCTCCTATTTTCGACAAATTATCTGTGATCATTGATAGTGCCATTTAGTTGTTTTGATTCACTTGATAATACCACTTCTAGTGATTTTATACCAATTTATGATGATTTTCCAGGTTTTTGACTCATAAAAAATGAATTTTGGGAGCTGCACCTCCGTTAAAACCTCAATTCTTCACTCTTCAGTCAAAATCAACTTCATATTCGGTCTTCTCGCCCTATAAACATGGAAAAAGATATCTCACAAGCTCATGTTCACCGTACCCCCCCAAAAAATTTGGAGAAACCCTATTTTTACATCCATTTTTCGCCCATAACACCCCACCCAGGGCCGATCGGGCTGCCGAGCTTCAGAGCAGAACTAGCACCCAAATGGAGCCTGTGTGCTGAAGAACGACGGTTTTAGACCGAAATTCAACGTAAATTTAAGGCGTAAGAACCTCAATGTTCCACTCATTGGACATTGCATTTCTGGAATCGACGCATCTTGGCACGCAAAATAAAAAAAATTGAGGGGGCGTTTAAAAATTTTTTGCTGAGCGAAAAATAGGTGTGTTATTAATAATAAACCAAAATGCAGTGTCCGTCCGCCGTACGCCGTATCATCCATATATACTTCATTTTAGGTCTAAAACATTCGTTCTTCCGCACAAAGGTTTTGAGCCCTAGTTGTGCCCCGAATCTATGCAGCCCGATCGGAATGTACTCAAGGATGTTATGGGTGAAAAATGGGCGTAAAAATAGGGAGTTTCGGTGTTTTAGTAGCATGAGCTTGTGAGTTATCGTTTTCCATATTTTTTCAACATTTTAACAACGTTTCAGCCTCAAATTTACGTTAAATTTTGGTCTAAAATCGTCGTTATTCCGCAAAAAGTATTGTTCCCCAATTGGGAACACATCTGGCTCTAGTTGTGCAAAGCTCGGCAGCACAATCGGAATACTCCCAGTGGTGAAACGGGGGGGGGGGGGGGGGGGGGTAAAAATAGGGTTTTACGTGTTTTTTTTTAGGTTTTAGTGAACATGAGATTGTGAGTTATCGTTTTCCATGTTTTCTAGGGCGAGAAGACCGAATAATTAAGTTGATTTTGACCAAAGAATGAAGAATTGAGGTTATAACGAAGGTTCAGCTCCCCAAAATTCATTTTTTATGAGTAAAACCTGGGAATTTGTCCGAAATCACCATACATTTGTATAATTTCAAAAACGATAGGAGCCTAATTCATGTTTTCGGGGGCCAAAATTGGTGGAAACTATCAATGATGGCTATTTAAATTATTGCACATGAAATAAATGAATGACCAACATTTCTACAGGTATGACCAATAGAATAATAAACGCATGTGATAAGGGCTTTGCAGTGTTCTTAAAACCTACGTACCTTGAGACGTAAAAGTCCCTAAAAGTCTCAGAAGAATCGCATTCGAATTGGGGAAGTCATACGTGTGGCAAGGATTGGCTGGCACTCTGGCGTACAGGCAGAGTAGAATAGTCTGGCAACAATAATTATCGAGGAGTTATAATAATTGTGGAGAATGTGACTGTCTGCAATTTATGACCGAGTTAGTAATGTGGTGGGAGGGTGCAATAGTAAGAATCGGCTGTGCGCGCGCGCGCGCGCGCGCGTGTGTGTGTGTGTGTGTGTGCTCGTGTGTGTGCGCGTGTGTGTGTGTTTTTAAAACGCATTACTACACCCTAGCACGAGGGAATTTATTCGAGCCTACTCCCCGAGAGATTACAGGCGTTTCTGTTTCTACAATACATTTTGTACAAAATCAATAGCATTATAGTGGAATACATCAACATCATTATTTATTATGTTAGTTATCAGATGCACTCTTCTCCGTCACCCGATTCCTGACGATATAATCAGTTATACAGCGTGGAACCTAATCACTTTACAGTAACTCCAGATCCATGGAGTTTAAAAACATTGTGATGTCTTGCAAAGGTTCTAAAATGAGATCCTTCATGGGCACCTACCACTCTATAGAATGCATCGCCTTTCAGGACGGGCACGCTGCTGCCCGAAATGTCCAAAACGAAACAGGAGGTGCTCCCAGTCCTGCACCTCCGCCGAGCATGTACCTACACGAGGCTTCCTCGCTGAGGTTGAATCGGTGGAGAAACTCGCGAACCCTTCCGTGCCCACGAGTACATGTCCCGGGTTTAGTTCCAAGAACCGCCACCACGTCGTGCTTCGAAATGAGCCAATCCAATATTCGGTTTATCTCTTGAACGGGTCAACCGATTTTCAATCTGTAAAATGTTCTGTAATCGTTATAAACAATCGTAAGTGCGGACATTCAGTTTTGAATTTTAAATTTTTTTTTCATGGAGTTCCCGAAATTATTTAATTTAATTTCAACCTTTAAAAAAAAGCAACTAGTACTTTTGTAGGAAAAAACTCAAAGAATTCAAATCTGCTTTCAGATTGAAGATCAGATCATTAGATCGAACGGCATCTGGGAAAATCACTATAACAATGGGGCCTATTGTTAGCCCTCTAAAGGTCCTCACACACTAGGCGGGAACAGGACGGGAAACAGCCGTGGGACGGGGGTCATATTTTTTCGCTTCTGTGTATTTGAACGGAGATACGCACACTAGGTGGGACGCGGCGGTCATGGCATGGGGCAGGAACAGGACGGGTTGTGGCGCGATCGCTCTCAAAGCGAAAAACGGCGCTTCCTGGCACGGGACGTTCTCCCTCCACCGTCCAAATTGTCTCCACGTTCACGCCCGCCTTTCCCACACTCGCCTTCCCCACACCCGCCTTCCCTTGTCCAAGGTATATTTCTCATTCATAACTATCATTTGTTCAATTAAAATAGGCGCTGTTTCTTCAATTGCCTAGTCATTTCTTGATTCCCTGATGTGGGACATCACACAAAAAGTGAAAAACTGGCAATGTTTTGCTCGCAACTAAGTGTTCAAATTCAAGTTATGTTGTCACTAAAATTGCTAAAAATCGTGTTAAACGTGATTTAAAAAAAAAAAAGAAATATGACGAGAGGTTGGTAGGTACTTATCTCATCTTCTTTCAAAATTCACTCATGATCATGCTGCATGACTGGAACTTTTCGATTGGTACCTATACATATTTTAGGCGTCAAAATGTTCAGTGCATCAATGTCAAAGTTCCGAAAAATCTGCCACCATTTTTCGGGTACTTTTGGGCGTTATAAGGTATTGGCTACATAATTATATTATATTTCCATGTGTTCAACAGAATACTACCGTTATAATTTGGTGAAACTCATATGGAACCTTCAGTGTTTCATTCTAGATCCACCCTCCAAATTTTAATTCTTTGCTACGATTATAAGGTAGTTGTGGACTGTACAAGGATTGCACGTTCGCGCATGCGCTAACAAAGCTTACAGTATTTTTTAAATGATTTTGATTTGGGACTATCAGTGACCCGACCTGCACCTGCCCTCTAAATTTCAGCTCGTTTTTTTCTGGCACTCATGGCCTTCATCAGGGATTGTACACAGACAGACACGGAAAAATGTTCCTTGATACGGGAAAAGCATCATGGAGCAGAATATACATAGGTACCTATATGATATGGGATGGGGACTCCAGTGCATTTGTCAAAATTTCTCAGAATGTTTCGTATGGAATATGACAAAAATTGAATGCGCCAATCACGTGATCAAAAATTATACAAAATGGCTTTGTGGTTTGCAAAAAGATTCCCGGACTTACTCTAAAATGTTAACCAACTCTGTTATAAAGCGGCTGAAAGCGTGCGCGAGAGGTGCAATCGCGCGCAATTCGAAATCCACCGGTCTAGTAGAAGGTCTACGAAAAAACGAGCATCTATACAGGTAAATAATAAACCGTTGCGTAATAATTTGCAACGTTTAATAATGCTGTCGGGAAAGTGGGGTTTCAGGGGTCAAAACGGGTAAAAATCACCAAAATTGCAAAATCTGACCCAAAACCTGTAATTGTGTAGTGACTGGTGATATAAATGTAAGATTTTTTTGAAGGTGAGCGATTTCCAAAACGGCAGGTGGTTTTAGGTGGGGGGGGGGGAGAGGGGTTCAGAAATTAATGTAAATGTCTAGAAGTTGAAAAAAAAAAAACTGCAAAAATTCGCTTATAATAGCCACGTTGCTTGACGAATCTCTTTATAATACGGGTATCATTTCAACTCTGTTCCCCACTGTCTCGCTTTTTCTTCGTTTCCATTTTATAATAACTACAGTGAGTAACTATTGAATGTATTAAAAATCCCCACTGTCCTATTAGTATAGATCCGCCTCGAATTACCATTGTTCAACACGGAACAAAACACAGTTCAACAGACAACGCAAAAAAGTTTGACCAAAATAGTACTTAAGTTTTGCGAAAGTAACTCTTCTGCCTTGAAAATCTACGCGATTTCCGACGAGTCGACAGAGTTTTCCGAGTGCAAAAACGGTCTTTGTTGTTTTCATGACGAGCATTATGATATTCACTTTGGATTGAAAGCACAAAGTAGTCACAAGCGTCCACAAAACTGACACGGCTGTGAGTAAGGGTTGCTTGGTCAAATGCCTCACATATATTTATAATATTGATATCTCCCCTCCACACACCCTCATATTACCAGTACCTTTGTGGATGGGTACAGAGATGCCGCTCAGTGTTGGGGTTTCCCGAATGTCAAACACGCCACCGACCATATCCAGTTGACGCAGTGATGATAGCGTAATGAGGCTAACTGCCCCTATGTGTGGGAAAACCAAGTAGCAGATATAACGGTCACGATTGTTTTCTATAACTTTTGGAGCACCCATCATATTCCCTTTCGGCATGTGGGTGAGTGGTTATTGGATTGGGATGCCCAGCTAGCAAAACTTGTAGCGGTATTTCCCAAAGCGATGCGATTTGCTTTAAGTTTGAACTTGTCTAAGTTCGCCTTCCCCTTGAACAAGCTGATTGCCTGTCGGCCAGCGTATTACCAATACTGTTGAGCATAATTCGACGGCTCGAGATCAGAAACGTTGGGTTACCTTGTTGAAAAAGTTTATTGGTGAGAAAAATAAGAATAAAAAGCAATTTTCTAAAAAATTAAAGAGTGCTCCAGAAGATTACGGCCCAAATTCCATTCGATCATACATTTGAACTTCGCAATGTTCTTAGTTACCACGATCCGAAATTAATGAAATTTGCTTTGTAGGTCCCGTTTGGGGTCTAGTTGGTCCGCGAAGCTCGGCTTTAGTGTCAGTCATCCCTAAGGGCTGAAGAGTTTTCAGAACGCCGTAGCACGAAAACTTTCAGTAGAAGGGCATGGTTTTTTTACGTTTTTGAATTGATCTTGAACTAAAGCGTTCTATGAGACCACGCGCAGCTTTGTACGACCAGCCGTTCGTTGTCACCGAAGAGGTTCGTCAACATGATCGTGAATCAAACGGCATAAATCCGGCCCAGATATCATCACTAGGGAGCACCTGATTATAATCACGGATAGCTTATGAAGTCGAGCCTGTTGTTCTGTGATATTATTCCATTTGAAAAACGCTGCAGAGTCCTTGTCTCATGGTTTATTATTCTATTGGACATCTACAGAAATTTTGGCTGTTCATTTATTGTTTGTTTCATGTGACATAGTTGAAATAGCTACTTCTGATGGTTTCCACCAATTTTGGCCCCCAAAACTCAAATTAGGTACGCTCATTTTTTTTAAAGTTATCTTTGATCATTGGTAGTGCCATTGATCCACGTACTGACACTTTTTCTAGTGTTATTATACAAATTGATGGCGACTTCAGACGATTTCCCAGGTTCTGACTCATAACAAAATCAATTTTGGGAGCTGAACCTTTGGTAGAACGTCAGCTTTCCACTCTTTGGTCAACATCGATTTCATATTCGGTCTTATCGTCACACAAAAAAACGATACCTCAAAACCTCATGTAACTGAAACATGCAAAATAAGTAACTATTTGTATACAAATTTGGACTAACAAAACCCCTGGGTATATTCCGATCGGGCTGAAAAATTTTGGGGCACAAGTAGAAGGAACCCAAATGGAGGCTGTGTGCAAAAAAAACGAATTTTTTAAACCGAAATGAAGTAGTTATGCGTGATACGGCGGACGGACATTGCGTTTTTGGTTTATTATTCTGTGAACAATACACGTATATATTCGCTCAGCTAACAATTTTTATAACACCCCCTCAAAAGTGCAATGTCCGTCCAACGTACGCCGTACGCCGTAAGCCGTCCGCCGTATCACGCATAACTACTTCATTCTCGGCCTAAAAAATTCCTCCTTCTGCACAACGGCTCCATTCTGGCCCTAGTTGTGTCCCGAAACTTTGCAGCCCGATCGGAATATACCCAGGGGTGTTATGGGAGAAAAGTGGGTGTAAAAATAGGGGTTTTCGAGGGATTTTTGAGGTTTTAGTTAACATGACCTTGCGGTGAGGTGTTTTCCGTATTTTTTAGGGCGAGAAGACCTAATATTAAGTTGATTTTGACCGAAGAGTGAAGAATTTAGGTTGTAACGGAGGTTAAGCTCCCTAAATTCATTTTTTATGAGTCAAAAACCTGGGGAATTCCAAATTTTGTCAAAATGTTCTTACTGCCAAACAGAACGATGAGTTCGAAGACGAGCAATATTTTAAAAAATTCTAAGGGGGTGGTCTGTCTAATTTGAGTTTTAGCAAATTTTCAAAGAAAATGAAGCTATTTGAGTAAAAACGGGTAAAATTGCGAACAATTGATATAAAATCACTGAAAGTTGTATGGAAGAGTGAGTAAAGTCGGAAAAATAACGTTTCAATTGTTTTTCGTACAGAATATGGGTTAAATTTTGGTGGGGGGTCAAAAGTTCGTATTATGGGCTAAAACTAATATTATTTCACCTGACATTGTGCGGGATGGTGAATCGCGAAAACAGAGTGGGTCAAATTTGACACATTTGTCAAGTTTATAAGGGCCAAAAATCGGTAAAAATGGGTCAACGTTCAGACGCCTACAGATCGCTCACCGTCACCGGGCCGTCATTTCGAAGTTCCTTGGCGACGGCCGTTATTTTCCATTGCCGTTTTGAGGGTTGTTCTCAGTTTTAAGATTGTTGTTACTCTTGAACACGGGTAACGAAAAACTGACTGAGAAATTCAGCCCAGATATCATTGCTGGGGAACACCTGATTATAATCAAGGATGGCTGTATGACGTCGAGCTGGTTGTTCTGTGATATTATTTCATTTGAAGATTATTTAATTTCTTTTGCAACTTTAACAAACGCTACGCTTCATGAATAACAACAATTAATAATATTAATGATTGAATTATTGAATCCCGCGCATTCGTATGAAACTGTAATTCCCAGGCCGGCTCCAGTACTCGCCACTACTCAGTTCAATGCTTTCCTGGGGGGAGCTCGAGGGCAGGTATGGACCACAGAAAACAGTGATCTACGAAGATAGGGCATCTATACAGGTAAATAATAAAGTGTTATATAATAATTTGCAGCGTTTTTTCTTTAATTAAAAATAAGATTTTCGAAGACAGTATGAAAAAAAAGGTAGCAAGAATACAATTTTTTAGGTGTTTTAAAAACTTCGACAACAATAACGAAAATAAATAAAATAACGATAGCAAGTTCCACGTTTTACGAATGCCAATAACAATAAAAATACACTGCCAAGGTGATGGCACAGGAGCTTCCTCGTCACAATCAGAGTGACCCATTATAAAATAGAACAGACTCGGAAGCAAAATAACATAACATTACATTACATTACATTACATTACATAACGTGAAATATACATATTACATAACATTACATTACATAACATAACATTACATGAAATATACATATTACATAACATTACGTCCATAATACATTACGTCCATTATAGATAATTGCGAAAGTTATGCGTGTATGAAGAATTTCACGTTGCGCATGCGCAGGGCGAACCGCTGGCTCTATCATGTTGAAATTTATATGGGACCTCAATGGGCCCTACCCGCTTAATCCCTGAGAATTACATTGAAATTGGGTGCAATCTTTGGTTACTACGGCTGTAACAAGGAAATTTAATCTATTTCACGCCAGCGCATGCGCAGAGCGCACCGAGGGCCCGATAATGCTGAAATACATACTGGAACTCAGTAGGCCATGTCCAAACAACCCTTGAAAATTTGAGCGAAATTGAATCAAAATTGTGAAAGTTATGCGTGTTTGTTGAATTTAACGTTAGCGCATGCGCAGGGCGTACCGCTGGATCAATGATGTTGAAATTTGTACGGGACCTCAAGGGGCCTTATCCGCACCATCCCTCAAAATTTGAGCTGAATCAATTCAAAATCGTGGAAGTTATGGCTGTAACAAGGAAATGCGGACAGACTCACAGACTCACAGACTCACAGACTCACAGACCCACAGACCGACAGACACGGAACCAAATTTGTTCAGTAGGCTTTGAAACGCAAAATGCAAGTGGAAATTTTTTGGCTCACGAAAGTGAACACAAGGCTTCCTCTGCTTCGCAGACTCGGAAGCAAAATGCATGCAATAACGATAGTAATAATAAAAATATAATCAATAATCGTAACAACAACAACAACAAGAAATTAAATCATAACAACGAAAAATACACTGCCAAGGTGATGGCACAGGAGCTTCCTCGTCACAATCAGAGTGACCCATTATAAAATACACTGCCAAGGTGATGGCACAGGAGCTTCCTCGTCACAATCAGAGTGACCCATTATAAAATAGAACAGACTCGGAAGCAAAATAACATAACATTACATTACATTACATTACATAACATTGCATAACGTTAAATATACATATTACATAACATTACATTACATAACATAACATTACATGAAATATACATATTATACATAACATGACTTCCATAATACATTACGTCCATTATACATAACTAGCCTGACCGCTCGCTTCGCTCGCTATCCGAGATTCGCTGTACGCAGTATCGTGGAACCAACAAACGACGGAAAAATCCCATAGCCTACCGGGTATTTGTGCCCAATTTTATCAAAATCCGTCAAGCCATACAGGAGTTGACCATGGTCGACCATATTTCCGCTATGGTCAGGGAATTAAAAATGCGCCTACGTTCAACTTGGGAGGCTACCGGATATTGGAGCCAAATTTGGTCGATATCCGTTGAGCAATTCGGGAGTTGACCATGGAGGGGCCCATGGATGCGCTAAGGTCGACCGCGGGGGTAGTCCGAAGGGTCGATCGTAGATAGAATTTCACGTAGATTACGAATACGCGATAAAAAATAGGGGTTTCCATTTCAATTAACGAAGTTGACCATGGTCGACCATAGTTCCGCTATGGTCAGGGAATTAAAAATGCGACGTTGCACAACTTGGGAGCCTACTGGATACTCGTGCCAAATTTGGTCGATATCCGTCAAGCCATTCAGGAGTTGACCATGGTCGACCATAGTTCCGCTATGGTCAGGGAATTAAAAATGCGACGTTGCACAACTTGGGAGCCTACTGGATATTCGTGCCAAATTTGGTCGATATCCGTTGAGCAATTCGGGATTCGACCATGGAGGGGCCCATGGATGCGCTATGGTCGACCGCGGGGGTAGTCCGAAGGGTCGATCGTAGATAGACTTTCACGTAGATTACGAATACGCGATAAAAAATAGGGGTTACCATTTCAATTAACGAAGTTGACCATGGTCGACCATAGTTCCGCTATGGTCAGGGAATTGAAAATGCGACGTTGCACAACTTTGGAGCCTACTGGATATTCGTGCCAAATTTGGTCGATATCCGTCAAGCCATTCAGGAGTTGACCATGGTCGACCATAGTTCCGCTATGGTCAGGGAATTGAAAATGTGACGTTGCACAACTTGGGAGCCTACTGGATATTCGTGCCAAATTTGGTCGATATCCGTCGAGCCGTTTGGCCGTGCATAGAAGGACAGACAGACAGACAGAGCGCATGCGCAGGGCGAACCGCTGGCTCTATCATGTTGAAATTTATATGGGACCTCAATGGGCCCTACCCGCTTAATCCCTGAGAATTACATTGAAATTGGGTGAAATCTTTGGTTACTACGGCTGTAACAAGGAAATTGAATCTATTTCACGCCAGCGCATGCGCAGAGCGCACCGAGGGTCCGATCATGCTGAAATTCATACTGGAACTCACTAGGCCTTGTCCAAATAACCCTTGAAAATTTGAGCGAAATTGAATCAAAATTGTGAAAGTTATGCGTGTTTGTTGAATTTAACGTTAGCGCATGCGCAGGGCGTACCGCTGGATCAATCATGTTGAAATTTGTATGGGACCTCAAGGGGCCTTATCCGCACCATCCCTCACAATTTGAGCTGAATCAATTCAAAATCGTGGAAGTTATGGCTGTAACAAGGAAATGCGGACAGACTCACAGACTCACAGATTCACAGACTCACAGACTCACAGACTCACAGACTCACAGACCGACAGACACGGAACCAAATTTGTTCAGTAGGCTTTGAAACGCAAAATGCAAGTGGAAATTTTGATTTCTGAAGACAAAAATTTTTTGGCTCACGAAAGTGAACACAAGGCTTCCGCTGCTTCGCAGACTCGGAAGCAATAGAACAGACTCGGAAGCAAAATAACATAACATTACATTACATTACATTACATAACATTACATAACGTTAAATATACATATTACATAACATTACATTACATAACATAACATTACATAACATTACATGAAATATACATATTATACATATCATGACTTCCATAATACATTACGTCCATTATACATAACTAGCCTGACCGCTTGCTTCGCTCGCTATCCGAGATTCGCTGTACGCAGTATCGTGGAACCAACAAACGACGGAAAAATCCCATACCCTACCGGGTATTTGTGCCCAATTTTATCAAAATCCGTCAAGCCATTCAGGAGTTGACCATGGTCGACCATATTTCCGCTATGGTCAGGGAATTAAAAATGCGCCTACGTTCAACTTTGGAGGCTACCGGATATTGGTGCCAAATTTGGTCGATATCCGTTGAGCAATTCGGGATTCGACCATGGAGGGGCCCATGGATGCGCTAAAGTCGACCGCGGGGGTAGTCCGAAGGGTCGATCGTAGATAGAATTTCACGTAGATTACGAATACGCGATAAAAAATAGGGGTTACCATTTCAATTAACGAAGTTGACCATGGTCGACCATAGTTCCGCTATGGTCAGGGAATTAAAAATGCGACGTTGCACAACTTGGGAGCCTACTGGATATTCGTGCCAAATTTGGTCGATATCCGTCAAGCCATTCAGGAGTTGACCATGGTCGACCATAGTTCCGCTATGGTCAGGGAATTAAAAATGCGACGTTGCACAACTTGGGAGCCTACTGGATATTCGTGCCAAATTTGGTCGATATCCGTCGAGCCGTTTGGCCGTGCATAGAAGGACAGACAGACAGACAGAGCGCATGCGCAGGGCGAACCGCTGGCTCTATCATGTTGAAATTTATATGGGGCCTCAACGGGCCCTACCCGCTTAATCCCTGAGAATTACATTGAAATTGGGTGAAATCTTTGGTTACTACGGCTGTAACAAGGAAATTGAATCTATTTCACGCCAGCGCATGCGCAGAGCGCACCGAGGGTCCGATCATGCTGAAATTCATACTGGAACTCACTAGGCCTTGTCCAAAAAACCCTTGAAAATTTGAGCGAAATTGAATCAAAATTGTGAAAGTTATACTTGTTTGTTGAATTTAACGTTAGCGCATGCGCAGGGCGTACCGCTGGATCAATCATGTTGAAATTTGTATGGGACCTCAAGGGGCCTTATCCGCACCATCCCTCAAAATTTGAGCTGAATCAATTAAAAATCGTGGAAGTTATGGCTGTAACAAGGAAATGCGGAGAGACTCACAGACTCACAGACTCACAGACTCACAGACTCATAGACCCACAGACCGACAGACACGGAACCAAATTTGTTCAGTAGGCTTTGAAACGCAAAATGCAAGTGGAAATTTTGATTTCTGAAGACAAAAATTTTTTGGCTCACGAAAGTGAACACAAGGCTTCCGCTGCTTCGCAGACTCGGAAGCAATATAATGAAAATAACAAGAATAAACCAAAAACCCTTTGGGGAGGGGGGGGGGGGGTTAAAATGAAAATAAACATAACAAAAATAAATAACTGACATCAATCTAATCTTTCTCCCCTGATATCTTCCTATAATTCCTGTCTGTCGGCCAGCGTATTACCAATACTGCTGAGAATAATTCGACGGCATCACATCAGAAATGCCGGTTTACCTTGTTGAAAAAGTCCAACTATTAAGATATAATGAACCTGGATATCCACCAACTCCCCAGACCCCTGGTTCTAGAAAACTTCCCCACGACCCCTGGTAGACTCTGTCCAGGTGGAAGTAGAAAGTCAACGACGCACCAGCCTAGGGGTGGAGCCCCCCCAGAGGAGTAGAGGGCTAACAATAGGCCCCTATTGTTATAGTGATTTTCCCAGATGCCATTCGATCTAATGATCCGATTTTCAATTCTTCGATTTTTTTGCTACATAAGTAAGTCCTAGTTGCTTTTTTCAAAAAAATTGAAATTGAGTAAAACAATCTCGGGAACTCCATGAAAAAAAATTTTTAAATTCAAAACTGAATGTCCGCACTTGTGGTTGTTTATAACGATTACAGAACATTTTACAGATTGAAAATCGGTTGACCCGTTCAAGAGATAAACCGAATATTGGATTGCCCCCGACGGTGCAGCCATCTATTGAAAATATTTCTTACTAAAATCCGTGACATTTACCCTTAACAACAGAGTTAATCGCCAAGACAAGGGAAGGTCGACCCGGAGCCGATCGCTAATTTGGGAAGAAGGCCTTAGTTCTCCCGCCGTCTGTCATTTCTCTCCACATTTGTTCCCACTGCTGGAGACTATGAGCACCGCAATCTCGCTTCACCTTAGACTTCGGTATTAGCGAAAAGGTCATCGGAAGGGCATTATCCGTGGCTGCATCCTTTGCACAGGAATCCACCTCCTCATTCCGTGCAGTACCGACGTGTGCCCGGGTGTAACCCCAACTCCTCACCTCTTCCTTTCTCTGAGTTCCCAGAGGAGTTCTCTTATACGCTCAATTGTCGGGAGATGGTCCCCACGATCTGCCAGCATGGCTAAGCATACCTGGCTGTCTGTGTAGACGTCCACCTGGTGGCTCGGATCCCGCATCACTTGTCGTGCCAGCCACTCCAGGGCCCTCAATATCGCCAACGCCTCAGCCTGGTTGTTGGAGGAGGATTCTCCAAGCTTGTAACTCTGCCGGAAAATGGGGCCGCCGTGGCCCCCATATACGACAAAAGCACAGCCGATCCTGCCTTCGCCCATATGACTACCATCTGTATACATTGTAAAAGTCGGAACGGTATCATCTCCCAGTTCAACATCTGCATCAGGAACTGTCGCTGGATGGAACCCATGTTGAACGGCAACCATCTCCCTTGCCTCAATCTCAATGGGTTTCACCCCAGCAACCACACAGCAGGCCTGAAATGATATGGTCGTAATACCCTTGATCATCCGAAGCAGCATCAACCGTTAACTCTACGTAGGGCATCGACGTTACGACGCACTCCCAGTGCCTCTCCGCATACAGGGACCGCGTACGTGATGATGGGTACAATGGATCCCCTGTAGATGACACCCAACGCCTCAGGCCTCAGGCCCCAGTAGGTACATCTTGGCCGCTCGAGACAAAATATTGATCAGCCTCCTTGAACTCAGGCGTATGTGTGTGTGTGTGTGTGTGTGTGTGTGTGTGTGTGTGTGTGTGTGTGTGTGTGTGTGTGTGTGTGTGTGTGTGTGTGTGTGTGTGTGTGTGTGTGTGTGTGTGTGTGTGTGTGTGTGTGTGTGTGTGTGTGTGTGTGTGTGTGTGTGTGTGTGTGTGTGTGTGTGTGTGTGTGTGTGTGTGTGTGTGTGTGTGTGTGTGTGTGTGTGTGTGTGTGTGTGTGTGTGTGTGTGTGTGTGTGTGTGTGTGTGTGTGTGTGTGTGTGTGTGTGTGTGTGTGTGTGTGTGTGTGTGTGTGTGTGTGTGTGTGTGTGTGTGTGTGTGTGTGTGTGTGTGTGTGTGTGTGTGTGTGTGTGTGTGTGTGTGTGTGTGTGTGTGTGTGTGTGTGTGTGTGTGTGTGTGTGTGTGTGTGTGTGTGTGTGTGTGTGTGTGTGTGTGTGTGTGTGTGTGTGTGTGTGTGTGTGTGTGTGTGTGTGTGTGTGTGTGTGTGTGTGTGTGTGTGTGTGTGTGTGTGTGTGTGTGTGTGTGTGTGTGTGTGTGTGTGTGTGTGTGTGTGTGTGTGTGTGTGTGTGTGTGTGTGTGTGTGTGTGTGTGTGTGTGTGTGTGCGTGCGTGCGTGCGTGCGTGCGTGCGTGCGTGCGTGCGTGCGTGCGTGCGTGCGTGCGTGCGTGCGTGCGTGCGTGCGTGCGTGCGTGCGTGCGTGCGTGCGTGCGTGCGTGCGTGCGTGCGTGCGTGCGTGCGTGCGTGCGTGCGTGCGTGTGTGTGTGTGTGGGGGGGGGGGGGGGGATCAATGATATTATGACCTACGGTTTCATAACCACTGATTATGAATCGTAGATGTTTTGCTTCCGAGTCTGCGAAGCAGCGGAAGCCTTGTGTTCACTTTCGTGAGCCAAAAAATTTTTGTCTTCAGAAATCAAAATTTCCACTTGCATTTTGCGTTTCAAAGCCTACTGAACAAATTTGGTTCCGTGTCTGTCGGTCTGTGAGTCTGTGAGTCTGTGAGTCTGTGAATCTGTGAGTCTGTGAGTCTGTGAGTCTGTGAGTCTGTCCGCATTTCCTTGTTACAGCCATAACTTCCACGATTTTGAATTGATTCAGCTCAAATTTTGAGGGATGGTGCGGATAAGGCCCCTTGAGGTCCCATACAAATTTCAACATGATTGATCCAGCGGTACGCCCTGCGCATGCGCTAACGTTAAATTCAACAAACACGCATAACATTCACAATTTTGATTTCACAATTTTGATTCAATTTCGCTCAAATTTTCAAGGGTTGTTTGGACAAGGCCTAGTGAGTTCCAGTATGAATTTCAGCATGATCGGACCCTCGGTGCGCTCTGCGCATGCGCTGGCGTGAAATAGATTCAATTTCCTTGTTACAGCCGTAGTAACCAAAGATTTCACCCAATTTCAATGTAATTCTCAGGGATTAAGCGGGTAGGGCCCATTGAGGTCCCATATAAATTTCAACATGATAGAGCCAGCGGTTCGCCCTGCGCATGCGCTCTGTCTGTCTGTCTGTCCTTCTATGCATGGCCAAACGGCTCGACGGATATCGACCAAATTTGGCACGAATATCCAGTAGGCTCCCAAGTTGTGCAACGTCGCATTTTCAATTCCCTGACCATAGCGGAACTATGGTCGACCATGGTCAACTCCTGAATGGCTTGACGGATATCGACCAAATTTGGCACGAATATCCAGTAGGCTCCCAAGTTGTGCAACGTCGCATTTTTAATTCCCTGACCATAGCGGAACTATGGTCGACCATGGTCAACTCCTGAATGGCTTGATGGATATCGACCAAATTTGGCACGAATATCCAGTAGGCTCCCAAGTTGTGCAACGTCGCATTTTTAATTCCCTGACCATAGCGGAACTATGGTCGACCATGGTCAACTTCGTTAATTGAAATGGTAACCCCTATTTTTTATCGCGTATTCGTAATCTACGTGAAATTCTATCTACGATCGACCCTTCGGACTACCCCCGCGGTCGACCATAGCGCATCCATGGGCCCCTCCATGGTCGAATCCCGAATTGCTCAACGGATATCGACCAAATTTGGCACGAATATCCAGTAGGCTCCCAAGTTGTGCAACGTCACATTTTTAATTCCCTGACCATAGCGGAACTATGGTCGACCATGGTCAACTCCTGAATGGCTTGACGGATATCGACCAAATTTGGCACGAGTATCCAGTAGGCTCCCAAGTTGTGCAACGTCGCATTTTTAATTCCCTGACCATAGCGGAACTATGGTCGACCATGGTCAACTTCGTTAATTGAAATGGTAACCCCTATTTTTTATCGCGTATTCGTAATCTAAGTGAAATTCTATCTACGATCGACCCTTCGGACTACCCCCGCGGTCGACCTTAGCGCATCCATGGGCCCTCCATGGTCGAATCCCGAATTGCTCAACGGATATCGACCAAATTTGGCACCAATATCCGGTAGCCTCCCAAGTTGAACGTAGGCGCATTTTTAATTCCCTGACCATAGCGGAAATATGGTCGACCATGGTCAACTCCTGAATGGCTTGACGGATTTTGATAATATTGGGCACAAATACCCGGTAGGGTATGGGATTTTTCCGTCGTTTGTTGGTTCCACGATACTGCGTACAGCGAATCTCGGATAGCGAGCGAAGCGAGCGGTCAGGCTAGTTATGTATAATGGACGTAATGTATTATGGAAGTCATGTTATGTATAATATGTATAATTCATGTAATGTTATGTAATGTAATGTTATGTAATATGTATAGGTATTTAACGTTATGTAATGTAATGTAATGTAATGTTATGTTATTTTGCTTCCGAGTCTGTTCTATTTTATAATGGGTCACTCCGATTGTGACGAGGAAGCTCCTGTGCCATCACCTTGGCAGTGTATTTATATTTGTTGTTACCCAAGTGAAATATTAGTTGAGTTTTGTTTTTACTGTTGAACTGTGCAGTTTTGTTCTTATATACATTTCATAACAGTATTTTTATCGCATTGCCTTTATGTTCTGGAAATCTTTTTACAGATCCTGCCCAGATTTTGGGAAAATTTACCTTCTTTTGCGATCCAAACGTGGATTAACACCGGCTCAAAGGCTGGAGAAAATATTTCAAGACGAGGTAAGGTCTCGATTTCCTACAATTCCTTAAAATCAAGCGTTGGTGGTTTGCCCAAAGATAATCGAAGAAAATAGTCGGGCTTCAATGACTTTTTTTCTCTCATTTATTGATGTGACTTCCTTCATTTACAATAAATTTTCTAACAACAATAATATGACTGAACGTTATTCATACTGAGTTTTGATAATACTGTGAAACCGAAGTTCGCCCTCCACATTATCAGAAATGTGAAAATCAGAAAAATAAGTAAACCGCTCCGAAGTTATTACCTGCCTTGTTAGCAGGAGCGTAGCGTGGCTCTGGAATGGAGAGTACCGCACTCCATCCCCCCCCCCCCCCCACAACATCACAAGTCTCCTACTGAATTTACCTACGCACATTATTCACTTCAACCAAGACAGAAAAGTAAAGCAGTTCTTAGCAAGCTATTTGCTCAAGGGAATTGTACAATTCATCAAGAAAACGATGGAGTGAAACAAAAACGAACAATAAAGCAAGCCATAAAAACGAACAACACAGAACCTTCTGACATAACCTTTCAACTTCGGGCTCCTAAACAAATCGATTATACCTACCAGCTTCGATAGCATCCAGAAAATCCGGCGGGATCACGAGAGTACTACAGAACCGCACAAACCGTGCGGTGACTCGCTGACTGGACTTCCACTAGAAACTACACACACACCGAACCATCATTGTGAAGACGAGGAGACACACTGACACACGGGCTCGGCCAATGACCTTTTGTCACCGCAATGGAGGCGCGGTACCCCAAAACCACCATCATTCCATGGGTCATTTCTGCTTCAATCGATACTGCTCTATCGATCAGTTTGTAGTATCGATTCAGACAAAGAAGTCATCGATCTTCTGATTTGAACCTACCACGAAGAATCGATGAAACTGGTTTTTAATCGAATCCATCAGAATGCGCCCAAATTCAACTTATCGGATTTTTATTCTTTGTGTAGGTACCTTTTTTCTTCTTTTCGTCAGGGGTACCGCCGCTACCCGCGGTACCCCTGAATCTACGCGCCTGCTTGTTAGTAATAATATTGAGAACACCTAATTAACAAGACATAATCGAGAATATTATGCGTATTCCATGGTTGTACATGCGCAAATCACGCTATACTTATATTATACCTATTGTATTATAAGGGAATTCATGTGAGATTACATCCAGGCAACCCCATAATGATAATTCCTGAAAATCTATTCTGAGTCGGTACCTACCTGTTATAGAACCATGGATTTATTCACACATATTTCATACAGATTGAGTTGGAGTAATATCGTGTAGTACAAAGCCGACCAAGCTGGTTTTGTTAGAGAAGAAAGGTTGGACTTAATCTAATTCTGCGTCTAATGAGACCAACTCCATACTCTCCAGTTAAGAAACCATGAGTTTTTGATGATTTTGAAAGGTTTTCGGTGTTTTTGAAAGGTTTTCTTAAATCACGGTGAATTTGGAAAAAAAAATTGAAAAATCGTCATACATCACGAAGATATAGTTATGTCTGGAGATGAAGAGTTCGTCCCGATATCGAATATTTCTGTCCTCAACATTAAATGTTGAGGACTAACACTAAATTTTAGTTCGTACAGAAATCAGTTTGGTTGATAGATACTATAGGCAAGAATGAGGAAATTTGGATTTGGATTTTTTTCGACTACCTTAGTAGTATTAGGTACACAGTTTATTTGAGGTACTGGAGTGGATTATTCACAATCCGTTCAAACTTTCTCATAATTACTGTGATTGGAGAAGTTTCGTCCCACTGTGCAACATATAGATACAACGACAAAAATACAGTTTTGTTCAAAACAGTTTGGAATGTAAAAGCGAATGGCTTTTCACCCAAGTCCCTCACCCACGTGATCACAACTTCCGCTAGGTACTTACTTTGTTTACTCGGAAGGGAAATCAAAATAGTATCTCAAACTGTACTTGTTCAGTGTTGACAGCGCACATTTTTGTTCCGACGTATTGCATTTACTTTGGTTTCTCACAGTAATCTATGTGTTCCTAGATTTTTCACAAACTGAAGAAGGAAAATCCGGAGTTCATTTCAAGAGTATTCCTGATGGAAGGTGATTTGAGCGATCCTTTTTGTGGACTGAGCGAAGAAAATTTAAACATCATCAGAGACGAGGTCCACATCATCTATCATAATGCAGCTTGCTTGAGGATGACAGAAGCTTTAAAGAATGCTTATTACATGAATGTCCGAGCCACGAAAGACCTTTTAGATCTGGGCACTGAGATGAAACATCTGAAGGTAACATATTAATTTATTGCTCACGCGTCAATTTTGCGATATAAGAAGTACCTAGTAGGTATGAGGTTTTTATGAAATCAAGATGACGTAGTTACACTGCAATGCAATGAAATGCCCACAGAACATAGAGCTATGGTAGAATAATTGTGTTCTAAACACTGGTTACCAGAACTGTTGTGGTTCCTCCCAGAACTCGCAAATAAACTCATAGAAGTGGGGACGAAAGACGCAGGAGCACCGAGGAACCTAGTGGGGATCCCACCAGCTGGAGGATGGAGGGAGATAGCCCTTGGGGCTATAAAAACTCACCTTCTTCGCCTTTCTAGCCATTCTACGCTATCCTCTAGTCGCTGACTACATACCTCACTCCTCCTCTCTTGCTCCTCAACCTAAAAGATCCTGGAATAGGTGACAGCCTTGAGTGTTGGAACCTGCCGGGCACATCCTCTCATCCAAAAAGATCCCAGATAATATGGTGACAGCGTTTAGTGTTGGAACCAGGCTGGGCGAAACCTCATACCGTCCGTAGTGAATTATCGCTATACCAATTCACTACAGTGGTAACTCCGACGATCCCGCTTCCTTCGCAATGGAGTCCTCCCCGCTGCAGTCAATCCCCTCCTGACACCCTTTTCCGACACCCCCTCCACGACTGCTGCCACCACCACCGCTGCCGCTGCTGCCGCTGCCGCTGCTGCCGCCGCACCCGACGCACCCGCCGACATCATGACGACCGCCTCCTCCCTCCCTCTCACGCTCCCCCCTTTCTATTCGCACGACCCCACCCTCTTGTTCTTCCAGATCAACGCAGCCTTCTCCGCCACCGGCGTCCGCAGCCAGAAAACCCGTAACACACGGGTGATTTCCCTACTACCATACGAAATTCTCTGGCAGACGTCCGATATTTCACCCGACGCACCCACCGCCTACGACGACCTCCGCAGCCGCCTCATCTCCCTCTACCAGCCTTCCAAGCTGGCCCGGATCGCCGCCCTGTCGCAACCCCACCACTTGGGAGATAAGAAGCCCTCCCAACTTTTCCGCCGCCTCCGCCACCAACTACAAGGACGTCATGACGACGGACATCACCCGCATGTTCTGGCTGTGGGCGCTTCCCCCCTCCATTCAGATGGCTCTGGCCAGCCATCTCGACGCACCCAACTTGTCCAGGCACACTCATCCAAAAAGATCCCGTCGAATTGGTGACAGCCTTTAGTGTTGGAACCAGCCGGGCACAACCTCTCATCCAAAAAGATCCCAGATAATATTTATGGTGACAGCGTTTAGTGTTGGAACCAGGCTGGGCAAAACCTCATACCGCCCGTAGTGAATTACCACTACATTAATTCACTACAAGAACCATTAGATTCGTATGGTCCTAGATCAAATGAATCACATAGTTGGTAGGTTTAAAATATAACTTGACTGATTATTATTTGAATAATGCTGAAACATGAAGTACGCACATCAGCTGCTTTGAATTTTGACTGCGGCAATCGGAAAATCTCGTGGAAAATGGCATTATGTCGTGGAGTTCTGAATCCACGTGCATGTATGAAATTGCAGCTTTTGGTAGTAAAGTATTGATTCTTGAACTACATAGGAAATAATATTACGTACAGCCCAACGCCTTCAGCCACAACTCACATCTTCCGTGTTCCAGGCGTTCATTTACACATCCACTGCGTACAGCAACTGCTTCAGACCAGATATCAGTGAAACATTCTATCCTACAACGTACGGCTGGGAAAATTTGAGGGATCTGGTTGAGACTATGTCCGAAGACGAATTGACATACTTCACCCCAAAGTAGCTAATAATTATGTTCAATAATGACTGCATCAATGCACAGTCTTCAATTTACTGACGATTTTATGCATTATTCCAGGTTAGTTGGACCATGGGTGAATACATACGCTTTCACCAAAGCTGTAGCGGAAGACATGATTAAGTCGTACGTTGGAAGAATTCCTGTGGCTATCGCTAGACCTTCAATCAGTAAGCACTCATTTATTCATCCTGTCGATATTATTACCATCCTGCTGGTCTCAAGATAATCGAACACCCAAACCAGGAACTAGCTCAGTAGTTTGAACAAAGGAGTCGATTCCGAATGAAGCAGCTGTGTCTATGGGGGGTTCACATGGTGAATGAGATAATGAAACTAACATATTGCTTATAATTATCAGTTGTAGGGTGCAATGAGGAACCTTTAAGGTGCTGGATCAACAATGTGTATGGCGCAGTTGGTGTGGCGGCAGGGGCAAGCGTAGGAGTCATCAGAGTGTGGTATGCGGACAAGCACAAAATTGCTGACATTATCCCAGCCGATTACGTGGTCAATACCATGATTGCTATTGCTTTTCTACTGGCCAAAAATCAAGAAAAAAAGTGAGATAACTTCGAGAATCTATATAACTACCCACTATAACTAAGTATAATATGGTTGTACAGTACAAAATGATATATATTGAAAACTGGGTATTATTTGTATTGACATGGATATGTCTTAGTCCTGGGGTCTTGCAAAATTTTGCGACACACAAAAAAATGCAACGTTTTGTATTGGTTACTATTCAATGTATGAAGCTGTAATTTGGTAGGCAGCCTCCTTAGGACCTACACTTTAAGCAGCATAGGGCCGGGATCAGCTGAGTGGCTCCTACAGCTAATTTCTATGCAATTCACTCTATGAAGCTGTAATTGGTATGTAGGCTTCTTAGGACTTTAACTTGACACTGCCTAGGACCCAGATCAGCTGAGTGGCTCCTGAAGCTAATTTCTACGCTATTCAATGTATGAAGCTGTAATTTGGTAGGCAGCCTCCTTAGGACTTACACTTTAAGCAGCATAGGGCCAGGATCAGCTGAGTGGCTCCTAAAGCTAATTTCTATGCAATTCATTCTATGAAGCTGTAATTTGGTATGTAGGCTCCTCAGGACTTTAACTTGACACTGCTCAGGCCCCGGAACAGCTGAGTGGCACCTAAAGCTAATTTCTCTGCTATTCACCCTATGAAGCTGTAATCTGGTATGTAGGCTCCTTAGGACTTTAACTTGACACTGCCGGCAGGCCCCGGAACAGCTGAGTGGCACCTAAAGCTAATTTCTCTGCTATTCACTCTATGAAGCTGTAATTTGGTATGTAGGCTCCTTAGGACTTTAACTTGACACTGCCCAGGCCCCGGATCAGTAAACTGATGACGAGTATCTACACTGCATGTAGATACATCTGTAGGTTCAAGGATATGTCTTATGATGGCTATTTAAACATGCGTGGTAGTTTGTAAAAAAAAACACAAATATTGATAGCTGCGCTACATTCGATTCATTTAAATTGCCATCATAAGACATATCCATGTACAGATGTATCTGCATGCAGTGTAGATACTCGTCATCAGTTTACTGATGTTTTCTGCAGTGCTTTCCGAAAAGGTGCTAATATGAGGGGTATCCGATGATCGAAAGTTGGTGATAACGAGTGAACGAAAGCGAAATGACCTCCGCCTGGGGGGAATCCTCAGCGCCATCCACTTATGTCGTAATTTCTTTGTATTTTTGTACGTATTGTATTAATAGTGAAAGCCATATATGTCATATTTTGAAATTGAACCGACCGTACCAATGAGGACACTGCACGGTACCAACGTCGGTACACTAACTTTCACTGGAAAAGTATCGATATTTCACAAACATGCCTAAACTCTGGGTCGTATCTATGCGGCGTCTCTGGTTCTCGTCTTGGTCGGGCACCAATACAAGCTTTCAAGCCCCAACCACTGATTAGCTCTTCAGCTCTGATAGAATAATGTAAAGCATACAGGACTACTAACACGTTAGTATTAATTGTCTTAGTGTTAAACAATAAGCAGTTTCCCCGGGATATATATATATTATATATATATACCCTTATGAGGATGAGATTACCTATTGCGGAAAAAAAGCAGCTCAGGCGCCTCATTCTCAACGGGCAGCTCCAGGATTAGAGAGGTTCTCTTTGTTTAAAATAAATTATATCCAATTATATGAACATAATTGTAAAATGAGTATGAATAATAATGAATCTCAAATCAAAAGTTAGGATAGCACAGGTAGCACCCAAGCAATATTGACATAATATCCAACATATTTAAATTAAATAACAGAAGATTTTGTTATTTCTAAAATATGTTACGTTATTTCATTTGAAATACATTATTGATGTGTAGATTACCTGCAATGCGGATTTACATGCTTGAGTAGTGATGGTTCACCACGTCTTCCCACAAAGTTGAATGGTTTGAACGCTGTAGCACATGACGTTGAACGGTACGTTGAATGTAATAACACATCAGAATCAATATATTTCAGAATCAACATGGAAACCCCGATATTCAACGTAGTATCTTCCCCCAAAGCCCCCACGACTTGGGGTGGATACATGAACGATTCTTTCCTAGCTGCTAAAATTAGCAAGGTAACAACGAGAAAGAGCATTGGCGAATTCGCGTTTGCACTGATAAAAACCAGATGGCTATTCTTCATTCTCTTCAATATCTTGCATTTGGGACAAGGTCTGATAGTGGACACTATACTTCACTTGAATGGAAAATCCCCTCAGTAAGTACGATTTCAACATATTAGATTACCTCAATAATGATAGATTTATTCACCTACACAGGTGGAACGAAACCTTGGATTAACTTCATTTTTTTTTTTTTAATTTTGATTCAACTACCGCCAAGCGACGGCAGTTATGATTTCTGCTAGGTAATCCATTCTCCTTTTCAATTGCCGTCATGTACTGTCCGCCCCACAAGACAAATCAAATTTTATCTGCCCAAGACATTTCATCCTTTTCTACTCATTAGGACCTCGGTTCATAGCAGGAGGTGACTACAGTACCAAGAATCCAGCATAACGAAAGGGTCTAGCGTAACGAACCCTCGTGGTAACTTACTATATACTTTGATTTTGCAACAGAAGTTTTCTACGTACTCAACTCAACAAACAACGTATTTGGCCGACATCCCGCTCCATGCTACCTGATGTATAAGACATCTTCATTGGATCCCATGAATCCTCTGGTCTACTTGTTTCCTGAGTTTCCTGATTTATCCTCAGACCATAGCCCAGTACTCCTCACCCTTAATACCAGTCCTGTCAATCCATCTCCAAAACCTACTCTCTAATAAGCGGCTCAGTCGATTGGAATAGATTTCAATCAACTATTGAATCCTCTGTGAACCTCATAACCCCCTAAAAACATTTACCTAGTGTTATATAGATAATGCTGTCCCAACAAAAACTCATTCCATAAAGTCCACGTCCACCCCCCCCCCCCCCCTCCCCGTCATGAAACGCCCAGTACGATCCAAATGCCAAATGGCCTGAACACGCACAATAAATTATTTAGGATTATTAATGAACTTGACACCGAATGATCCAGTTTAAAACTGAGCATCACTATGATTACACTGAATCGTTAACAACACGCAACAAATCACTTTGGCAAGCTTCCAAGCGGTTACTCACACACAAAACTCCACAAGCACCTCTTCGAAACCCTGATCATTCTTGGGCCGAAACTGACGAGGAAATTGTCGGGGAAGATCCTGACCGCCCTCTCCAACATGACCTCCCTCCTAAAGCATTTACACCCTCAGATATTTCGTATGCAGTCAAGCACCTCCCCCGTGTAAAAGCTCCAGGCTATGACCCGATTGCTTCGACCATTCTCCGCCAGTTACCTAGAAAAGGCATCTTATTCCTTACATATATCTACGATGCCGTACTTCGGACTACCTATTTCCCTCAACTATTAAATTTTTCCATAGTAGGTAATCCACAAACCCAATAAACCTGCAAACCCACCACCTTTATATCTAATATTAGGCAAAATATTAGAAAAGCTCCTCCTTATGCGTTTCCACCCCATCTTATCAAAAAGTGTTATTCCGTCCCATCTGTATGGGTTCAGATCCCAGCATTCGACGATTCAACAACTTCACAGAGTTGTTGACCAAATCTCGTCAGTCCTAGAACGGAAGGGGTACTGGGCTGGTGAATTCCTTGATGTGGCGCAAGCCTTTGATAACATTTGATAACCCCTTTACCTTCCCGTTCACTTACTTTCTAATAATTAAATCCTACCTCAGTGGTAGGTTTTTCCCAAGTACGACATAAATCCTTCAATTCCCCCAATATTTCTGTGATAGCTCCTCCGGACGGTATACTTGGACCCATATTGTAATCAATCCTACACCTCTTATCTTCCTCTTAGCCCCAAAGTTTCCATGCTTTTCCTGATGACACAGCCCTTTGGATCATTTCGCTCATTACATGGCTTCTCATTGACCCTCACGCCTTGAGTAGGGACGGGTTCGCCTAACAGCTGCATGTGTCATAAACGGACGTGTCACCGCGCTTGAGGTATCTTAACTTCAGTGATTTCACGGGGACCGGTTTATTCCACCTGATAAGTTATAAAACCTTTATGGACGTATGGGTGCGAGCTTTGGGGCTTCACTTGTCCTTCCAACTTAATCAAACTCCAAACCGTCCAATCCAAAATCCTGCGATCCATCTTAGACGTCCCATTTTGCGTGTCATATAGAACAATCCACCATGACCTCTGCATTCCTTTCACCGGGATCATAATATATCGGAAAAAAATACAAAAAATTACATGCGTCCCTATCAAACCACCTAAATCCTCTTGTTAAAAAAACTTTCGACGCAACCCACCCTATTCCCTCTAACCGTCGTCTGAAACTTCGTTAGCCTCGCGATTGGCTTGCCAGCAGCGACTGGTGTACCGCATTGTCATTTTGTAACATAATATATACTACTTTTTATTTTTTAATCACTTCATCATAATCACGCCGCTGAAGTGCTCGAAATAATAGCAATAAATTATAAGTTATTGAACATTAACTTATAACATGAATTTTTCGTGTATTGATGGAAATAGACAACCTTCCAATACCTCCGTTTTTTATTCTTTGAAATGGGTTCCACGATTTCGTCTTGAGTGATTTAGTTGATCAAAAGACCTTGAGCACTCCATTCCGGTCAATATCTTCACATCCCAAGGTAAAAGTGGCCAAGTCCCTTATTCTTCCAACTCAGTTGCGACAATTCAATTCTTATATGATTATTGGTAACAACTTTGTTGATAGTTAGTACAAATTCAATACAAATGATGATCTCTATATATAAAAATGAATGTCTGTCTGTATGTATGTATGTTCCCTATAGACTCCTAAACTACTCGACCGATCGGGATGAAACTTTGGGAATATGTTTTGGGAACACCGGGGATGGTTTCTGACTAGGTTGCATTCTCGGTGGAGACTTCCTTCAACGGTTTTCAGGCTATTCCTAGCAACCCCGATCTTGAAAAGTTGTTGTCGAGAATGTCGTTGTCAAGAAAAATGGGAAAAGCAGTTTCGTCGAGTTTTTCATATCGGGTCGTGAGTGGTGTCCTCGGCTAGGGCAAATTCCCCTCTTTCCGAAAAGTGGCGAACGATTTTTCTAGGACCACAACTTGCCGAGTTATTTACATATTTACAATGTTCGCAGCAACTCGCCGAGTTATTTATTGGTACCTATCAACACGGCGTCAAATCTTTTTTCAAAGTTGTTTTCACAAGGAAAGTTCACTCCATTTTAGGACAACACGATTTAAATCAGATGTTCTACTGTGTATTTTTTCCTTCTTCGTGGTTGTGAACTACTTACCTACTTTTCATCTTGGATAAATTCATTCTTCGTGTTTGTCGTATTCCTTCTATTATTGATATTACGTCCAGTTATTTACGCATCCCGACCGGGGCAACGCCCGGGTAATCCGCTAGTTAATAATAAAATTCAATAATCATACAACCAGAATTGGTTTCTAAGTGTGTAATTTGAAGCAGTAGGGTGCAAAAGTCACTTGTTAAATTGTTGTTGATATAGTATCATTTATGGAGACATTACACCTTCATTAGCATAAGGTAAGATGATGGGGGGGGGGAGGGGGGAGAAGAAAATCCCCAGGTTGCAGGGATTATATTGAACAGTTACACGTTCCCCCACTACTTAATTGTATGATGATAACTTTTAATTGCAAATTGCAGGTTAATAAAAGGATATATCAAAATAATGAGGTTTAACAAACAGTTGGCGTTTTTTGGCGAAAGAGAATGGAAGTACGAACAGCCGAATGTGGACGCATTGTTCGAACAGATGACAAAAGAAGATAAACGATTATTCCCGTTTGACATGTCTTCCTTCGATTGGAAAGCTTACCACGAGTACAGTATCAGGGCGGTTTACAAGTACATTGTCAAGTCTAAAGATTGTGAAAACCAGAAGCCCTCTCTCGAACACTACATGAGGTTTGTATGCACTTATTTCTTATCCATCCCATACCTAGTTACTGTTACGCAGCACAGCTCCGAGATAGGCTGAAAACAGATATCAGAAATTCAGCTGATGATCATCAGTTGGTGGTCTCAACATGAAACAATGAAGTCTGAGACAGACTGAGAAGAGTGACGGTGGACCCTCGAGAGTCCCCCTTCTAGATTAGCGTTATGATCACCATTTGAGAAGGGATAGCGATTAGGTTTCAGTCTGACTGCCCCCATCTTCAATGTAAGCACAAACAACTCAAGAACTTCCCACCGCCGATTTCCTCCTCACATGATTATACTTCTGAGTAGCAGACGTATGAGAGCGAAAAGGGGGGGTTGAAAAGTAGTGTGGAGTTCATTTTCAGGAGAGGGCATCTGAACAAAATCGAGGCGACTAACCTCCATTAATGGTAGTATTATTTACTGATGGAGAACAAAGCTCCCACATACGAGCACTGGCGGAAAAAATGTCAGCGGTTGTTGTCCAATGAATTTATCATCTGGGCAACCTCTAGGTAATAAACCTCCATCGTTAGGTGGAAAAACTAGTGGGAATTGTAAATTGGGACACCTCACCGTAGGCTTCCGCAAGAATCCTCGCTGCGGGCTAACCTAACCACCTAAGGTAAGGGGCGGATGTTAATGCAGGTAACGTAGGTGGTGATTGGCGGCGGGGGACCCGCGGCGCGACCTTGCCACACCACCATCCCCACCCCCACCCCGTAACCAACCATCAACATAAAGGTCTCTTTGCTTCTTGCGAGGGTTGAATGAAAGGGAGGGCCTCTGTTTATCGAGAGCCAACGATGGAACTTGGAATACTAGAGGAGCCAGCATGACCCGTCTCTCACTTCATTCCTCCAATAAACATTGATTCTTCTTCTTCTTCTTCTTCCTCCCGCCTCCACAGCTCTAGTTTCTAGTACCTACTCTAACAACTAGGTAATTAGGATATTACGTTGAAACGAATTTTCAAAAACAAGCTTTCAAAGTTTCATTCATACAGCATGATCAGATGAGATAATAATTATAATAATAAATGCTAATTATAATAAACCATATTATAAAACGGTATGAGGGACAACAGTCCCATGTACAATACAATTCGGTGCCGTTCTCGTGTGCGATCTCACGCGGCCGTCGAGGTCAGTGTGATCTCTCGTGATCTCGGTGATGTTTATTATGTTTATTATGCTTTTCAATTTCAATTAAACTGCATTGCCGTTCGGTAGTACAGGGAGAGTGAGTCCACAATCTACAAAATGTCGGTACTCCCAATAAAACCGCATTTTACTGGGAGTACTTACATAATTTTGGTTTATTATTTTCAGTGATGAACCTTTGGAATCGAGCATGAACACTTTTTTTTAACCCCCTCAAAATTTGATGGTGTACGTTTCAAGGTATGGAGATTCCGAAAATGTAATAAAAAAATTGCCGCACTTAGCACTTTTCTTAGTTACCATGAGCCAAAATTGACGAAATTCGGTTCATAGGTCCCGTTCGGGGTCTAGTTGGCCCTCGAAGCTTGGCGTTACTGATCTCTATGGGGTGAAAAATAGGGGTTGACATATTTAGGACGCCTATACCTTATTGTCGTGGTGTCCTCCCAGAACCACAACCTCTATATTGTAAACTTAAGTTCTCGCCAAATAATCTCGCAGAAGTGGGGACGAAAGTCGCAGGAGAGTCGATGCACAACCTTGGTCCCCACCATCCTCTACTAGCTAGAGGATGGAGGGAGGCGGCCTCCAGGCCTATAAAAACTCGCCTCCTTCGCCTTTCTAACCATTCTACTTTCTCCTTAAGACGCTCTCCTATCTCTCTCACCCCTCACCTAATCTCTCTCCTATCCTAAAAGATCTTGAGCATGGTGGAGGTTCGCCCTTAACCAAATCAAGCAAACACTCCTAAAAGATTTCGAGCATGGTGGAGGTCCGCCCTTAACCAAATCGAGCACATTATCCATAAAGATCCTGGGCATGGTGGAGGTCCGCCCTTAACCAAACCAGGCAACAACCCTCAAAAGATCTCGGGCATGGTGGAGGTCCGCCCTTAACCAAACCGAGCAAAACTATCCAAAAAGAACCCGGGCATGGTGGAGGTCCGCCCTTAACCAAACCGAGCAAAACTATCCAAAAAGAACCCGGGCATGGTGGAGGTCCGCACTTAACCAGAGCCGGGCACATCCCCCTGTCACACCGCTCGTGGTGGATGCGCCAATTTACATCCACTACAGTGGTGAACCCGTCCTTCCCGCATCCTTCTCGCCATGGAGTCACCGTCTGATTTGTCGCAACCCCCTCTCTTGTCACCCCCCTCTGCCTTGTCACCCCCCTCCATCGCTACAACCGCTCCCGCCACTGCGACACCGCCGACGTCATGACCGCCGCTTCATCTCTTCCCATCACCCTCCCACCATTCCACATTAGGCTCACCTCACACAAATTTTAGAAATTTTCTCCGCGGAGGGACTAATCATAAATAAGGAAAAAATCGTGATCGCACAACTAATGGTCCGCTGCCTAGGGGAGACCAGGTTCTCCGCCTCTGGCATAACGCCCCTCCCCGACAAAGTCCAGGCCCTCCGCAACATTCCCCAACCACGCACTGTTACCGACCTCTGCCACTTCCTTGGCATGTTAAACTTCTACAGACGCCACATCAAGCACGCTGCACAACACCAGCAACCCCTCATAGACGCCATACCTCAACCGGCGAAAAAACACGATACCGCCTCATCCAGTGGACACCCCAACTTGCCGCCGCCTTCACCGCTTGCAAGGACGACCTCGCTTCCGCCACTCAACTTTTTCACCCCGACCCCCACACCCTCCTCTCCATCACCACCGATGCTTCCCACTGGGCAATCAGAGCAGTTCTACACCAACACACTCGGTTTCTTTTCACGTACCCTCAATCCCGCTCAACGCAACTACTCCACCTTTGACAGAGAAGTCCTCGCCATCCACGAAGCCATCAAACACTTCCGGGACTTCGTGGAGGGCCGGCAGTTCTCTGTCATTACAGACCATAAGCCGCTTACGCACGCCCTTCTTCAAAATCGAAAATCTGCCTCACCCTGCCGCCTCTGGCAACTCGAATTCATCGGAAAATTTACAACCGATATCCGATACACGCCGGGGGCAGACAATTGCGTAGCAGACGCCCTCTCTCGCCCAACCCCCGCGCCGGTGTCAGATTGCTTCCGTTCCCGTCACCCCACATCATCAAAACACACCAGCAACCAGACTCCAACCCTGCCCTCTCATACCTCATCGCCGCCTCCAAATTGGAACAACTGCCGCCCCACAACCTCTGGTGTGACGTAACGGCCGACACCCCTCGCCCTTACGTCCCACCGGACCTCCGACGGCAGCTGTTCCAACATTACCACGCCCTCCACCACCCCGGCATCCGGGCGAGTCGGGATCTCCTCAAAACTAGGTACTTCTGGCCCCATATGAACACCGATATCCGAAATTGGGTTCTTGGGTGCTAGAAGTGCCAACAACACAAAGTCTCGGCTCACCCCCATGTCCCCCCACAACACATTGATGACGCCCTGCCGTGGGAACACATTCATCTGGACATCATTAGACCCCTTCCCCCCTCCGAAGGAAAAAAATACTGCCTCACGATGATCGACCGGGCGACAAATTGGGTCGAGTGTATACCACTCGCCCATATCTCCACGGACAACGTAGCCAAGGCCTTCCTCAACAACTGGATCACCCGCTACGGATGTCCGCGGACACTCACGGTCAATCAAGGGAGGCAGTTTGAATCCGCCCACTTCTCAAATTTACTCCGTTCCTTCGGCATCAACAAAATTCACACGATCCCCTATCACCCACAATCGAACGGAAAAGTATAGCAGTATCGCCACCTCCTCAAACTCCGCCTCATGGACCAAAACACTCCCGTACGTGCTCCTCAGCCTCCGGACAACCGGCCGACCATCCGACGGAATCAGCCCAGCTCAACGAACTTTCAAAGACCACCTACCCCCCAATATTTTTCTACCGCAAGACCCGTCAATTAGCAGGGAATCCCTTCACCAGTTAATCCCCGTAAACGACACCTCGTACCCCAAGCGGTTTTATCCCTCGACCCACATGTACCTGAAAGAGCCCGGCATTCACAAAGCTTTCCAACCGCTCTACGCCGGGCCCTTTCAAGTCATCCGCACCGCAAACAGCACCGCCACCCAGCTAATTGATGGGAAACCCCACACCGTCCGGTTCGCCCATTGCAAACCAGCTCCCGTTCTCCCCGAAAATACTCAACAAGTCAGTCTCCCTACAACCTCCCAATATGCAACATCACCAGCTGCACACCCCGTCGCCATGATCTCAGTCTCCGTATCCGGAAGTCGCCGCCATTCTTCGCGACGTCTGGATTGTGGCCCCCCTCTCGCCGCTCCGTCGCTCGTCCGGGCCCCCATCACCGCTTTTTCTCTTTCTGCCTCCGAGGATAACCGGGTCACCTCCCCGGCCCTGGCAGTGGAAAGTACCCCGGTCGGCCATCATCCGCGACTATTATGTCGCCAAAGCCACCGGGGTGCACGAGCCCTACATCCCAGTTGACCCCCTCATGACCCCACCACCACCACTGGCACCCCGGCGCCATTTCGCCGCCAACCACCTCCGGCGAACAACCTGCCCCCGCCAACACCCCCCAGCGCCCAGAAACCACCACTGCACACACCCCCACCCCCCTCCACTCTTCCGCTGCCGGGGATATCCCCCATAGTCACCGCCGGGATGGTAACTCGGCCCGGACGACGCGAGCGATGGAGGCATCGGCCCGACCCGACGGCCCAGCTCTCCTGCCCCGCCCCACGCCATCATTTTTCAAAGGAATATTATCACAGCACAACCGATTTGACTTCATACAGCCATCCGTGATTATAGTCAGGCGCTCCCAAGCAATTATATCTGGGCCGGATTTATACCGATCCATTCACGATCATGTAGATGGAGCTTTTCGGCGCAAACGAACAGCTGGCCGTAGAGTCGTAAAGTCCGGGTGGTCTCAAACTTACGTTGGTGATTTCTTCATTATTTCTTTTCTCATATTGGCGTTTCCTGTATTTGCTGTGTTTCCTCAGCTTCCTGCTGAAACATTCCTACTGTCTTGCCATTTACTAGCTTTTAGTCACTTGGTTTACTTATCAAGAAAAACATGAACAGACGCACTGGTTGCCATAAAATGAACGTGATGACGCGCCAATCTTCTGTCAACAAGGCAGCTCCCCCGCAGAGGCCCGCTCGATGCTATTTACAGCTAGCCGCAGATGCGTGAACTCTGTTCACCCACAACGGCTTGGGCTGCTCCTTCCCATGACAAGAAATTTTCCGGCAGTATTTCCAACTTTTCTCTGGCAATAATCAGTCGATTTTGGTGGTTCTTGTGGCATTCTTCCTATTTTTATTTTTTTTTCAGGGCAATGCACTATGGACATTCGAAACGTAAGATTCAATATTACACCCAAATTTGAGAATTTTTGAAATTTAAAATTTCAAGAGTTCATTGCCCGAGAGAATGGAAAAATTATAAGAATGCCGCAAGAATCATCAAAATCGACCGATTACTACCAGAGAAAAGTTGGAAAAACCGTTTTATTCACCGTCTTGCACCCCCTTAATCGCTTTCAAATGAGCTCAATAAGTATATATTGTTATACTGAGCTCTAAAGGTTGAATCGAGGGAGAGAGGCCAATAGATGTATGCGTTATAAAAGGGTGAGGATGTTTGTAAAGGAATCCTTCTGGAAACCTTTGGGCTTATCCTTCTGGTAAGCCCTCAAAAAGTGGATGGAGAATGGCGAATTACTGAACCCATACTACCAAACCACGCTCTGCTACCATGTGACAGAGTATGAAGAGCAGTGGTGGTCGACCCTCGAGAGTCCCCCTTCCAGATTAGAAATATTATCACCAGTTAAAAACGCTGCAAAGTCCTGGTCACTTGGGTTTATTATTCTATCGGACATACCTACAGAAATTAATATTATTGTATTTATTGTTTCTTCCAGAAATAGTTATTTTACATGGTTTCCACCAATTTTGGCCCCCAAAAACACAACCTCGGCTACTTTTTGTTTTTGTTTTTTTAACAGATTATGTCTGAACATTGATAGTGCCATTTAATTGTCTTGATTCACCTGCTAATACTACTTCTAGTGTTATTATACAAATTTATGGTGATTTCAGACAATTTCCCAGGTCTTTGACTCACAAAAAATGGATTTCGGGAGCTTAACCTTTGTTTCAAACTCAGTTCTTCACTCTTTGGTCAAACTCAACTTCATATTCGGTCTTCTTGCCCTAAAAAACATGGAAAACGATGCATCACAAGCTCATGTTCACTAAAACCTCAAAAAAAAGTCGAAAATGCATATTTTTACACCCATTTCTCTCCCATAATGCCCCCCTGGGTGTATTCCGATCGGACTGCCGAGCTTCGGAGCACATCCAGGGCCCAAAAATTTTGTTCCCAAATGGAACCAAAACTGTGTGCGGAAGAACGACAATTTTAGACCGTAATTCAACGTAAATTTAAGGCTGAAACTTCCTTAGAACCTCAATTTTCCACTAATATTAGTCAAAATCGACTTCATATTCGGCCTTCTCGCCCTAAAAAAACATGTAAAGCGATACATCAAAAGCTCATGTTACTAAAACATAAAAATACCTACTTTTATACCCATTTTATACTCATAATACCCTTGGGTATATGTGCTATAATTTATTATTATTGTCTCCAGCTCCAGTTGCTATGATAGTTGTTTATCCCGAATTCCCTAAATACCAATTTAATTTTCTCGTCAAGTTTTTGCTCAATAAAGCCTTTTACTAGCGTAAAGGTTTATCAAAATTTATTGAGCAAAAAAAAAGAAAAATTGACCCATTAATATGGAAAAATTCCTCAAGCCTGAACGCCTCGCAATCGACCCTGCAACACGGCGGCAACAAACGGCAACAAACGGCAACAACGGCAACAAACGGCGGCAACGACGCGGCAACAAAATGGGCCCATTGGAAGAGAATTTTCAACAACTTCATGGCTCGCCAACCTGAACCACCTGAAGACGAGGTAAAACTAGAACTCCTGATTAATCACGTATCGTCAGAATTGTATACGCATATAGCAGCTAGCACCACGTACACCGACGCGATCGAAACTCTGGAGGCCGTCTACGTCAGACCTATCAACGAAATATATGCACGACATTGTCTAGCTACGCGTCGTCAAAACGCTGGGGAAACTCTAGATCAATATCTACAGGCCCTTAAGGTACTCAGCGAAGACTGTAATTTTCGAGCTGTTTCGGCACAGGATAATAAGGACGAGAGCATCAGGGACACGTTTATTGCTGGTCTGCAATCACAGGCCATACGACAACGACTCTTGGAGAACTTCAAGCTGACCCTGAAGGACGCATTCAACCAAGCAAGAAAATTAGACATGGCTCAACAGCAGTCTCTAACTTACCAGACTACAAATGTACCTCTTGTAAGTTCTATAGGACATAGAGACCACACAGAGGACGACCAACACCAAGAAACGGATACTGTTGGGGCAATGGCCAAGAAATCAGCATGTTATTTCTGTGGGGGAAGTCGGCATCCTCGCAAGATTTGTCCTGCAGTAGACACCCCCTGTTCACACTGTGGAAAAAAGGGACACTACCCAAAAGTTTGTCTTAAAAAAAAACGCACATCTTCACTACAGACAACTTCAGCATTAGGATCCCTAGCAGCAACAGCGCCCTCACTATCAAAATCAACTGTAAAGGTAAATGTCGATGGTTACGACGCATTTGCACTGATTGACACTGGGAGTTCCCTGAGCTTCATTGACGAAACATTTGCAAAAAACAAATCTATGAGCAGAGTTCCATTTAAGGGACAAATCACGATGGCATCAGTTTCACTCGCAACTAAAATACACTCATACTGCTCAGGCACCGTCGAAATGAACACTGACGTTTACGATAACATACGACTTTACGTAATGAACGACCTTTGCTCTGATCTTATTCTGGGACATGACATGCTGCGTTCCCATCAATCAGTAGAGATTTCTTTTGGAGGAGAGAGGCCAGCTCTCAAAATCTGTGGGAGTGTAGAGGCGGCAAAGGTAGAACCCATTAGGATTTTCAGTCACCTATCTGGGAACTACAGACCAATTGCCGTTTGGTCTCGTCGGCATTCTAAAGACGACCTGGATTTCATGAAAGCAGAAGTTGAATGCCTACTCAAAAGCGGCATAATCGAGCCAAGCAATTCTCCATGGAGAGCTCAAGCCTTTGTAGTTAGTGGACGAAAGCGAAGGATGGTACCTAATAGACTATTCACGAACCATCAACCGATTCACACTTCTCGATGCATTTCCTATTCCGAGAATCGAGGACATCGTGGGGAGTGTGGCACACTACAAGATTTACAGCCAATTGGACTTGAAGAGTGCCTATCATCAGGTACCTATAGCATAAGAAGACATAATTTATACAGCTTTCGAAGTAGCTGGACTACTTTACCAATTCAACAGATTACCATTCGGTGTAACAAACGGTGTTCCCGCTTTTCAAAAGTTCATTAGGACTATCGTCATGAAAGAAAAACTAGAAGGAACATTTGTATATTTGGATGATCTTTAAGTCTGCGGCCGGAATAAACAGGAGCATCAGGAAAATTTACAACGATTTCTAGATGTAGCCAAAAGGTACAATTTGACCCTAAATATGAAAAAAAGCATTTTCAATCAAAAATCAATCAAACTCCTTGGGTATGAGGTATCAAATAATGGACAGTACAAGCCTGATCCTGATAGACTGAAACCATTTCTCGAACTTCCACCTCCTAATAATGCGGCGGCTTTACAGAAAACACTCGGCATTTTCTCCCACTATTCAAAATGGATCGGTCATTTTTCTGATAAAATTTATCCACTGGTTCATACGCAGACATTCCCTTTAAGCCCTGAAGCGCTGACTACTTTTGAAGGGCTCAAACGAGACATAGCTGAATCTGCTATTCAGGCAATTGATCCCAATGAAACTTTAACTGTGGAGACAGATGCATCAGAAGTCGCCTTAGCTGCTAAGCTCAGCCAAGACCTTTCGCATTCTTTTCACGAACCTTGAATTCATCCGAACTGAACCATTCAATAATTGAGAAAGAGGCATATGCCATTGTTGAGTCTGTACGCAAATGGCGACATCTACTGATGGGTAAGCATTTCAAGAAAAAACACACAAGCAAAATAAAAAACGAGAAGGTAATGCGATGGAGACTTGAACTCTCTGCTTATTCTTACGACATTGTCTATCGGCCAGGGAAAGAAAACGTGGTGGCAGACCTGCTATCACGCGTCTTTGGGGCAGCGACTGCAACCGAGAACCTAATTGGTCTTCACGAGGCACTCTCATCCTGGAGTCACTCGATTCTACCATTGGGTCCGAGCCCGCAACATGACATACTCAATCGATGACGTCAAGAAAATCACCTCATCTTGTACCACCGGCGCCGAACTAAAGCCTAAATTCTTCAGACCAACGGAACCCACACATCTAATTAAGCAACAAGACCATTCGAGAGGCTGAGCATGGACTACAAGGGACCCTTACCAACCGCAAAAGGAAGGCCTTATCTATTAGTAATTGTGGATGAATACTTGAGGTTTCCTTTTGCTGTACCATGCTCAGATTTGAGCACTTCCACTTTAATCTCAAACCTGAAACATCTTTTAGCCGTATTTGGCATGCCCTCCTACGTTCACTCGGATAGAGGAGCAAACTTCATGTCACAGGAGTTGAAAACATTTTTTCACACAAATGGAGTTGCGAGCAGCCGAACGACTCCGTACAATCCGCAAGGAAACGGACAGGTTGAACGCTACAATGGAATACTATGGAAAGCTATCCAACTTGCCCTGAAAACACACAATCTACCCACCAGCCAATGGGAAGAGGTCTTACAACAAGCATTGCATTCCATTCGTTCTCTTTTGTGCACCGCTACCAACCAAACGACCCATGAAAGGATGTTCATGCACTCTAGAAAATCATCCAGTGGGGAAGCCTTACCAAGTTGGCTCCTTGAACCGTGTAAGGTTCTACTGAGGCGGCAAGTTCATTCCAGCAAGTACGAACCGCTGGTAGATGAAGTTGAACTAGTTGAAGCAAACTCGCAATATGCACACATTCGGTACCCGGATGGCCGTGAGTCGACGGTTTCGACTCGGCATTTAGCACCGGTAGGCGAGTCACGTCCAACAGGTGACCAACAGCCACCGGAGCTTACAACAGAGTCGGGCCAGACCCAAGAGGTGACAGGGACCCCAGCAGAGAGTGAAGAGACTGTCTTGAGAAGAAGTGAACGAGCAAGACGTCCTCCTGCTTACTTAGCAGACTATGTGACAAGTTTCACTCAAGTGGCGGAAAATGTGCTATAATTATTATTGTCTCCAGCTCCAGTTGCTATGATAGTTGTTTATCCCGAATTCCCTAAATACCAATTTAATTTTCTCGTCAAGTGCTCAATAAAGCCTCTTACTAGCGTAAAGGTTTATCACAGTATATTCCGATCGGGCTGCAAAGTTTCGGGACACAGCTAGTGCCCGAATGGAGCATGTGTGCGAAGGAACAACATTTTTAGACCGAAAATGAAGCCGGAATGTATGATACGGCGGACGGACATTGCATTTTCTGAATCTACGCACCTTGAAATGCAAAAGAAAAAAATTTGAGGGGGTGTTATAAAAATTGTTTGCTGAGCGGATACATAGGTGTATTATTCACAGAATAATAAACCAGAAGGGATAGCGATTAGTTTCAGCCTGGCCGCCCCCATCTTTACTGGAAGCACAAACAACTCGAGAACTGCCCACCGTCACACGTTGCGATGGACTCGGAGAAAGAACTGTTCCGACTTCAGTCTCAGTTGTTTATTTGGATTTTGGCAATAGTCATACCAGCGGTCCAGTAACGTCAACTAGTACGAGTATCAACGTTAGGTCACCTGCCTCTTGCCACAGCAATGTTTATAAACTAATTTTCTGTCTCCAGACTATCAAGTTCAAATCAATTAAAGTATCTCTTTCTAACTTTCTTAATATCTCTATCTAACTAGGTATTTGACCCCTTCTCACAGCAATGTAAATGTATCTAAAATACAAATTGAAATATCTTTAAATTTGGCAAAAATTTTATATAAAGCACCAGTTCAACAGCAATGCAACTCCAGGACTCTTGTCCAATACCCGTTCAGGACTTGACCTATGATAGTTAATTTTAGGTCGTCTGAGTGAACATTTTAAGAATATATAATAATAATAGTTATTCTTTTTCCTAGGTGTCTGAGAATACGGCAGAACATTGTTCGAGTCGCCAAAGTTCTCTTCATTTATGAGGTAGTAAAAATATCCCAAATGGGTCTGAATGAAATTATGGTGATCCTCTCGTGAGTTGTGTTGAATGTAATAAATATACCCACGTTACTTATTTGCTAAGGGAGGGATATGTGAACCCTATCATGTTAATAATAAGCTTCTGTTATAGTAAAAAGCATCAGCCGCCCATTACTGTAGTTTTTACCTACTAGGGTATATCCTACATTCCAGTGAATCAAACTATTATCATTTTGTACTGAGCAAAATAAGCGATGGTGGAGGTACTGAGTCGAGTAGTACTGAGCACAATGAGTAAATATCAAGCAATTGAGCACCATTTCTATATACATATAGAAGTTAGGCAAAACAACAGTATCATGGACTACCACAAATCATTCATTACCCGAAGAACGGGAAGAAGCGTAAAATAGGGGTTAAACTGTCCAAAACGTCAAAGCTCCAAAAATTGCATTAGAGAGAGTACAGTAGTTATTTTTGTGAATCTTTTGAGATCACCAAGTACGACGAGTCGTTCGCTCGCAGAGGAAGTGAAGTTTGCACCGATACAATTGTATACTGTTTTACGCATGTGGACATGTGTTTCGTTCGAAAGACATTGAGACCAGATGTATATGGTAGTTGTCACCCGGCTTAGTAATGAGTACGTGATTTTTCCAAACCGAGCCACGTTATTCATGGATTTCAGTAAGTACCTAGTTTTCTACATGGGGCAGAACGTTAAGTACCTAGGCATCTACATCGCCGATCTCGATTTTGAAGTAATAAGGTACCAGGCGTATAGAGGTCCAGATGTACCATCCACTATGTGGAAAAAGAATTACCTAATATAGCAAAAGAAGAGAATCGATTTCACGAAACAAATTGGGATTCTGGTTATACGTTACTCACTATGGACATCGTCTGTGATTCCCCTGATTTTCTATGGACAGTTGGAGAATCGGATTTTTGGCGAGTTCCTTGAAATGTGAACCGAGAGAATTGGGAGTGGTAAACATTTATTTTTCTATGCCAATATTTTTGCTTAAAAATAAAGTTAACAGCTCAACTCACCGAGTTACTAATAAGTTAATGTTGATGTAGCTACTATACTACGTTTCTTTCATGGTGCGAATGATGTCCCGAATACTAAGAAACGTTTTTCTAGGATGCTTAAAAATTAATAGTGAAAACGGTTTATCCGTAGTTGACGTTGTTGCCTGTCGACGCGATACTTACTTGTATCATTCCTATAATAGCGTTATCGAACTAACAGTCCTCTCCAATTAGCATATTACCTTTCATCCCAAGCGCTCATTGAATAAAACAAAAGTGAAGTTGATTGATTCACTTTGTTCATTTATTCAGACGATCAGGTATAATCCCGGGGTACACTTACAAAGAAAATCCATACTAAGAAGACTAGCGAGTTTACATCGACTTTCCAAGAGCACTTGCGATCCATCATAATAAATATTATGTTCCGACCCCTGCTCACCTAACAAAATTGAAGCAGTGGGTACTCGACTATAGGAGACGTGTTAAGTATAAAAATATTACTTATAAAAATGAATGGCAGCTTTTTTCTCCAACATTATCGTGTTATGTCACATCGTTGAGAAAATAATTTCCTTGCTGATTGTATGATCACATGCATTCTGCCAAATACATGTATACATGTGTACAGATAGATATGCCTTTTCCTTTCTTCTTTTCCAATCTTGTTTTTTTTCTTTTTTCTTTCATCAGGTACTCAACGAAGATCCAAACTAAGTTCCACGAAACTCTTTTTTTGTAGAATTTTGATGATGTACCTATGTAACGTAAATTATTGCAACGGCATTTCGGATGCCCTTGTTTCGCCAAAACTTGATAACGGCTGCACCAAGATATGATATCTCAATCCTTGAAATCTTGTCAGAATGAGTCTCAGTCTCACTTGTGGCAGAGGACGCTGTATCAGTTTTTTCGACGGAAATGGGCGCTGACCGGGTTGCCCCACGACAGCCCATCTCGCTGTGCGTCGCTTCCCGACAGCTATCACATTAGTAAAATTCTGCACACATTTCTGACCTCGAAATTTGTATCGCTGATAGAAGTGCTATATTATTTCGCCCCATATTTGCAAATGTAGCATCGACACACTTTTTGAAACCAGAGAATAAATTTACAGTTTAAATCATTTCGAGAGTATTTATGTTAGGAAGTCATAAAGAAAGTCATAAGACAAGAGCAACGTCCTTTAGTTCTTTAATTGTACGGGCCAATAAAATTAAAGACCATTAGCTATCTGCGTTCATCAGAAATATAATTATCAGAACACTAGCGTAATGTTTTCAATTAGTAGTTCCCAGAGAACGAGCTTCGTCGACACCCCTGAATAATTGTGCGATCTGGAAATTCCTAACTCTTGCAACAGCTCTGGTTCTTATGCCCAGCCCACACACGATAGCTATCGTGACTAATTTTAATTTCTAATGTTGACTTGACACCACAGGGAACAGGTAGGTAGGTGCGCTGATCTAACAGAATTTATACCGGTTTTGAAAAACTTACGCCAACTTTTTGGAAGAAGCGGTTAGACAAATTGAGGTTCAAACCAGATCATCCCGCTTAGATAGCAGGCTCACTCGGGGTAAAAGGACACACCTGTAGTTGGGCTTTTTCATGGCCTGTTCGCCAGGGCAGCTCCATTACAGGATGGTCCCCTCGTATTCTAATCCCACCACCCCCACCCGCAGCACCGAAACCACCGAGGTAGGAAAAAAGTCCCAAGAAGGAAGCAAGATGGTGAGGGGGTATTGAAAGTACCAGAGAAGCCTTTTTATCTGGGGACCACATCCCGGGTGCTGACCCTCCCGCTCCGATTCCACCGCCCTCGATCCTCTAAACTGCTCGGATCTACATAACTTCGATATGGACCTTCACAGCGGGGATATGGGTAAAAGGACTTTGCCAAAGGGATTACGAGATAACACGCTGAACTAAACTGCTATTGGGTTCTCCTAGAGAATTTTGGTGATATACTCCCCTTTCCACCGCAGTGTTCCGTAGTCGATTTCACATTCATATTATATTGTAGAAATACATAGCTTTCAAATGCATAAGATATGGCTCTGCAGATCCATAAGTTTCCATCAATTCGAACACTGATAGGATGATACTGCGTTGCACAGGAGTGCGTAAAGATAGGGCAAAGATGGTAATTTTAGGGTGAACGACTTTGCCTAAATAATTATTAATGTTGCAGGCAGTAGGCAGTATAGCTTCCTCACTTGAATCATGTGAACGTATAAATTGGTTGGGTAGGTTCATTTTGATACGGAACCATCTGCGATCCAACCCGCGTGTACGCTCGAATTTTCAGCTCTCTACGACTATTTTTCGCGTAGTTAGAAGCGTTACAAGGAAACGGTCAAAATTTCATATTGGCGCTTGCGCAGACGAATGAAAGTCATATGAAATTATTAAAGTGTTATTCCTGATTGACCCTACAAATCTGAACTCATTTCAACGATATTTAAGTTAGTTACAGGCGTTTCAAGTATTTCACGTTTGCGCATGCGCAGACGGGACGGTTTCCATGGTTTTAAAATATGAACATCTGAGTTCAAACCCGCGTGTAAGCTAAAAATTTCAGCCCTATTCGACCATTATTTCGGGTAGTTATGCGTATTACATGGAATTACCACAGACAGACAGACAGACAAACACGGAACCGAAAATGTTACCGTACCTTTTCAATTATTTTGGTATGGGACCGTCTGTGACCCAACCCACACCTACCCTCCAAATTTCAGCCCTATTCGACCATTATTTTGGGTAGTTATGGGTGTTACAAGGAATTACCACAGACAGACAAACACGGAACCAAAAATATTCCTGGATGTTTAAAACGCAAAATGGTAGTGGAAATTTTCATTTTGGAGGACACTCCCGAATCCAAGGCTTCCCTACCTTCGGTAGTGAGGAAGCAAAATATATATATAGCTAAATATATATTTAAAAAATAAACTCGGCGCTGCGCGCCTCGCCAGGGGGCAAGCCCCCTGGACCCCCAGATGCTTACTGCTTAGAGCCTACGACTAAAATTCAAGAAACATGGAACATGCTTCTATAGCCGCACTGTTATGATTTCACTTCCTCACCAGGATACAACCAAGTGACAACCAAACAAGCGTCACTGTTTACTATCCATTTATAACATCCATTTATATATTTATAGTATGAAACTACGAAATAAATACCAAGAACAAATACGAAATAAATTCGTGATAAATCAAGAGCTTTCCAACGAATGGAAAACGATTTTTGTCCGATGAAAATGAAAGAAGTTTCATTTCCCTAGCAACTACTCGGTTGTACGTGAAAATCATCGTTAAAATTTCGTGACACTTCCGCGTTACCCATCCTGCGACATTTTTCGGCTAGTTAGTCCAAGGCTAAAGCATGTTCCATGCTAAAAAATAAAAAGTTGTTCTTATGGTGTAATTCGCCTGACCAGAATTGATCCACGTTTCGTCCAAACAGCAATTTTTCGATTTTCATTTCTAAACTTTGGAATTTGTTTTGCTCTACAACACAACAACAAAACAAGCTCCTCCCATTCAAGCAGCATTGAATCCCTTCCACGCCTGACAAATTGAAATAGCAGTTCTGTCGACAACTTGTACAAAGTGGTTCTTTTAAAATTGAGGAAGGGATCGCCAGTGTTAACGTCAAACAACATATTATTTATAGTAAGAAGTTCATTCAGAAGATAGAACTGATTCATTTTGCTTCCTCACTGCGTTGGATTCGCGATTGAGTAGAAAAAAAATTATGTCCTCCAAAATTCAAATTTCCACTACCATTTTGCGTTTAAGACATCAAGGAACATTTTTGGTTCCGTGTCTGTCAGTCTGTCTATCCGTCTGTGGTAATTCTTTGTAACGCCCATAACTACCCAAAATAATGGTCGAAATCGATGGAAATTTGGAACGTACGTGTGGGTTGGGTCACAGATGATCTCTTACCATGGCCATAGGAAAAGTACTGTAACTTTCGTCTGCGCATGCATAAACATCAAATAATTAAAACGCCCACAACTACCTTAAATATCGTTGAAATGAGTTCAAATGTTCAGGGTCAATGAGGAATAAGCCTGGAACCTCCGAGGGCTAGTCTGTTGCTCTGAAGCCTTTTACGGCGAGTATTGAATATTAAAATCAAACACAAATATTTCATTTTTAGTTATATATACTTCAAGATAGGTATATACTTCAAGAATAAGTTGCTTAGAGACAGACCTCGGCTACTGGGGCCAGCGATGATTTACAACTCGTCGCGTGCGAAAGCACGTAGCATGAGGTATCTGAGGGCGAAGTGGTAGAGGGCAGTGCTCTTTTGCCTGTCGCTGCCTATATCGAGCAGTGAACAGTAAGCAGACTCAGTGTCCAAGCCGACAATATAGTGAGCGAGGTAGTGCTCTCGATAAGCGCTATACAGTGGGCAAACGAGCAGGAAGTGAACAAGTGTCTCGGGCTGTTTTAAGTCACACACTGAGCAAAAGTCTGCATTATCGAGGACGTACTTCTTCCTGCTGTGGTAGAACTTGATTGGGTCCATCCCCTGGTTTTGTAGTGGCCAGTCTCCTGGTATTTGTTCCTGGTGTATGTTCCGTACTTTCCCCAGGTATTTCTGACTGCCGTCATATGACAAAATTCTGCAGAACATCGAACTGCACCCTGAGTTCAGGACTCAATGCGGAAATTCTTATGGACGGGAGCCGTTTGGGAAAAACGGGAGCTGAGTTGGCTATAGCCGTCAACGGGACTGTGGAGCACGTGATAATGGAATGCCAAGCCTTCAGTGGTCAAAGAAAAGAAATATTTACCAACATTGATAAGAATATAGAAAAATCCTTTTAATTATATTACAATCCTGTATAAAAAAAACCAGTCATGCAGCATGACTTAATGAGCGAATTTTCAAAGAAATATTCGAATTAATGGCTATGGTTTTGAATAAAGGAAAACTTCGGTCTAAAATTTGGTTTTCTATGTATATTCTCTTCGTATTTATTTTAATTTGTACGTTTTGTCCATCCTGATTCTACCGTTTGTTATGAGTAGATTCCTTGTTCCTTCTGAATGGCCTTTCCTCTTGACTACGATTTCAGGCCTGGTATCTAAAACCAGTTCAAGATTTGCTCTACTAGGTAGGTAGATCCTTCCTTCTTCATTGATATTATTTTTATCATGTTAAGTACCTACCTACCTTTGAATATCAAATATTCGTATGATACTGATAATAAATTGATAAGATACCTACCTAACCTTCTTCCTCCTACTGTTAGTACCTAAATTGAATAATTTGAAATAGATTTTTTCTTTCGTCTTCCTTCTAGTAATACGTGGGCCGGTACTTGTCTATCTATGAAGGTATCATAACAATTATATGTCAAATGGGAAATTCAAGGAGTTGTACTAATCGTTTGCCTCCCCCTTTTTTGCTTCGAACTCTCGTCTTCAATTAATACTTCTCACATTTTTCAATCTGACCACTCTAAGGGGGGGGGGGGGGGTAAGAGTTTAAAGATTATCCTAGTTTTGGGTAATTTTTGCGCACTTTAAATGCTCTAATTTAAGAACGGATTTAGATATCTAAAATCCGATTTCACCATCGTGTTCAGCGTGCAAAAACCTTTAAAATGAGGGGTCACTTGTTAGAAAATAACATTTTGGGGATTTTTGGGTAATTTTTGCGCACTTTAAATGCTCTAATTTGAGAACGGATCAAGATATCTAAAATCCGATTCCACCATCGTGTTCAGCGTGCAAAAACCTTTAAAATGAGGGGTCACTTGTTGGAAAATAACATTTTGGGGATTTTTGGGTAATTTTTGCGCACTTTAAATGCGCCAAAACCCTCCTTAGAGTAGGCCGATTTCGCCCATCTTCGAACTTAGCCTTTCGATTGCCAAGATAGATTTGTTGTGCAAATTTGAGCTGTTTATCTCAATTCTATCGAGAGTTATCGTCTGGAGTGACACATATTTATAAAAAAGTGTTAAATTTCAGGAATCGTTTTAGAATGGTCTGAAACGGATTTCTATGAAGAAAATTTCCAAAAATTTATATTATTTAAATTTCGAAGCCATTGCAATAGCTTCATTTTCTTTGAAAATTCGCTAAAAGATATAATTAATGTGTGAAGAAGTATTTACATTTATCAAAGAAATTAATTTACCCGTGTCAAAATTAGAATTAAGTATGGCTGTATAATAAATTAATGCCAAAAAAGGGGGCAATACAAGCTTCCTGGTTTAAAACTCATAGGTAAGTATATGCGTTCTCATTCCTCAAACCTGATAAACTTAACTAGCATTAAGAAGGTTAGCGGGAAATTCATAAATAATGTCATTCCCAAGTCTGGTTATAGCGGTATTTATTATTACATTTTCAATGAGATTTCTGTACAACTAGTGACTTGAGTTAGAAACTCTCTTATTTAGCTCTTTTACTACAAGTTTCTTTTGTCACGAAGTCCCACCCTTTCACATCATGGTAGCAGTGCGTGGTTAATAGATGATGGGGAGCAGTTACCGACCTCTGTTTGTAGGTATAGATGAGAACGTTGAAGTTAGATCAAGTGGAATTGAGCTGGAGATTTTTTGTTATAGCTATAGAAATGTATTGCAGTGGAAGACTGTTAACGAAATCGTTACCCTCGGGGGGAGGGGGGGGGGGGTTACCCTGAACCGAAATCCATTTGATTCCATGAAGGTATAGGTTGAGATGAAACAGTATGATCAATCAGAATGAATTTGCATTTATTTTCGGAGCGTGTTATCAAGGTGGACATGAAGATCTATTATTATCAGTTACTATTAACCGAGTGTCATGTTTCGGTATTCGTTCAACATCTTGAACGTGCTCCCATTTTCTAATTATTTTCAAAATGTATTCTGTTCTGTAGGTTTCATACTGTTACACTGCAGTTCGGGAATACATTCTAAAACAATTTGGACCATTAATATAATATTAATATCCGTACCAGTAAATTTAGGAATTCGATCGAAAAAAGTGAGGGATAATCTATACAAAAATTGAAGAACACCCATTTCCTCTATGCCGGACGTTATATTATGAAGGGTTTAACAGTTCCTAATGCATGAGAACGCAGAACTGTTACTCAGGAACGGTGCCACCCACCCCAATGATAGGACGGAGAACAGTCAATCCGTTTCCTGCCTTCAACAAGGTAACATCACACCTCCCTAATTGTTATTTATATCACTCGATATTTAAACCACTTCGTCCTTTTAACAATTCTGCGGTTGCCCAACAGGTCATCCCTCGAAATTGTCACCCTTAGAGAAATATATAAATTCACCCCCTTGATTAAGTTTAGCTCCTCCTTCATTTTCGCCCTTTAAATAATCTTCTTGGAGCTTTATTCCTTAATTACCCAATAAAAGGGTATTGAGTAAGAGCAGAATTTTTGTCTACTTAATCTCTTCCCTTCTCCTATAATAGCACCTAATTTAAAATAAATTATTTTATTAGTGCAATTTAGGAGAGTGACCCAATCCGAGCAGAAATATTTCCGTTTGGTTATGTCATTTATAGCAGTGTTGTTTATCAAAACATAAAATTTCACGTTATACGCCGTGTCGCTTTAATAAATGGAGTAATCCTGCCTTGCACAACTTGTAATAATGACCACAAAAGGTAGAGGGCAAGGGATAACGCTGTTACATCCGTTGAGATAATAATTGGTTAATACTGGCCCCGAGGCGGGCTTAACTTTCAAGACGGTTTAATGCTCCTTTAATTCTGGTTATCAGAACAAAAGAGCCAACCTTAGATAATGCTGATCAATTCACTATCGGACAATGGAGTGGTGAAGGTGGGGTAGGAGGCCATGAACCACGAACTGCGATACTACGCAATGAAAACGGCAAGCCGTCCAGCTTCGAATGGACCAGACCTTGGCTTTAATGGACCGACGGCCAACCCTCCCCCAATGCCCTGCAACTGATAATGCATCGGTTGTTGGAATCTACATTATAAATGTATTCCCTTTGTAAAGTGTAGACGTGGCCTGGTGGTCGAAGCCCCTAATAATATACTATCGGGAGTAAAATAGGATCCGGGGGGGTCTCTGTCATTTCCCAGGGGCCGATGAGGCTCGACAAGGTGTGAAGGAACGGGCTTTGGGTTGAAGATCCAATTTAATTTGGGTTACTGAGCCGAATAGCACACTGTCGAAATTTTCGGATCATCGATTGAACACAAAAGTATTAGTAGTTTCTCAGCTAAAGTATTGATCCATCTTGCTTACGAGTCACTCAAGGTAGCAGTTAAGCCTTGTGCTAGTTTTGGTATCAAAAATAATTATTTAACGTTCACAATCAGAATTTCCACTTCATCATGCGTTTAAGGCTTCGCTGAAAAAAGTTCAGTCAGTGAGTCTGCAATTTTTTGCCACGCACTGTAATTAATAAAACTTGGTCAATCTTCACCTACATAGACATTGATTAGAATCACAAAATTTCATGTTCATTTCCCATTTTATGCCATATGAAGGCGAACGACGCGTTTCATTCTTCCTCAATTTTCTCAGGTTTCCTCGGCCTGGCTGTTTTTCTGATGATCTCAGATTCAAACCTGGACAGCCTCCGACATAGCTCACTAAGTTTCGCTCAAAACAGAACATCTAGGTTAGGTATTTCACGACCGTCAGGGAATTTTGCATCACCCACTGTTGAAACGCCCCGCCCAGGCCTCCAACACCTCCCTCATGATACATTCCACGCTTAAACTATCCGAAAGACAATTTTTACTGATTTTCAGCAGTTCTGACCCAGCTAATCTCGAATTCAATAGACTTTATGCAGTTCCCGTCTTCCAACACGTCTTTGGGGTTGTTATTACAATCGTTTTGTCGAAATTTATTATTTAGGTATTATTTCGTAGCCCATGTAAGATCCATATCGTCTGAAATGACACACATTAATAACATAAGTGCATAAATCTACGAAACTTAAATTTGGAACTGGTTAAATGTGAAACGATGGTTACAGAGTACTCTGAAACGGATTTGCATCGAGTGTATTTTCTTTGCGAATTTGATGTATTAGTGATAATATCTGCTAGGCACCCACCCACATGAGACGCTGCTCCTGTCTCCGCCACAATAAAAACATGTTCCACTTTCTGCTGTTCAATATCTTCTCCCACTAAAATATAAAATAACTTTCGATCCTATCTTGTGGTAATGAGTTGTATAAAAAAATTTCGTACGCATCAGTAAATGTTGTTATGTTCGCCACGCTTGCAACGTCATCATTCCTGCTGAAAATCCGAAGTTCTTGGACGAAGTGGACAGTAATTTGAATTATACACCACTGCAAGTCATCCGAATTCTCAGCCAAAAAAACTAAGTAGCAACTTTAATATAGACCACCGGGCCTTTCTTATCAACCAAATAAATATCTACCTACTTTTGATTCTGAGTAATCCATACTTTCTGAAGTTTTGATGAGTTTTCAAAATAATTTATATGTACCAGTTTGTATCGCTGCTTTCGAAAGATAAGTAGGTACCTGTTCAATGCCTACCTTTAGCTAACAATGATCCAATACAGGACTGTTCTCTACTGTTTGCTTCTTAACTCACTCATGCACGCCACAAGTTATCTCGATTTGTAGTTCATCACACAATCTGGTATCATACGATGCCACTACAACAGGATAACCAGTTTAAGTCCTTTCAGTTTGCTCAAAAGAGAGATTAGTCGATAATAGGGTTTACCCAATGGCTCGAATACGGGACAGCTCGAACACTAACAAAACTTGAGGGAGTGAATTAGTAGCGCTGTCATAAACTGGAAGTATAGTTGGCGGAGGGTTTAGCGTTAATTCCTTGGCGGAGCGACGTGATGAATGGTGATTCGCATTCAATGGGATAAACAAGCTCCTCTTCTTGTAAACAGATTGGAAATAATTAGAGTGACATAGGAGAAATGAGGTCTGCAGTAAATATTGAGAGCGCGAAGGTGGGTTGCTGTAAAGTTGTGGGACGACAGCATGATTATGAAGAGCGTTCAAGTGAAAGCTTCAATAGCAACGACCTCATCTTTGGAGGAATATTCATATTATAGAGTCAAATAAACTAGGTACCTATTTGACATTAAAGGTGACAGTTGAACTCCGATAACAGAAACTGGCAACATAAATGATGGAAACAGACATTTTGAATGGCTCTTTCCAATCACTTGACGGTTTTATTAATTTGGAAAGCAAGATATCAGGAATTTCAAAACTCAAAAATGATAATTTATTGTAGCATCCTCTACAGCATCAACACTTCGGGCTTCCTACACTCATCCCCTTCCCACCACTGGCGGCCCGTTTATTTACAGATATCAGATTTCAAGCTGAACTGTCTGCTTCAACTTTTGTTGAAATCAAAACTGGATGCTTCCCCCCCACCCATTATCGTAGCCCCTTCCCCACTCTGGGCCGAATATTTATGATGCTGCCTATACCAAAAGCCTCTCCTCACTGGTTTACAATATTCTCACCCTGGAACTAGCGTTCTTCAATGTCATGCCCCACCCATTATCGCAGCCCCTTCCCCACTCTAGGTCGAATATTTATGATGCTGATCAATGCAACCTGACCTTCCCATGCTGATCCTCTCGGTTTTCCATGCTGATCCTGTCGGTGTCATTCAAAACTGGGGAAAAACGTAAGTAGGTAGGTAGTGTTCAACAATGCAACCAACAATACAACAACACTACCTACCTACTTACGTTTTTGAATGATACCGACAGAATCAGCATGGGAAGGTCAGGTTGCATTGATCAGCATCATAAATATTCGACCTAGAGTGGGGAAGGGGCTGCGATAATGGGTGGGGCATGACCTTGAAGAACGCCAGTTCCAGGGTGAGAATATTGGAAACCAGTGTGGAGAGGCTTTTGGTATAGGCACAGGCGTAAGACAGGGAGATGGGTTGTCGGCCATGCGGTCTAATGTAGCCCTAAGTGAAGCTTGGAAGGATGCCATAAAGTCGAAAACTGTAATAAACACAATGTGGCAAGTATGCGCATTCGCTGATGACGTTTGCATCATGGCGAGAAGCGCGACTGCCCTCAAGGAAGCCTGCAAAATAATTTTGGAAAAATGAGCGGAAGTTGGCCTGCAGGTAAACGAGAAAAATACCAAATATATATGGTGATGTCCGCCAGGGAAAATCGGAGTAATACTGGCAGTCTGGCAGTGCGGATCGGAAATGCTGACCTCGAGTTCGAACGCGTCCCCTGTTTCACTAACCTTAGATCATCCATAAACAGCACTAGCGCAGTTAGCGATGAAGTTTCCATACGCATAATGGCTGAAAACCGGGCCTTCTATGCAAACATCCGGCTCTTCACATCAAGATTGCTGACATGAGACACGGAAATGAGGCTCTACATGACCTTGATCAGACCTGCGGTCTGCTACGGATCAGAATCTTGGTGCTTGACAACCACAGATGCGAATCGGCTGAGGGTTTTTGAACGAAAAGTGGTTCGCAGAATCTGTGGGGGCGTGTGTGAAGGCGGCATGTGGCGCATACGTACAAATGCTGAAATACATGAAATTCTCAAACACGAAAACATCGTAGACTACATCAACACGGGAAGATTAAGATATGCGGGCCACAGGAGAAGAATGCTGGAGGGTAGGATGCCATCGGTGGCAGAAGATGCGAGGTGCAGATGGGGCGATGAGGTGGACATGCAGGGACGCGCGCCGATTGGGAATTAGGAACTGGCGAGAAGCGGCCGAGAATCGGGATCAATGGAGGGAAGTACCTAGTTCATCAAGCCAAGGGCCACATAGGTCTGTAGAGCTGGAGAGTAGTAGTAGTATAAAATCAATGTTTGACCCACCCTTTTTTGAAAAAAAAAAATAAATAAATAAATAAAAGAAAACAAAATGTTATCATCGAAATAATCTCTCTTTTTTTCGTGAACCAATATCCTACACAACGTCAGGTGAATTAATTTTAGCCGTTGGTACCAATCTTGGACAAAAAAAATCAAAATTTGACAAATTTTGACCTCTATTCCTTATGAAAAACAACTCAAACGAGTTGTTTTCAAAGAAAATGACGCTATTACAATGGGTCCAAAACTTTCAGAACATGAATTTTTTGAAAATTTGTTATAGGCAAATACGTACCTATATTAATTGCTATGCAATTTTAACGCCGGGGGTCATGTGAAAAAAATGTCCTGTCACAATATCCTGTCACAAAAACGCGTCACGCAAAGAGGAATGTGATGAAGATGAGCACAAAGAGGAATGTGATAAAGATGAGCACAAAGAGGAATGTGATAAAGATGAGCACAAAGAGGAACGTGATAAAGATGAGCACAAAGAGGAATGTGATAAAGATGAGCACAAAGAGGAACGCCCCCTGGACCCCCAATCTCTTATCTTCTATACTTTGTATAGAACGAGGAATTTGCAACGCAATTCGAGTCCGAAATGACTCCCCGAAGAAGACACCCCATAATCAATCGATTAATGCCTCCTTCGTTTATCATAATAGTGTTATTTTGTCATTTGGAAGGTATATGATCGACGCAGATACCTTCGGTTATTTCGGACCATTTCGCTTTAAAACGTGAGTCATGATTTACGACACGTTTAATTCACTTTCTGGTAATAACAATAATTGTTGATCGTCTCTAGCGATAGCATAGAGATTAGCTTCAGGGGCCACTCAGCTGATTCGGGGCCTGGGCAATGTCAAGTTAAAGTCCTAAGGAGGCTAAATACCAAATTACAGCTTCATAGCGTGAATAGCATAGAAATTAGCTTCAGGGGCCACTCAGCTGATTCGGGGCCTGGGCAATGTCAAGTTAAAGTCCTAAGGAGGCTAAATACCTCCTTAGGACTTTAATGTAATGAATGTAATGTAATGAATAGCATAGAAATTAGCTTCCCTAGCCTCGGTATCGCGGGACAAAAAAGTGTGACATGTGACAAAAAAACTAGTTGGGGGTCGGGCTAAGAATTGCGTTGCAATTAATATATATATATATATTCTTAGGATGTTGGATAAAGCGTGTTTTAAGAAAGCTTTATTCAATGAACTACAATGATTCACAACTTTAAACACAAGTGGGAAAAGGTACTGACAGAATGAGCTACGGCAGAAGACTGAACTGTCGGGGCTCGCAGGCTCCCTTTATAACTTCGTACTGCTGAATCGGCGTCCCGTAGTGACGCGATACAATTGAGGATGTCGTCAGCATAAGTACTTTAGGTAATTCGTCCCCCCTTAGTAATTTTTTGATCTAAGTTTGGCCTGAAATAGTTTGCTTCTTATTTAGCTTTACATATTGGTATACCGCATACAGTATTAGGCTTGATATAACAAGGTACAATAAAATGGTCCAAATACTAGGTCGAACATAATTCAGAATTTCTAATTGAGCTATAGGCTTAAGATCTTGTACATTTAATGAGTCCAAATTCAGTTCTTTTAGATTCAATATTCGATCCGGTAGTTGGTTTTTATTCAGCTTTAAAGAAACGTCTCCAATAATGAGTGGCTTCCCAGCTAGCTCGTTTTTGGGAGCAAACAATGTTTGATTACTGTACAATAAATGCTGGTTGCCTGGAGATGCTAGGTAAATCCCAAATAATGTTCTAGTATCGGTTCCTTCGTTGTGTAGGTACTATGCTTATTGTATCACCCTTAGGAAAATACAGGAGGTACCTATTTATTTCTAATAGTAATTTTACTTGGTTAGTTTCTGTAGCCAATTTAATAAATTTACATTTGGAAGTGTCGCTGTTAATCAAGAATTGAATTTCACATTCTGGTTGTGAGGGGGATAGTAAATAATTTGGACAAAGGTACACATATATATATATATATATATATATATATGTTAAAATCTAGGGATGAAATCAGGATGCTCTGAAACGGATTAGCCAATAAAAAATTTCAATTCATGTTCGGAAAATTGTGTACCCATTGCAATAGAAGGCCTAGGCCACTTCCGACCTTGAAAACGTGTGGTCTTCATTCCGGTATGTACCTTCCTCTCACTCGGTTACCATGTATCGTGCGGGAGCGAGAGGTAAATACATGCCAGATGGCGTCGCACGTTTTTTTCTTCCCCCTTTTCATCCACTTCCGATAATTTCCGACCCATTATATATTTATATAGCAATTTTTGGAAAGCTCTCCGTCAGACCTCTAATTTGAAATAATTTTAAAAAACGCGTCCATTCTTCATCTTATTTTATTTATTCGTAAATTTTCTTGAGATACGAGGGTGAATTGCGCTATGGCTGTCAGTGGTACGCTGGTTACCTGTGAGTTAGGCACGTAAGCCTCATCATGCCTCTGGGAACTCCCTGCCACTCAAACTCGGCAGCGGGAGTGAGGGAGATAATCGTCTAATTTAATTTGCGGGGCTCCGGTGACAGCAGGGTACATACTCAACACTCCCGCCAATAGGAATGTTTCCCTTGTTGACTCAATTAAATTTGTTCCACCGAAAGTTTGCATGAACTTAGTTTGAGGGCTCGAAGGCCTGATGGGATTCCAATGTCCTCCGTTATAGGTAAGCCCTGTACATGAATATGTTCTATTAGAGACCTCTTGTATGATTAAATATGTCCACAAATATTTTCATATTTTTCATCCAATAATATCTTCTTCAGAAACACGACAAATATAATAAAAACATGTGAACGTGTTTTTCGCGACAGACACTGGAATGAAAAACGCTGCACATTATTACACAATAGTTTATTATTTACCTGTACAGATGCCCGTTACTGCGTGGATCACTGTTTATTGTGGTCAGCACCTACCCTTGAGCTCCCACCAAGAAAGCCCTAAATCGATTACTGGAGCCGGCCCGGGAATTAATTACAGTTTCATAAGAATGCAAGGGATTCATTAATGAATTATTTGTTGTTATTTATGAAGCATAAGGTAAACAATAAACCATTTTATAAGAAATAATAAACCATGGTGTAATAATGTACCTGTATAGTGCCTTGTCTGCGTCTGTTTTTAATATGAGCGACTAAGAAGAGACCAAAACACACTCCACGCATTGCTCATTATCGCAGTTTCGAGCATTTAAAGGGGGGGGAGGGGGGATATCATTGCAAGTATATAATCTAGTCTGGGAAAGAATTTGCAGTGTTTTACTAGGTGTTGTGTACGTGTACGGTTGCTAGGGCAAAGTATTGTAGCTATTCGATACTGTCCTTGTGCTCCCCCTTCATGTACCTACGTCAGTGGAACCAACCCATTTCATGCTCTGACCATCGGGCAGTCGGGAGTTGATTTCTTCACGTATACATTCTCTTCGCAACTATCACTCTTATCAACTTCTCTACTACCTAGGGCAATGGTTATATGGGTGTTACCCTTTTTACTTAAAAAAGTTTGAGTTGGACTGTGTAGATGAGTTTTGTTGGCTTTATTGTGCAATCTTCATCGAGATGAGTTCTACGAAACAAACGGAATAATCTCTGAGGAAGCTCGTTATCTGCTGGCCAATCGGAATCTTTAAGGTCAAAGGAAGTCTCGTCTCACCGCTGAAGTGATTAAACTCCCATTCGTGTTCGAGATGCGTACAAGTGTAGTAGTGCTGGTGTTCTTGTTCGTATTGATTTTTTCCGATGCGAGTGCTCGTAAGTCCGGGGGCAGATCGGGTGGTTCGGGGAGCAGGTCAGGTGGATCTGGGAACAAGTCGGGAGGTGGGACTAGGTCCGGTGGCAGTTCCGGAGGTAGTTACGGAGGTAAGTCCGGAGGCTGGTCATCCGGGTCCCGAGATTATGGAAAGTATCAGACTCACTTAGGGAGCAGTTCCCAAGACAAACGCGACTCCAAGGTCACGGATTCCAAATACGCGCCGCAGCATTCTCGAACTAGTGACAAACAAACCGGTCCTGGCAGGTATGGTGATATGCATCTGTTCTTAGAACGAGAATCTGCTCTATCGCATTCTAAGCACACCGGGCATCGCCGCGGAAATAAAACGTCGGAAACTTCTTCCAGTAGTAAAACAACCAAGTACCACGGACAAAACGCAACGTACGGAGTATCTCCGAGCAGAACTGCTAACAAGACGTTCACTGACAGACATGGATACAACCGGTTCAACACATCTTCGGGTCCTCACAGAAGCTCTTCAAATCACGCAAGTACGTATCACAACTCCACCAAGTCTTCATACCCTGGTAATAATACTCATATCAACAATCATCGAATCATTGAGCACAACGATTCTGTTATACATACAAATAATAACTATAAGAATTCATCGCATCATGGTAAGTCAGCCAGTGGTAACTCTCACGGCATGTCAGTATCTCCACCATTACTGCTATCAAGTAAAGGCAATGATTCTTCCCGCCATCAGCTAGCTAATAGTACATCGTACTCGAGTGCGTCAGACGTTGTAATTGGCAACAGGACAAATCCTACAGCACTAAATTCTTCAAATAATGGTTTAGATGTCCGCCACTTGAATAAGCATGCCACTCCACAAAACGGCAGTCACATAGCACTCGTTGGGAATACAACATATCAGGGCCGTCATGCTACGAATTCTGGCCAACCCAGTGCTCCTGCATGGGAGTCCGAGGGCTCGTACAATGTTCCCGTCCCAAATAATCAAGGTATTGACGGCATTTATATACCAGGAAATGCAGGGGCATACGCAGGGCATCCGCTATCCTACAATCAAGGAGCATATAGCGTTCCTCTACCGAGTGGACAAGGAATCTACCATGTTCCAGTGCCAGGAGGATCATACGACACTCCTGCGTTAGGTAATCTACCACCATACAATCCCGGTGTTGTTCAAGGATCCCACAACGCTCCTATGCCAGGTAATCAAGGACTCTACTATGCCCCAGTACCAAGCGGCCCAGGGTCACAAGGCACTCCTGTGTCGGGTTATCAGCAACCATACAACATGCCTTCCGTAGGAAATCAAGGACGGTATGGCGTACCCGGAAATCAGTTTACTTATAATGTGCCACAACCTAACAATCAAGGTGCTTACGACGTAAACATGGGTATTAACCAAGGCCAATATAGCAACGTTTATCCAGGTAACCAAGGATCGTACAATGTTCTACCAAATGGTGGACAGCCATTTAATTATCCTCCAGCCGGTAATGGAGGCAATCCATACCCTGGATATCAAGGGTCAATTCCGTACGGAAGTGGTGCCAACCCTTACCCTGATCAATATAATCAGAACGGCATGGGAGGAAGTAAACTTGGGAACGGCTTGATGGCTGTTGGACACGTTGCCGGGGCAATTGCACAAGAAGTTGCTAAGCAAGCAGCAGCCCAAGAAATCAGGGATAGGATAAAGGGATGGTGGGGGGCAACAACCCTTAGCCCTCAGAAAGCAGTAGTCTCGACCACTCTTAGCTCTTTGAATACGACAATCACGACCACTATTAGCTCTTTGAATGCGACTTCTACAACCAGTATCAGCTCCCTCAATGCTACAGTGCAGAACACTACATCTAATCCAAACAACATGACATCCACCGCCAATACACACACTGATATTGTAACAGATACCACGACAACTTCGTCCATCATCACTGATTGCACCAATTGCACATTTTCCACTGAACCAAACAATGTATTACGATCAATTGAATCTTCAACGGAGTTTGGAAACCAAACGACTATTACGACAACGGGCAACATTATTAATTTGTAGACAAGAAATCGTGAGAATGAGAGTTTGTCCTACGGTATATTATGTGAGGTATTTTGCTTCTGTCAATAAAATAAGAACATTTTCAAGACAACATCAATGACTGATTTTATTATTCCTCACGAGTGGCACTGTCAAGCTGATATTGCAGCTACCACAACGAAAGACATGAATATGCTTAAATTCCAATTAAATTGTTCATTGAGTAAACATTTTCTAATTGAATCTGATTGTCATATTTTTTGAGTCGCTCCTCTCTACCAAGATTATCTCTGATATTATCAGTATATTTTGCAAAGTCAAATGTAGCATGCTGCATTATGATAGGTTTAAGTGTTGTAATAGTTCGACTCAGCGTGAACATCCACGCACTGGGAACGTAACTACTACTTCCGTACTGAGTAGGCAAATATAACGAAAAATGCCACCGCAGAGTCGAAGTAAACGCTCTCTAACGTTCGGCAATTACATATACATAAACCCCCTTCTGCGTAGATCACTGTTTTCTATGGTCAGTTCCTAACTTCGACCTTCCCTCAGGAAAGCCCTAAATCGGCTATAAAATACAGTTACTTACATAAATAGGCGTCTTTTCCACCCCCATCTCGTTTGAAGCGCCATTTCGGCCCCACCAAACCCCCAACCCGGTCAATTTTGGACTACCGATGGTCACTAAACCTAATAATTAGGACCCTCGCTATGTTCCAATATACTCACATAATTTGGATGATTCGTTTGGCCGCAAACAACAATCTTGTATCTATCTATCAACAAATAGGTTTAAAAAAAAGTTCCTATCATCAAAATGGACAGAATCAGCACTCTTCGACATTTTCTACAGCATCAACCTAGAGTAGGAATTTCAGGGGGTAGATATTGGGTTGGATGGTAAAGCGCTGCAAATCCCTGCATAACGGTTTATTATTTTGTACAGAATACCCTTCTGTTACAGATCACAGCTCTCTGTATAGATAATCCGTCTATATAATATAATATATACTATAATTCCATACATATTATGTAGACCCTCGGTAGGTTAGTACCTCACCCCGAACTCGTTACTAAGTACCTAACTATCTAAATCTCGAGTTAAATGTTGCTAAAATAATTCTGTCGAAGACAAACAGTAACTATAACGGCAAAAAGAAACGCAAATAATGAAGTTATGAAGGAAAATTGTTGTTGGTGGCGGAGTGAAATAGATGCCCCTTCTGCGTAGATCACTGTTTTGTGTGGTCAGTACCTACCTTCGTGGTCAAGTATAATGAACCGTTGTGTAATAACTTGCCCATAAATAATTCTTCAACGGTCGTTCAAGTTGCAAAAGTAGGAACCGATCAACAAAATCCAGCCCCTTCTTGGTAGATGAACCGTTGTGTAATAGGTAATTTACCGTTGTGAAATAATTTACCGTTATGTAATAATTTATCGTTGCGTAATTATTTGCCGTTGCGTAATAATTTACCATTTTGTAATAATTTACCCATCAACAATACTTCAACGTTTGCTCAAGTTGCAAAAGTACCGATCAACAAAATCCAGCCCGTTCTTGGTAGATGAAACGATCTGTAATAATTCACCGTTGTGCAATAATTTACCGTCATGTAATAATTTACCGTTGTGTAATAATTTTCCTTTGTGTAATAATTTACCCATCAACAATACTTCAACGTTTGTTCAAGTAGCAAAAGTACCGATCAACAAAATCCAGCCCGTTCTTGGTAGATGAACCGTTGTGTAATAATTTACCGTAGTGAAATAATTTACCATTGTGTAATTATTTACCCATCAATATAATACTTCAACGTTTGTTCGAGTTGCAAAAGTACCTATCAACAAAATCCAGCCCCTTCTTGATAGATGAGCCGTTGTGTAATAATTTACCGTTATGAAATAATTTACCGTTATGTAATAATTTACCGTTGTGTAATAATTTACCATTGTGTAATTATTTACCCATCAATAATACTTCAACGTTTGTTCGAGTTTCAGAAGTACCTACCAGCAAAATCCTATAGTCCATCAGAAATAATATCGCAGAACAACAAACTCGACTCCATACAGCCATCCTTGATTATAATCAGGTGCTCCATAGTGATGAAATCCGGGCCGGATTGATACCGTTTGATTCACGATCGTGTTGACGAAGCTTATTGGGGGACACGAACGGCTGGACGTACAATGCTCCGGTGGTCTCAATAAATTGTTTAGCTCAAGAAAAAGTTAATAACGTAAAAAAAACAATACCCTTCCATCGAAAGTTCTCGAGCTACGGCTTTCTTAAAATTTCAACCCGTATTGAACCCCTTAGAGATGACTGACAGTAACGTCGAACTTCGAGGACCAACTGGACCCCGAACGGAACCTATAACCCGAATTTCATCAATTTTGTTTCATGGTAACTAAGAAAAGTGGCCAGTGCAGCGTACGGCATACGGCGGACATACAGAAATTTAGGTTTATCATTTTCAATAATGAACCATTGGAATCGAGCATGAAAAAATAAAAAAAATTCTAACCCCCCCCCTCCCCTAAAATTTGATGGTTTACGTTTCAAGGTATGTAGAATCCGAAAATGCAATAATAATATTTCTACCACTGTTCTTAGTTTACCATGAAACAAAATTGATGAAATTCGGGTTATAGGTTCCGTTCGGGGTCTAGTTGGTCCTAGAAGCTCGGCGTTAATGTCAGTCATCTCTAAGGGGTTCAAAATAGGGGTTGAAATCTTCAGAACGCCGTAGCTCGGTAACTTTCAATAGAAGGGTATGGTTTTTTTGAGGTTAATAAATTTGTCTTGAGCTAAACAATTGTTTGAGACCACCCGGAGCATTGTACTTCCAGCCGTTCGTGTGCACCAAAAAGCATCGTCAACAGGATCGTGAATCAAACGGTATAAAAACGGCCGAGACATCATCACTAGGGAGCACCTGATTATTATCAAGGATGTATGAAGTCGAGTTGGTTGTTCTGTGATATTATTTCATTCGGAAATATGGCTCTTTTGGAGTTTGTGGGTAGCTAGTGAAACTTGAACAAACGTTGAAGTATTATTGATGGGTAAATTATTAGACAATGGTGAAGTATCACACAATGGTAAATTATTACAGAACGGTTCATCTACCAAGAAGGGGCTGGATTTGGTGATAGGTACTTAAGCATCTTGAACAACCGTTGAAGTATTATTGATGGGCAAGTCATTACACAACGGTTCATTATACTTGACCACGACTGTAGGTATTGACCACAGAAAACAGTGATCTTCGCAGAAGGGGCGTCTATTTCACACCACATCAACAATTTTTTTTTTCAGAACTTCATTATTTGCGATTCTTTCCCATTTTAGTTATTGTTTGTCATGGACAGAATTATATTAGCAACATTCAACTCGTGATTTACGTAGGTACATAGTAGGTAACGAGTATTTCAACAGCAGGGTGCATGAATTTATAAATTTAGCCAAATGTCATCACCAGGGACGCGCTAATAATCAGGAATTGGCCAAGATATCATCATTGCAAGGGATCACCTGATTATATTCTCAGCGTATGAAGTCGAGTTGGTATTTCTGTGATATTAATTCATTTGGAAATATGGCTCTTTTGGAGTTTGTTGGTAGGTAGTTAAACTTGAACAAACGTTGAAGTATTATTGATGGGTAAACTTTACACAATGGTAAAATATTACACAACGGTAAATTATTACACAGCGGTTCATTATACCATTTACGTAGAAGGGGCTGGAGTTTGTTGGTAGGTACGTTTGCAACTTTTTTCATTCCACATCAACAATTCCACTTCAGAACTTCATTATCTGCGTTTCTTTTTGCCATTTCAGGTACTGTTTGTCATCAACAGAATTATTTTAGCAACATTTAACTCGTGATTATGTAGGCACCTAGTAACGAGTTCGGGTTTAGGTACTAACCTACGGAGGTTCTGCGATCTACATAATATTGTTAGAAATTACCAGAGTAGGTGAATGCACGAACGGATTTATTGAACGCAAATAACTACTAGAGCGGCCCCTAGCTCCATTGCTTTTGTTGTTTCGCTCCAACCATTGCTCTCAGCTACCAATTCAAACTGCCGATGGTACGCCTCCCAATCCGAATTACCATCAAACGGTTTTGTTTTAAGCTTCCTAGTTTCCAGCGTTCTTGGAGGAATACTGTCTGCGACTTCTGGCACAACTGGGGGCATTGTCTGGGGCCTAGGGAGGAAAGACTCAAATAACTCGGCAATATCGTCCCGGAGTTCCCTCCTCACTTGGTCAGTTTGTTGTAATATGAACTGTCTTACTTCCGACGACATCAGGTGGTCTCCTGGAGAAGGAGGCATGGGAGGTGCGGGCGCTGTGGACGAATGGTCCGCCCCTAACAAATGCTCGTCACCTGTATCTTTACCTGCCGGTACTGGGTTGTGATCCATTGTCTCTTCAGGCAGCCCGGAATTCCTTCCCGAACGAGTTGACATCGGCGACACCAATCCTACTTCTGACACCAGTTGTTAGAAATTACCAGAGTAGGTGAATGCACGAACGGATTTATTGAACGCAAATAACGCAATGAACATAAAAGCACTAATATTGTTTTTCGAATCCTTTTGTCTCGACAACCAATTTCAGACTGACTGTTATAAAAGCAACAACATGTTTCCTAGGTCCTGGTCACCTGGCCCGTCGCTTCCCTACAATATGTATAGAATAGTACATATGTTATAAAGGGTTATTTATACGGAGAGCTGTGATGTGTAACAGAAGGGTATTCTGTACAAAATAATAAACCGTTGTGCAGGGATTTGCAGCATTTTTTATTGCATTCTCGGATTCTACATACCTTGAAACGTAAACCATCAAATTAACATGTTTAGGGCCGGTTTATCAATTCCCTAGTTAAAACTCTGATTAGCTAGTCACTGATTAACGTTAATCAGAGATTTTAACTAATCAGAGCTGAGGATGCGTTTATCAATGACTGCATGGATACTAAATAACAGCTAGTTAACTAGTCAGAGTTTTAACGAGAGAAAACAACGCCACCACAACAATAACGTGAAATTCCGTAAAAGTGAGGTGCAACATTGCGAGTTGGACGGCGTTTCCGTGGTAATATTATCGTTATCGTCACATTCCTCGCCAAACGCGGCCAAATAATTATAATTGTGCTCCTCTAGTCCTCTGCATATTTGTAATACATTTTTATTTGTACGAATGTACAAATGTATTTTCTTTTTGGTTCCGCGGCGGCTTCTGCTGTCCCTCACCGACTTCGGCTTATTTTTTCTTGACTTATGTGATCGTGTGGAATCAGCATCATTCGCGCTCGGTTCTGTATTTTCGCGAGTTCCGTCGTATTTCTGTATTTTCGTAGTTATGTGCTGTCTCGAGAACAACATTAAAATGTCTCAGCATTCCAGTACGTATTTCATCTCTATTTTATTCAGTATTTCCATCGAACGTAGACCAATTCAACTCCTGTAGTGATCAATGTACCTATTCGTACGTGGGTTTGGCATGCTGCAAAGGTTGTTACCTACTTGATTTCAGTGTACCTAATCAATGAAGTGTACCCATGAAATATTGTTTTTGATAGGATTTCAGTGTAGGTAAGATTTCAATGTGCCTAATCAATGGGAAACCCATGAAGTATTCTTTTTTGTTTGGAGGAATCAAATCAGTCTTTTTGTTTTTCAAATTGCAATGGTGCACGAAAAAATATTCCTTCAATTGTTAAGTGTTGATAGTTTCCGATAACGAACAAAGTAAATAGTAACAAAGAACAAAAAGTGTAATTTCTTTGGATAGCGGAACCTGGAGTGGAAATCCACGTCGTCCTATGTCTGTCAAAATACGGTATTTTCCCTGCCGAACCAAGTATTTCGTACCCATTCAAGGTAGGTACAAGTTCATTTCTCCGTCGGAGAAATCCTAATCATCCATTTCTATGTCAGAATCCATGAAAAAACGAATGAAAACACTCGCTACTCGCTAAGTTTTGGCACAAATAGGCACAGAAAAACGAAAATGCAATATGGCTGCCCGCTAATCAGACTTTGACTGGGCAGTTAAATTTTTAACTAGAACTTCGATCTCCAGTTAAAAATAGTCACTGATTAGCGATAATCAGCTGCTAAAGTGAATTGATAAACGGGTATGCGAGAGATAATCAGAGATTTGACTTAGTCAGACTTTAATCGGGCTTGCAAATGTGATTGATAAACCGGCCCTCAATGTTTTAGGGCTGGGGGTCATTCTGTGAATTCCGACACGCAAATATGCAACGTTTTTCATTGGTTACTACACAGTTACTACCTTCTGTTGTAGCAACCATAAAGAATATCGCACTCGAAAGAAACAAGAGTCAATAGCTACGTTTTTCATTGGTTACTACACAGTTACTACCTTCTGTTGTAGCAACCATATGTTGATGGCGAGTTCTATAATAAGTACAGTAAATGCAACATTATACTTGTAGAGTTCAGTGAAATTGTAGCTTTCATTTTTTCTTGACATTAAAAAACTATATCTAATTTCTCCCTTGCGAGGGAAAAACATTAAACATGATTTAATGTTTTTCCCTCTCAAGGGAGAAATTTAATTATATATATGATTCTGATTCATTGAAATGGGTTTTATGAAAAGCCTCTGCATGCAAAAAATAATTAAGATATAGGAAAGCAACCGTTGTGATTTTTAACAAAATAGATTCCTAAATGCCACCTCTTATGCCAATCAATGTGAGTACCACCGTATTTTGAGGGGGGTTAGAATTTCTTTTTTTCATGCTCGATTCCAATGGTTCATTATTGAAAATAATAAACCAAAAAGAAGGGATATTTCCTATTTCTTTATCAAATGTTTTGGTATATTATTATGCAGTTCCAGTTCAAGTCCTGCTCCGATTCGTGGCTCTCCGCGATTTTGCTTGGCTGCCGTATGACTTTTGTTACCAGGGGACGGTTGCTTTTTGACTGCCAGTTTGCGTACCTAACCGTTCTACGTCAGCGGGGATTGTGGGGTCATTTTGGTTTATTATTTTCAATAATGAACCATTGGAATCGAGCATGAAAAAAAAAAATTCTTACCCCCCTCAAAATTTGATGGTTTACGTTTCAAGGTATGTAGAATCCAAAACTGCAATACAAATATTTCTGTCTGTCCGCCGTACGCCGTACGCCGTACGGGCCACTTTTCTTAGTTACCATGAAAAAAAATTGATGAAATTCGGGTTATAGGTTCCGTTCAGCGTCTAGTTGGTCCTCGAAGACGTTACTGTGAGTCATCTCTAAGGGGTTCAAAATAGGGGTTGAAATTTTCAAAACGCCTATACCATTTTTTTTACGTGAATATTTTTACAGTTTTAAATAGTTCTTGAACTTGCGAGTTTTTTAAGACCATCCGGAGCATCGTACGTCCAGCCGTTCGTTCACAGTAAGGCCCCGAAGTTTGCACCGAGGCATTTTCGACTCCAGTGTGAATGAACGCTGCAAATCCCTGCACAACGGTTTATTATTTTGTATAGAATACCCTTCTGTTACAGATCACAGCTCTATGTATAGATAACCCGTCTATATAATAATATGATATGTACTATTCTATACATATTATGTAGATCGCAGACCCTCCGTAGGTTGGTACCTAACCCCGTACTCGTAACTAGGTACCTACCTAAATCTCGAGTTAAATGTTGCTAAAATAATTCTGCCGATGACAAACAGTACCTAACAAAAAGAAACACACATAATGAAGTTCTGAAAAGAAATTGTTGATGAGGAGTGAAAAAAGTTGCAAAAGTACCTACCAAAAAACTCCAGCCCCTTCTACGTAGATGGTATAATGAACCGTTGAGTAATGATTTACCGTAGTAATAATTTACCCATCAATAATACTTCAACGTTTGTTTTAGTTTCACTACCTACCTACAAACTCCAAAAGAGCCATCATTTTTCAAATGAAATAATATCACAGAACAACCAACTCGACTTCATACTCCGCCAATATAATCAAGTGATTCCTAGCAATGATTCTATCTCCGCCAAATTTTCTATTGTGGGCGCGTCTCTGGTTACGAGATTTGGTTTGAATTGTATACAATTTCATTCACACTGGAGTCGAAAATGCCTGTCGGTGCAAACTTTGGGGCCTTACTGTGAACGAACGGCAGGACGTACGATGCTCCGGATGGTCTTAAAAAACTCGCAAGTTCAAGAACTATTTAAAACCGTAAAAATATGTACGTAAAAAAATGGTATAGGCGTTTTGAAAATTTCAACCCCTATTTTGAACCTCTTGGAGATGACTCACAGTAACGTCGAGCTTCGAGGACCAACTAGACGCCGAACGGAACCTATAACCCGAATTTCATCAATTTTTTTTCATGGTAACTAAGAAAAGTGGCCCGTACGGCGTACGGCGGACAGACAGAAATATTTCTATTGCAGTTTTGAATTCTACATACCTTGAAACGTAAACCATCAAATTTTGAGGGGGGGGGTAAGAATTTTTTTTTTCATGCTCGTCGATTCCAATGGTTCATTATTGAAAATAATAAACCAAAATTGTATATACAATTCAAACCAAATCTCGTAACCAGAGACGCGCCCACAATAGGAAATTTGGCGGAGATAGAATCATTGCTAGGGATCACCTGATTATATTGGCGGAGTATGAAGTCGAGTTAGTTGTTCTGTGATATTATTTCATTTGAAAAATGATGGCTCTTTTGGAGTTTGTTGGTAGGTAGTGAAACTTGAACAAACGTTGAAGTATTATTGATGGGTAAATTATTACTACGGTCAATCATTACTCAACGGTAAATTATTACACAACGGTTCATTATACCATCTACGTAGAAGGGGCTGGAGTTTTTTGGTTGGTACTTTTGCAACTTTTTTCACTCCTCATCAACAATTTCTTTTCAGAACTTCAATATGTGTGTTTCTTTTTGTTAGGTACTGTTTGTCATCGGCAGAATTATTTTAGCAACATTTAAGGCTAAAGGGGACGACAGTTAAGAAAAGGACGAAAACCGTTCTTGGGGTTCTCCTCAGCAACCAATCAACCGATTTTAAATTCAAGGGAAGATCAGTGCATCTCTCAGTTAATTTGATGTTAGTAACATGAAAAATCAATTTTAATATTTTTTTTAGCTACATTTTAACAAATAATATTGAGATTACTCATTTAATTTACATTTATTGGCACCACGCCACATTCCTGGAGATGTGAGAGAACCAAAACCATTTGGATACAGTAATATTATTGAGCCAAATCGACGGAAAGAGAAAAATCGCCCGAAATGTCGAGCCCGCGCATGCAATTTTATAGGAGGGCGTTTTTGCACGTCAAGGTCAATGCACCCTGAAGCCACGCGCCCTTCCGTGATGGTCTCTATGACAACACAGGGGACTAGACGCAGACATTGGGTCACTGGGTACAAAGTTCATTATTATACCTGTTGTCGGGTCGGTCACCAGTCAGTCTGATCATTTTCTTCTTTCATTCCGCACGGCTCTGAAATGAGTTATCGTCAGTCAAGGAAAGGTAACTCCATGAATCTGCGCTTGAGTGCCTCGAAGCGTCATAAGAAATCGTACAACATTAGTGCTGCCTTGGCTGCGAGGTAAGTGACGATATTTTCGTATAATACATAGGTACTTGTAGGTCGATGTTAGTATTATTAGTCTTCTACACGTTTCTATGTACGCATTTCAGGGGAATAGTTCGCAGTACCCAGGAACGAAACTCTCATGAAGAAGGTGGTTTCTCTATTGAACCTCAAGAAGGGTGCGTAATTTTGTTGTTCATTTAGAAGGGTTACGGATAGGTAGTCCTCAGAGTTGGGCATATATTCACACCATGGTATAATTCGTTCGTCTCGTAAATTCGATTGTGTGTCTGTGATAATCAAGACAATCGCTCATATTACGTCGGTGTAGGTACGTCGGTGACCATTTTATGAATTTATTGTCCCGTTCACATTATTTATATGTAGGTATGGTATGTACCTATTTCAGAGGGACGGTTCGAAGTACCCAGGAGTCTACACTCTCAATCCAAAACTCCCATGAAGAAGGTGGTTTCCCTATTGAGCCGCAAGAAGGGTGCGTAATTCTGTTGTTCATTTAGAAGGATTAGGGATAGGAGATGGAACTCATTCCTCAGAGTCCTGCATATATTCACACCATGATATTTGTTCGTCTCGTAAATGTGATAATCAAGACAATTGCTCATAATATGCTGTAGGTACGTCGGTGACCATTTTTTGAATTTACCGTCCCGTTCACATTATGTACCTATATGTAGGTATGGTATAGGTATATCGTAGTACAGTAATATCGTAGTTGACATGACACTTCCCGCTAAACATGCTGTGTGCATCCTTTCATTTTAGTGAAATTTTGAGGAATAAGCGGAGACGTATACACCCTTCTCAAAAACGACGGAGAAAAGTTATAAATGCTGGTCTGATGAAGTGGAAATTGGAGAAGTTTTCAGCGAAAAAGTAGGTATCCCGATGTATAACATGTACCTACTTCTTTATCCATCTGTCGTTATCATCTGTGCTATTGCTTTTATTACCTCACGAACCAACCATGTTCCCTGCGTCCTGTTTTAGCAACACCCTACTTGGGGTCCCAACCGACAATTCAAGTACTGGAACACAGGTTGACGACTGCTCATCAGCAGCAACAACACGAAACCAACTTCATAACCTGACATCGTGCGTAAAAATGTTTTATTACTATACTTGCTTTTCAAACTGAACTACACCCAAAAATTGAGTCATTCGTTCATTATGAATTTTTTCAAAAAAATTAAAAATAACAATAAAGATAAAATGCCTTTTTTTCTATAGACTGCAACATGATATTTACGAGTTTGAGGAGGAAACTGACCAGCAATACCACAAGGGAGACCCAGCCATGAAATATATTCTTGAAGAGATGGAATTGTAAGTGTTCCTGTCAAGACATTTCTACAGGGTGGCCCCCAACTGGGAAAGTCCGGGAAAAACTGGTTATGCTGACGCATTTCATTTTTTGGGTCAAGGAAGTTTTGGATTTGATAGGAGAAAATTCACGGAATCTCAAATGTCAGATTGGGGGCTATCCTGTTTCCAACAAGGTGATTCCATTCAAGCTCTCAAGCCATAGATGATGTGATATTATACTTTTGGTATTTCCACAGGGAAAGCCACGAGTTGGTGACCCAACCTGGACCACCCGATGCGAGTAAAGACCCAATAATTGACTCTATATCTGGGCGATATGTGGTGGACGGCAAACATTTCTACACAGAAATGAGGAAATTGGAGAATCACCGCTTTTCTTGTACTGGTGGGGGCTACTATAAGCTGATGTCGACTGAAGTCAAATGTTTTGTCTGGACCCTAAAATTCGAGTGCCCTTCCTGTAAAAGCCAAGAAGTCATACTGAGTGACCCTACCCCAACGACATCCCCTGGAAATCAAGAATTGTCGATCTGCGACAGTGCAGTTTGGGGAACAATGGCGGTTGGTGGTGGTCATCGAAGCTTGGAGGAGTTATTCTCTACAATGGGGATAAAGGCTCCTGACAAAAAGACCTTCTCCAAGAAAGAAAATGAAATCGGCAATGTAAGTTAGATCTCCAGAATTTCTAATGGTCAAAGTTCGCTTAGTAGATGTAGACAAGAGAATACTATTGTCACAATTTTACGCATGTTACTATAATATACTATTTCAGTAAAATGGGTGTTTTTTGTTTCCAGAAATGGCAAGATGTTTTACTGCAGTCAATGTTGCAAGCTGGAAGAGAAGAAAGACAGCTAGCTATTGAACGTTGCGATGTAGATGAGCATGATACACCTTTCATTTCCGTAATCGTTGATGGTGGTTGGTCACACCGCTCTCACGGACACAGGTACACCTCTAACTCAGGTGTGGTTTGCGTGATAGGCCTCTACACCAAGAAGCTCCTTCATATCGATGTTCGCAATAAATACTGCAGCATGTGCCTCTACTTGATGAAGAATCAGAAGATCCCTGAACACGAAGGCTGCTTTCGGAACTGGGAAGGAACTTCTCAAGGTATGGAATCGGACATGCTTGTTCAAGCCTTCAGGTCTTCCAAACAACTGCATGGATTAGAATACAGAGTTGTCATTGGAGATGGGGACTCGAGTGTTTTTTCAAAACTCCGTGAAAAGGTTTCATATGGACTACATATTCAGAAAAGCGAGTGCGCGAATCATGCGGTTAAAAACTATTGCAAATCTCTTTTTGCCCAAAAACAACTCCCTCAAGGTGTCAGGAAAATTTTATCTCCTTCAACTGTGTTGAGGCTCAAGAAGGATGCAAGATACGCGATTTACCATATTGCCGAAACCTCGAAAAATGCTCAAGATTTGAGAGAAGACCTGATTAACGGACCAGCCCACGTTCTTGGAATACATACAAACTGTAAGGAGTACTTCTGCAAAAAGAAAGAAAATGAAAGGGAGCTCGTTGGTTTTGTTCTCGCAGCTTACAACTTTGCACAAGACTGCTTGAAACCTCTTCTACGAAAAGCCCACAGGTTGACCCACAACGATACCAGCAATCTTGCAGAAAATTACATGTCCCTCGTAGCTAAATTCAGTGGGGGGAAACAAGTCAATCGTTGCAAGAGAGGGTCATACCAACATCGGTGTAATGGCGCAGCTCTCGACTACCAGTTTGGAACATCATGGACCCATGACACAATGAAAACCATCGTTGGCAAAAGTCCCTCGTCGCTAATTAAAAAAACAGCCGCAAAACGATCCAAGGCAAAATTGCACTCAAAACGATCCTTGATAAATAGCCGAAAACAACGCATTGCAGAACGTTACCACACAGCAGACGATGTTGGAGGTCAACCAGAACCGCATCGGACCATGCCAAAGACAAACGCGAACCCGAGGGGCGGCGGTAAGGACTATGGCCCTCTATGCCAAGATCTTGACATGGAGAAAGACGATTATTTGGCGGCCGCTAAACTTTTCAAAGAAAAACTGAACGTCAGCACCTCTTCCAGACTAGAGTTGGAGGTGATGACGCGTGGACAACATACCAACGAACTGTGGTTTGTGGAGCGCCGCTCTCGCCTAACTGCTTCACACTTCGGGGAAATCTGTAAAAGAAGACAAACCACACCATCCGCACGGCTTGTTGAAACATTATTGTACCCCAAGACATATGGGAAAACAACCGACCCCATCCAATATGGTATGACCCATGAGCGAGACGCCAAACAGGCCTATTTGGAGCAACATCCGGGAACGGTCCTATCAGAATGTGGCCTGTTCATCCATCAAAAATTCGGCTTCCTGGGAGCGTCTCCTGATGCTCTCATCAACGATGACGGCATCCTCGAAGTGAAGTGCCCTTACTCTGCAAGGGACATGACGTTTGAAGAAGCTGTGGAGAAATGCAAAACCTTCTGCCTTGACCGTAATGGGAATTTACCCCAAAGACACAACTATTATTTCCAGGTACAAGGGCAACTGGAAATAGTCGACAGAGTTTTCTGTGACTTTGTGGTGTGGGGTCCAAAATTCCTAAAAATAATTCGTATTCATCGAGACCAAGACTTTTGGAGGACCCAGATGGAGCCGAAGCTCACAAACTTCTTCGACGAGTTCCTCCTCCCAGAGTTAGTGGATCCAAGAAAGTGTCGCTCCATGCCGCTCAGGGACAGCCGTATTGAAAAGGCACCGTCTCTCCCAACTTGAGAATTTCATAACAAGCCTGGGTTCGAGTTGGTTATGTATATACAAATAAATTTTACATTATATTTATGTACATTCAATAAAATTAGTGTTTCTATATGCGTTTCACTAACCATAAATTCAAACGTTTTCCACCCATATGACCTAGGGATGGAGATGTGGAACCCTTTTCAATTGATGCAGCGTACAAAATTACATGAAAAGCGACACCTCACACGCCTACTGTGCAAACCTCAAAAACACAATTATTGTCATACCCATTTTAGCGAACTTTCGAAGAAAATGAAGCTATTGGAATGGCTTCAAAATTTTTGTAATGCAAATTTTTGACAATTTTCTTCATGGAAATCCGTTTCAGATCATTCTAAAACGATTCCTGAAATTTAACACTTTTTCATATGTATGTAGGTATGTAAATATAATATATATATGTGTGTGTGTGTGTGTGTCACTCCAGACGATAGCTGCCCGAGGGATCGAGGTAAAAAATCCAAAAAAAATTTAAAATGTCAATAATATCAAAAGTAAGGCTGAGTTCGTTGGCCAGAATTTTTAGAGTACTCCAAGGGGTCAAATTTTGAAAATTTAGTTTCAAAAATCGCTAAAAGACGTGTTTTTTGAGGTTTTTGGTGTGAAATACCATCCTAAACGTAGGAACATTATGGTACATTCGGAATCAGCGTGAAATTTCCTATAAGAATCACCCACAAAATCGGTTAAAATTATTCTTTGAAAATTCGCTCACCAACTCATGCTGCATGAATGGAACTTTTGCTTCCTCACTACCGAAGATAGGAAGCTATGTATTCGTGAAAGAAATAACAACAATTTTTGTCCTCCAAAATAAAAATTTTCACTTGCTTTTTACGTTTCACAGCTTCTGACTCTAGGCCCCATTCCAATTATTACTATTATTCCAATTATTAATTCCATTATCCCACGTTAGTGTACCAGAGTGAGTCCATGCGAAACCCTTGAGGCAGCTTTATTTCATGACCTCCTGAACATTTCCCCAGTGAGTGAAGAGGCAGTCGACCCGGCTGGTTTCAGACCCCCTTCTTCGCTATTTGTGCTCTGTTCTTGCTGGCGTAGTTTCCCCTTTCCTTCACCAATTATGCATGAATTCGACTGCTTTTTGTTTTAAAATTTAGTTAAATAGTGTGGGATTATGCGCTGTTTCCAAATTTCAAAAAAATAAATTGATCAAATTTTGAAAGAAAAAATTTCTAAATTTTGAAATTTAGTGATGATTTTTCATGTTACTACTATCCCAATTTTACTCAAAAGGAAACCCCCTTCAACAAATTGGTAAAATTTTGAACAGCTCCAGAGAAAAAGCCCAAGAACTTTTGCCCCGACGGCAGCGCCATCTCTTATCTCAGAATCGCACTAGGTGGCCGTCCTCTTTAGCCTTAACTCGAGATTTAGGTAGGTACCTAGTAACGAGTACGGGGTTAGGTACCAACCTACGGAGGGTCTGCGATCTACATAATATGTATAGAATAGTACATATCATATTATATAGACGGGTTATCTATACATAGAGCTGTGATCTGTAACAGAAGGGTATTCTATACAAAATAATAAACCGTTGTGCAGGGATTTGCAGCGTTTTTCATTTTCGTTCATACGTTTTGCCCTGAAGAACGCCCAGACAAGTTGTATACAGAGAATTAGATCATTTTGTTCGAATTTGTTCCGGCAGAATTGGTCAGATTGTACAATAAATATAATATATTTATTATGGTTTTCTAGTTGATCTGATGGTATGGTTTGATATCACATACCGTATTTCTAATAGGCACCTTCAAATTTTATTTTTAGGTTTATTTTTTTTTGTTGGGGTTCTGGAATTGGAGGTTGTTGGGAAAGGAGTTATGGTTTGTACGTGGATTGTTTTACCACACAAACAGTAGGGGAGGGGGAATCAGAAGCCTTTTGAGTTTATATAGCACGCGGTGAAATATGAATGGGGAATCGGTGTGTCGCAGAAAACAAGTGTTTTTCGATGATTGAGGTCCGAATTTGAATTTAGGTTAGCTCTGCTACCATGTAACGTGTCTCTTAATATTATGAATCAAAAGTACGCACTAAGACAACGCAATCTTGTCTGATAATAATTGAGTTGGGAAGCATGGTGAATAATATAGATTGATACAAGAGGTTGAATATTACCCCGTAAGCATCCTACGGGCTCCTGAGGTGTCTATTTAAATTAATGATTAGGTATGAAGTAATTACAGGGGGAAAGGAGATTGTTTGATTGTTTGCACGTTGTGAAAACGGGAAGGGTTGGATCTAAAATTGGCAATACTTTGATCAGCTGGAGTAAGCGATGTAGTAGTGAGCTAAAATTACCATCTAGGTCCGTTTTGGTGATTCCCCTCAAAGAAGGGAAGTTGAGTGAGGTCACAACCTAAGTAGGACCCTCGAAAATCCCAACTTTTCACCTAATTTGGACGATTAGCGTGGCTGTAAACAACAAATTTGCACCTATCAACCAATGTCTTAATAAATTGTGTATAGCCAATATAAAAAATAACCATGTTTCTTCGAATTAAATCAAATTACGAAACCAAAAACTCGGGTTCATAAAGGCATGCATGACCAAGCCATTCATGGCCAGCCATGCATCAGCTGTAGCCATCAGTGCCATCTGGGCGGGTATACAGTATGATTCTTTTCGCTTCAAACATGCTGTGAGAACGAACGGCTGGATGTAGGTAAATGGTCTGGGTGTTCTCAAAAAATCCTCCAATTAGCAATTGAACAACGTCATAAAAACTATCACCCTTCTATTAAAAGTTTCGAGCTAAGCGGTGTTCTGTCAATGTCAACCACTATTTTCCACCTCTTGGAAATGACTGACAGCAACGCCGAGTTTCGAGGACCAAATATATCCCAAATGAGTCCTCAAACCAAATTGCATTAATTTTGGTTCGGTGTTGAAATCATTTTTCATGCTCGATTCCAATGGTTTATCATTGCAAAAACCACACTACCGGCAATCCCAAGTCGACTACCGGCAAGCGGTCAGAGGAGGCAATCCCAAGTCGAATGTCTCAAAATATGATACCAAGTCATAAATATAATTTATCTACAATGTAATAAAGAAACGCTGCAAAGTATTACACAACGGTTTATTATTTACCTGTACAGATGCTCCTTCGGCGTGGATGAATGTTTTCTCTGATCAATACCAACCCTCGTTATTCTTCCCAGGAAAGCCCTAAATCGAGTACTAAAGCCGGTCCGAGAATTACAGTTTCATAAAAATGAGCAGGATTCAATAATTCAATCATTTATAATTTGTTGCTATTCATGAAGCATAATGTTTATTGCAGTTACAAATGTACCTATCGACAAAATCGAAAAGAGATTCTTCAGATATCACAGAACAACATCTAGACTTCATACAGCCATCCGTGATTATGATCAGGTGTTCGCTGGCAATGATATCCAGGGCCAATTCCCAATAACCTCTATATGGGGCCTCAATGGATGGCGACATAATTAATACGGTCCATTGAAAACGATGACCCCCCCCCCCCCACCCAATATTAGGGTCAAGTGAACCCCATCATTCCCACTATTGGGCGTTACTGTCAGTTATCTCTAGAGGGTGAAAAATAAGGGTTGAAATAGTCAGAACGCCATAGCTCGAAAAATTTCAATAGAAGGTTATGGTTTTGGTTTATTATTTTAAATAATGAACCATTGGAATCGAGCAAGAAAAAAAAAATTCTAACTCCCCCTCAAAATTTGATGGTTTATGTTTCAAGGTATGTAGAATCCGAAAAGGCAATAAAAAAAATTTCTGTCTATCCGCCGTACGCCGTACTGGTTACTTTTCTTAGGTACCATGAATAAAAATTGATGAAATTCGGGTTATATGTTCCGTTCGGGGTCTAGTTGGTCCTCGAAGCTCGAAGATACTGTCAGTCATCTCTAAGGGGTTCAAAATAGGGGTTGAAATTTTCAGAACGCCGTATCTCGAAAACGTTCGATAGAAGGTGTGGTGATTGAGGATGGAACAGACGAGTCGAATGCTAGTTTGAGAATGGTTGTTTAATTGGTGGCCCCTTGGCTCTTTATAGGCCCCTGACATGATCAGAGGGGGGTCGGGGGGTCCCCACTCTGAGATACATCATGTTTGTACATCACATTGGTTGTGGAGGAGCAGCCGATCACAACACCGCTCCCCCCAGAATTTAAGTAACGTATGTTTCAAATTATTGTTGGCGTGCCGGTTAGGTGGCGTGCCTGGGAGGCTGAGTGTGTTGGTCGAGAGGCTGTCCGGGTGGATGCGTGGGTCGGTGTCGTGGGGCGGAGCGTCGTGGGCGTTTAGCGGCGGGTGCGCCGGTGCTGGTGTGATGGGTCGCGACGGTGGTGGATGTGGGCCGTGCGGTAGTGGGGCAGCAGTTTGCGTGGGCGGCTGTGCGGCGTTAGCGGCGGTGCCGGCTTTGGCGACGTCGGCCGTGCTGTAGGCGAGGCGGAGGGTGACGTGCCGAGGGGGGTGGTCTGCGTGCCGCGTTCCGTTGTGGCGAGGAGGGCCTTTGTCAAGTCCCGGGCGTAGGTGGCCTTGGTGCACGTGTCTGGCGAGGCTTGCACTTCGACAGTGTGCTGGTGGGGTCGCCTTACCCCGTGGAGGCAGCAGTCGCTGCAGGTGCCGGCGTATGGCGGGAGCTGCAGCGTGACTGTGTGATGTGGTGGGGTGGTGACGGTCAGCACGGGGGTGCCTGGCGTCGCTGTTGGCGGCTGCGGTGTGAGCGGGCGGATACCTGGCGGTAGCTGTCGCTGGGGTGGCGGGCGCTGCTGCGCCGTGTCCTTCCGGGGCCGCGAGTGGATGGGCATCGCGCCGGCTCGTGAGATGGCCATTGCCTGACGGATGGGTAAGGGGCCGTGGCGGCCGGGCGGCTGAGGCCGGGTTTGCTTCCGCTTCGTCGGGGCCGGCGGTGACGGCGTGACAGCGAGATCGCGGAGGATCTGGGCGGCTGTAGGCGGCTTCGGCGACATCGCTGTATAGTGGTTGACCTTGCTGTTGGGCTTGCGTTTTTATAGTCGCAGCTGTTGGGTGGGGGGCGGCTGTAGGTGTGTTAGCCGTCGGTGGTAGGCGAGAGAGATAGTCGGCGACGATGTTCTTTGGGCCCTCGGCGTACCGGATGTCCGTAGTAAATTCGGAGATGAATCTGAGGTGCCGAAGTCTCGTTGGCGGTGTCAGCAGGAAGTGTGCGAGGCGCCGGCGTCCGTTTCCTTATATAGGAACCGGATGGTGGGGCGAAGTAGCGGGGGGCCGCTGCGATTGCCGTCGACGCGGGCGTCGGAGTGGGGCGTCGGAGTGGGGCGCCGCTGTGTGGCGTCGGTGGGGGCGCGTGTACCGAGCGTGGTGGGGATCGTTGCTGCGGAGGCGGTGCTCGACGCAGACGAACGGCGGGCGCTGAGCGGCGTTTTACACGTCGGTTGTCACCAGTGTGGTGATTGAGGATGGAACAGACGAGTCGAATGCTAGTTTGAGAATGGTTGTTTAATTGGTGGCCCCTTGGCTCTTTATAGGCCCCTGACATGATCAGAGGGGGGTAGGGGGGTCCCCACTCTGAGATACATCATGTTTGTACATCACATTGGTTGTGGAGGAGCAGCCGATCACAACAGAAGGGTATGGTTTTTTTTACGTTATTAAATTTGTCTTGAGCTAAACAATTTTTTGAGACCTCCCGGAGCATTGTACGTCCAGCCGTTCGTGTGCACCAAAAAGCTTCGTCAACACGATCGTGAATCAAACAGTATAAATCCTGCCGGGATATAATCACTAGGGAGCATCTGATTATAATCAACGATGGCTGTATGAAGTCGAGATGGTTGTTCTTCGATATTATTTCATTTGATAAGTGATGGACTATTGGATTTTGCTGGTAGGTACTTGTGAAACTTGAACAAACTTTGAAGTATTATTGATGGGTAAATTACTACACAACGGCAAATTATTACACAACGGTAAATTATTACATAACGGTGAATTATTACACAACGGTACATGACTACAGAACGTTAAATTATTACATAACGGTTCATCTACCATGAAGGGGCTGGATTTTGTTGATCGGTACTTTTGCAACTTGAGCAACCGTTGAGGTATTATTGATGGGCAAGTTATTACAAAACGGTTCATTATACTTGACCAGAGGGTAGGTGACCACAGAAAACAGTGATCTACGCAGAAGGGGCATCTATTTCATTCCACATCAACAATTTTCCTTCAGAAATTCATTCTTTTCGACATTTTAGTTACTGTTTGTCATCGAAAGAATTATTTTAGCAACATTTAACTCGTGATTTAGGTAGGTACCTAGTAACGAGTACGGGGTAAGGTACTTACCTACAGAGGGTCTGGGATCTACATAATATGTATATACTAGTACATATTATATAGACGGGTTATCTATACAGAGAGCTCTGATTTAATAATTGATCTTGAACTTGAGAATTTTTGGAGACCGCCCAAACCATTGTACTCCCAGCCGTTCGTTCACAGTAAGGCCCTGAAGCTGCACCAAAAATCTTCGTGAACGTGATTGTGAATGAAACTGTTGCTAGGGAACAGCTGATTATAATCACGCATGGCTGTATAAGATTGAGTTGGTTGTGCTGTGATGCTATTTCATTTGAAGAATGATGGTTATTCTGGATTTTGTTGATAAGTACCTTTGTAACTTCAACAAACGTTGTTTCATGAATAGCAACAAATAGTAAATTAAAATTAATGATAGGCTTATTGAATTCACCGCATATTTATGAAACTGCAATCCCCCTGCCGGCTCCAGTAGTTGATTTACGGCTTTCTTGCGGGATGCTCGAGGGTTTTTTTTACCACAGAAAACAGTGATCTACGTAGAAAGGGCATCTTTACAGGTAAATAAACTGCTGTGTAAAATTGGCAGCGTTTAAAAAAATGTTGTTATTGATCTTGAATTGAAGAATTTGTTGAGACCATCAGAAGCATTGTACTACCAGCCGTTCGTTTGCACCGAAAAATTTCGTCAACATGATCGGGAATCAAACGGTAGAAATCCGGCCGAGATAATATCATCGCTGTATGACGTCAAGTTGGATGTTCTGTGATATTATTACATTTCAAAAATGATGGCTCTTCGATTTTTTTGATAGGTACTTTAGCAACTTGAACAAACGTTGAAGTGTTATTGAGTAAATTATTACACAATGGTAAAATGTTACACAATGGCCAATCATTGCACAGCGGGTAATTATTACACAACGGTTTATTATACTATCTACACGGAATACACAGAAGGGCATATATACAGGTAACTTATTTATTCCTCAACGGTTTTTTATTTACCTTATGCTTCATGAATAACCACAAATAATTAATGACTGCATTATTGTATCCCGTGCATTTGTATGAAACTTTAGTTCCCGGGCCGGCTCCAGTACTCCATTTACGGCTTTCTTAGAGGAAGCTCGGGAGTATTGACTACAGAAAACAGTGATCAACGCGGAAGGAGCATCTATACAGATGAATAATAAACCAGTAAGCAGGTGGTACTCGAGGTACACCGGCTCTCACATGAACGCAGGGGCAGGGTGTCCGTTCAATGAGAACAGGGGTGTTTCCTAAACGTAACAAACATGGGTTAATTAAATATACACTGTGCAATGATTGCAAGACGAAATGGTAAAACACTCAAAATAGATGCCAAACGGCAAAATAAAGATAGTAAACAGTGACTCGCTTGTGCACGTGTTGTGCTAAATACATATATATATGACTGTAACTTGATGACAACTGGTGAACCTTGGTCTGGCTTAACAAAGTTATTCTACCCCAAGTGTCCTGTCCATGGCTGTCCAACACAACAAAGACCACGGGCGAGAAAGTACAAACCAACAGACACATTGGTGGATTATCAGTTCTCTGCCTAGCCTGTTACCTATTAGACGTGTGGCTAGTCATGTTACTACTAATGTTACTCTATTGGCCAATAGAATAGGATAACTCACAGTGCGTATATCTTGAAGGCTTGAGGTGATGCGTGAATGACTGGATTGATACGGCTATACGGACAGGCGACACGAAGACTTCCGGACTAGACTGCTACTAATGTGGACACCCGTGACTGACACACACTGACACGTGACTGACGCTAACTGACTCACGTGTGTGGAAAATACTGACGCGCGTGACTGACGCTACTGAGTCACGTGACTGAGGCTACAAAACACTGACTTGCCTGCCTGGACGCTGTGATACCTTCCCTGTATCTGATTTCAGAGTGGGCTGAGGTGTGGGGATTGCCACTGGGTTTATAACGGCAGAATGGGGGTAGCTGTCAGAAGGTCCACCTCAGTGGGGTGATGGCACCCCTCCCTCGACCTTACCCCTGCCTCCAGGTGAAAGGGGCAACCTCCGCAGCTCCTCACCTGCCAGCCTCACTGTGAGATCTCTGCGCCCCCCGGCTTACATTCCTTCCCCTTCTGAGAGCCGGTATCCTCGCCGGTGCCGTTATTCCCACATTGTGTCTGCCTAGCTCAGAGAATTCGGCAGTGGCTGGCTTGGGAAGTGGGGGAGGAAGGCCAGCTCATATCTCGCGCGTCTGCAGACCTGGCAGTCCTTTGGTGTAGTTTGTCCGGAAGTTGTAGTTGCATGGCTGGGCGAGGGTGGTGGGCTTCTTGTGCAGGGGCACCCGAAATTCCCTGCAAGGTGCACATCTGAATCCAATGATGCGGTTGTGGAGTTGAAGACAGATGTTGCACCACCCCTGGTGAGATATTGACAAGGGGGATGGTTCACTTGTGGGCGGCCTTTGTCTTGACTGGATTGGCAGAGGTGGGGATGGGTGTGGACTTCCCGCACAGGGGTGTGACGACAACACGGACTGTGGGCAGCTAGCAACAAGGTGGGAGCGCCGGTGTGGTAGGAGGCTCATCCAGGACGACAGTCGGCTCGTGTACGGGTTACTGGGAGACCCTGGTCGATGGAGATTCGCCATAAGGTATGAGTGATTCCTTGGCAGGAGTGATGGTGCAGCCCATGTTCTTTGTGGCAAAAGCTGTCATCTGGGCCATCTCCTGGTGCAACCGGCAGTTCTCTGTTTGGAGGTACTGAAGGAGTTCTCCTGGCCCCTCTCATTCGGCCACATTGCGTATCTCCTCGACCCGCTGACTCTGCTCCAACACAGCCGCCACCTGGAGTGGGTATGCACGGGCCGTGCGGTGTGCATTCGTTCAGTTGAGTGGACTTACCGTTGGTGACTGCCTGATGATAGAGCTCAATAAATGAGCTATGGGGAGTTCGCCGTTACGCACCCCGGCCCGAAAAACTCCGACAATACGCACCCGTAGAAAAACCACCTTACGCACCCGGCGCCTCGATACGCACCCCTAGAAAATTAAATGTACGCACCCGACAAAAACCACAAAAGTTCCTTCCCACTTACAGACTTAGGAATGACTAAATGTGTATGCAGGTGTGGTTAAAAATTTGTGGTTTTTCATCAGATGAAGATGATCGTAAGGTCGTCATTTGTCAGTAGTCAATCGTCGTGGTGGTTAGTCAGTATTGTTAGTATTAGAATTGTGGGGTCGTAACTTGAACGATAAAATGTTTACTAATTTATGCATGAGATTTCGTCCGGATTTCTTTCTTGCCTCCGTAGCCACTTCTCTCCCCACTCTTTAAAGTCTTCTGATATACAAACTTAAATTCAGTGTTTTCTGTGCGTCAAAAAACCACGTCACCACCTTTTTTCGCAGCTCCTCTAACCCACCCGTGACTATCTTGTGCAAACTCATAATAGGAACTGCTCAATAATATCGGCAAGGACGGTAATCGGTGATTATCTGGAACGCGGAAGCGGTGGGAGTCCTACAACGACCGACAGGTGCGTATTGATGGTTACCCGAGCTATTTGCTCCCAAGTGGTGGCCAATAGAATAGGATAACTCACACTGCGTAAATCTTGAATGCTTGAGGTGGAGGGTGAACGACCAGATTGATACGGCGACACAGACACGTGACATGAAGACTTCCAGGCTAGACTGGAACTAATGTGGACACGAGTGACTGACACACACTGACACGTGACCGACGCTAACTGACTCGTGTGCATGGACGCTACTGACTCGCGTGACTGATGCTACAAAACACAGGCTTGAGTGGTTGGACGTTGTGATACCATCCCTGTTTCTGAGTTCGGACTCGTATGAGGTGCGGGGGTAACCCCCAGGTTTATAAAGGCGGAGTGGAGGTAGTGGTTGGGAGGCACCTGAGTGGGGTGGTGGCACACTTCCCTCGACCTTACTGCTGCCTGCAGGTGAAATGGGCAACCTCGGCAGGCCTCGCTGCGAGAGCTTCGCAAGCCGAGGGGTTACTTCCCCGGCTCACAAACCGTTGTGTGAAAATATGCAGCGTTTTTATTCCATTTTCCGATTCTACATACTAGTTTAAAAAACTCGGCGCTTCGCGCCTCGCCAGGGGGGCAAGCCCCCCTGGACCCCCCGGGTGCTTACCGTTTGGAGCCTGCGGCTAAAAATCGAGAAACATGGAACATGCTTTAGCTATGTCTTCTTTCTCTGTTTGTAAATGAGGACTCGCGGTTCAGGTTCTTGCACAACTATAAAGGTTTATAGCACTTATGATTACTCACTACTTCTCAACTCACTATTTCTCACTACTTCTTATAGTTGTCATGACGGCAATGGATACGATGATGTATGTTTTCTAATTAGCTTCCCTGGTAATGAAGCTTCGACCCTCGCACATAAGATTGTTTACTAACCATTTATAACATCGCATTGTTGGATTAATATCTCGTAGATAAATATAAAACTGCGACATAAATGCGTGATAAATCGAGAGCTTTCCAACGAATGGAGAACGATTTTTGTCCGATGAAAACTAAAGAAGTTTCATTTCCCTAGAAACGACTCGGTTGTACGTGAAAATCATTAAAAAATTTCGTCACCCATTTTTTGTGACCATTTTTTTTGACCAATTTTTCGTGACACATTCCGCGTGACATTTTTCGGCTAGTTAGTCCAAGGCTAAAGCATGTTCCATGCTAAAATTTCATGCTCGAAGCCAAAGGTTCACTATTGACAATAATAAACCAAAATGAACCTATGGTGGGAATTAAGCACAGCAGGTTCATCTCTGGTAATCTAGACCAGTATACTCACCATGTCTGGAACTATATTATAGCTCACTTTGGTAAGTTTTTAATCGGATCACCGTTCCTCACGGAAATTTCATTTCTGTCCGTAATCCACGTAACATGGTAGGGACTATGTAGTTGTGTTGTGAACCTACAATAATATAGTACCTATTACGAAATGCATAGAAACGTAATTTTTCTTAAGAAACGTTATTAAGATTTTCAAGACTACGTTGTGACAGCGTCACATCGGCCAATTTCCCGACAAGTTTGTGCCCGGAAATTAAGCAAAAACTCGAGATTCTCATGCTCAGAACGCAGTGTTGTTTTCACACGGGTTCCTTCGCATTTCCATAGTTTGGCTACTAGCACGTCCTTACAGTAAGGGTCTATCAATGTGCCGCGAATATAGTCAAGGGAACAGAATGTTGAGGAATATAAAAACTTGAGAATGAAGTTAGATTGCTCCTGCGTTCCATGGGCCATGGCACCCATGTAATAAGTGGTTTACTTCGCTTTTAGAGATGGGCTTAGACAAACTTTCGGCCACCGGTTCATGAAATTCCATTTTATCCGAGTTCCCCTAGTTGAGTGTATAACAATCATTTTTTGATCAGACGTATCCTCGTGGGGAATTGTCCAACGAACTGGTACAGTAGATAGGTTGAGAGAGCCGAAGGGGAATATGGAGTAATAAACTACATAATTAAGTTCTAGTTTCTTCCGTTGTCTTACAATAAACAAAGTAGGAATAGCGGCACCTTAGCTCCGAGCAGGGCTGGCACTACTAGATTTTCATATCACATAGCTATCCCTCAGGCGTAAACGTAATAATTATTCAAGGTAAACTCACCCCCAGTGTTCACTGATCAACGCTTAAGAGAGAACTGGAAGTACCCTATGGTATTACTTCATAAAAACATACCTACCTACACGTGAGGTATTTTGCTTCTGTTAATAAAAACAGTTGTCGATATCCTCCTTTATAGATTCCCCTTTTGCGTAGGCAACTTTTTCTGTTTGATCACAATCGGGGAATTAATTCGCGAGAAACTATATATCTCGTAATTCATAGGGGACCATCTAGGGCCCAACCCGCAAATTTTAGCAAAATCGGATTCGAATACAGAAATACAGACGGACAGACAGAGACGGAAACAAATTTTATAAAGTCTCGAAGTACCTATCAACAAAATCCAAAATGACCTTTCAAATTCAAATGAAATTAATAATCACGGAACAACCGACTCGATTTTGTAATGCCATGCATGATTATATATGTATATATAATCAGCTGTTCCCCAGCTATGATATCAGCGCTGTATACCGTATGATTCACACTCATGTTGAACTTCAGGGCCTTACACTTTGAATTATTGGCTGGACGTACAATGCTCCAGGTGGTCTCAAAAAATTCTCAAGTCCAGAATCAATTAAAAACCGTCATAAAAGCCATTGCCCTTTTACTGAAAATTTTCTAGCAACGGCGCGGCGGGGCCGGGGCCTTCTGAAAATGACAACCCCTATTTTACACCGCCGAGCTTCACGGACCAACTAGACCCCAAATGGGACCCTGCAAACCAAATACCATTACTTTTCAATTCATCGTATTTCTTTTTCCACCTTACGTGGTATGCCATCTTGCGATGTGGAATAAACAAAAAATAAACCTTTCGCTTACCACCAATTTGACCATCATCAGCTTTGTACTGAATAAATTAGTGGTAAGCGAAAGGTTTACCTATGTTTTGTTTATTCACCATTACCTTTGGTTCATGGTAACCAAGAAAAGTGCAAAGTAGCTCTACAGCTTACGGCGGAAGGACAGCAAATTTGTTTGATTCCATTCTCGGATTCTACGTAGGTACCTTAAAACGAAAACATCAAATTTTGAGAGGGTCTAAATTTTTTTGTGTGACAATTCTCGATTCCAAAGGTTCTTATTGAGAATAATTGAAAAGTAAACCAGCAAGAAAAGTTTCAGGACAACGACAATGACAGGTTTTATTCTCCCTCATGCCTAGTACTGTCCGGCTGATACTGCAGCTATAATTACAAAGAATATTATTTATGGAAAGGGTATGCTAGAATTCCAGTGAAATTTGGTGCTTCCAACTGAATCTGATTTACCAATTTTTGTGTCACTCAACACGCATTTAATATAACAGTTCCAACTGTAATAATTTGATTGGCCGTGGACATCCATGAACTGGGAACATTACTACTACTTCCGAACAGAGTAAGCAATGAAAACGAGGATGAATGGATTTCGTGAACCCTTGCCATTTACTTTATTGCGATTCGGAATAAGATACAAAACAAAACCGGAAATAGGTATTAATTTTATATAGGTATATTGTACGAAAAAAATATGGAGTAAGTAGTAATTTTGCAGAAGTACTTTTTCTTCTTTTCTCCTTCTCATTCATCCCATAATTAGTCCCCCTGATCTTTTCCGGAGATATCAGGGCGATATTTAAATAAAAAGACGGAGAAGGGTTGAAACTGGCATTTTTTACCTCAGATTCAGCATTTTTGAAATCCTCAGTGTGTCAATTTACAGCACCAAATTCTTACAGGAAGCTAAAAAGCGGATGAAAATTTGATTGTGTCGTCATGACCTTATTATAACTTAAAGGGGTTGCGGATTTCTCATCATCGGAGACCTTGAAACTTTTTCGGAAGTTATGTTGAGAATCCTCGATTGGAAAAAGGAAAAATGCTAATGTAACTGGTTTTGGAGAACAGTTACCGGCTCTCAGAAGAAATCACAAGGTTCCCTAAATTTAGGGCCACCAAGTGGAGTTTATGAATTATGTAGAATAACGAAATGGGTTGCATAAGTAAGGTACAGCGAATCTCATTTAAAAGTGACTTTCTGGATCTGGGGTATTTTCTCTAAGTATAATCGAGATAAAAACTTTTTAAACTATGATGAAACGTGAACATCATCTATCAACAAGTTGATTTCGCCCTTCGGGAGCTATTTTGAAAAGACGTTATCCGATAAGTTATCAGTAAATTCCACTTAGCCTGGGCATGGCTCATTCTCAAACCCAGTTCTTGCAACATCGTGCTCCCCCCTTCCTCACCGCACAAAAAGCTACGAGCTTCTTTTGCTTTGATAAATCCAGCCACTTCGTGGAGTCTATCAATCTCGTCAAGGGTAAGTAGGAGGGAAGTCAAGGCCTAGATAACAAACTCCACCCCTCCTGACCCATCCCTCGCTTTTACCCTTATTCTGAAATATAAGTCTTCGAGATAGCATCCCCCTTTTCCATCCGCCTCATGCTGAAAGCTTTGCATAAAGCTCAGTGTATCTCCTGTTTTGGTCCTTTGTCGCCAGGTGCCGGATGGAAGCGCGATCTTGTCTCATAGCTCTTCAGATGTTTACCATTCATCTTTACCTTCCTTCCCGAACGTCTCGCAGTTATCAATGAGAACTTGCTATGGACGAATAATGAAGTTTAAGGGTGCCGGCTGAGAGGAACCTGACAGGACAGAATAGAGCTTTACTCTTGCCTAGTGGATATTCTACCTTCTCCTAGTGTGCGAGCTGGAATGAGTGCTCTGAATGAAACACACTATTTGACTGAACAATTTCTTGTAATGCAGAAAAAGGGCGCACACCTTGCCTCACGGAGAGTGACGGAATGGGGATTAATAGGCCTGGCCGGATGGGTATCAAAGTTTCAGCTCGGAGGAGAAGTGGCAGCTGACTGGCCAAAACTAAGCCTAACCGTATAGGCGCTAAATGTGAAAGCTAACACCTGCTGTGTCGTACCTATGAATAATGGTTATACACTTCGGAATGTTAAACATCATGTAAGTAAGTAAAACTATAGGCCAAACATACAAGCGACGGTAGCATCAGCTCTGATAGGTGCAGCTACGTGTTTTCCATCGTTACTTATAGCGAACACACGTCATTATTCTCATAATAGGGATTATGATTTTCCATGGTCCACGCTTTTACGTCAACCTGATGACCAAAAAATGTAACGAAATTAGTCACTCTACGTGTCTCTCAATTTGACATGGGCTTCTTTGGTAAAATTGTGTAAGAATGATGCAGTTAGGAGAGAACCTGAATCATTGAGTTAGCCTTGAGGCTCTTGATGCTGACATTTGACATAAGATCTCAGTATACTATGAGTGTAACATTCCTACGAACAGGAAGGTCCAGGGGCATTGCGAAGCGCACATAATCGAGTTTTGCATAATTATCAAATAAATATAACATCATAAAAATGAAACTATTCACATTAATTTTTCCTCCGAATTTCAGAACTAAGGAAGTAGAAAATGTTGCACTGTTTTGTCTCCATAAAAGGACTTGAGGTCTTTGAATACCAACAAGGACTTCAAACTGAACACCATTAATTATAATACTTAGCAATTATTCCAACCTTTTTTGCAGTTTATTTCCAGTTATCCGTTCAGTTACGCCATTACTTTCTTGTTGATAGGTCATAATCGTGTTCCCGTTTAATTATAGTTATGGCAAAGACGTTTGGACACCTTTACTTTCTTGCTGATAGGTCGTAATCATGGAGTGTTGTGTTCCTGTTTAATTATGGTTATAGCAAAGACGTTTGGACGCCTTTACTTTCTTGCTGATAGGTCGTAATCATGGAGTATTCCTGTTGAATTATGGTTATGGCAAAGACATTTGGATATTCGTTTGGGCGTGAACAACAAACTTGTACCTATAAAATAACAGGTAAAATGTACCCGTAAATAATATCCAGAATAACCATCTATCTTCCAATGAAATTAATAATATCACAAAAAAACTAACTCGATTTCCCAACACTCATGCGTGATTATTACTGTATGACTCACACTCATGTTGACGAAGCTTTTCGATTCAAACTTCAGCGCCTTATTACTGTGCTACGGCGTTTTGAAAGTGTCAACCCCTAATTGTTCACCCTTTATAGATGCAACGCCGAGCTTCACTGCCCAACTAGACCCATATTTGGACCTAAAAACTTAGGTAATTGATTTTTACTTTAATGCATTTAACTAATTCTGGTTCCTGGTAGGTAACTAATGAAAGCATCAAGTACGGCGGCGGACGGACAGAAACGTTTCTACTCCAGTTTCGGATTCTATGTACCTTGATTGTTATTATTATTATTATTATTATTATTATTATTATTTGATTTTTTCGATTCAAGAGGTTCATTATTGAAAACAATGAAACAAGACTGTCATTCAATGTGGAATAAACACAAAATAAATAAACCTTTAGCTAACCACTAATTTATTACGTACAAAGCTTTTCACTCAACTTCTGAGCATCATCAGGTAAGTACTGTGTGATACCATGGTGTGATACCTGGTATGTGTGATACCAAAGAGCTCTAATCACTCTTGGACATACAAATTGGCGGCCTTTAGGTCAATGGTTTACAGGCTAAAAACAGTCCAAATGTCAAAGAGTGGTTATGACCAAGAACTTCGTGTGATAAAAACAATTATTGCTGAAAATAATGGTTACCAACAAAGTTTAATTGATCAGCTAATTACAACCTATGATAAGAAACATACAAATAGAGTATTCCAAGGGAACATGAGACCAGATAAAGAACCCTTAAAATTCAGAAGAGTGGTATACTTGAACGAGTCATCTCTATAAATAAAGAAACAGCTCAAGGCGGTAGGAATAACACCTGATTATTATACTAACCTAAACATTGCAAAACTAAATAACTCCAAAATCAAAAGAAGAAGGAAAAGTTGGAAAGTGGGATTTATACAATGAAATGTGCAGGGAATAATGAAGACCAATGTAATGGGGAATATGTGGGTCAAAGTGGGAGGATGATAAGTTGTAGGGTAAGAGAACATCTAGGTAAAGTCAAAAGCCTTTCGAAATGCCAACAAGAAATTGAGGGGTGTTTGGAATTCATAGCCACATGGGTCCAACAGCAGGTATCAAATGAAATTAAAGAAAATACCCAGACGAAATTAAGGCAAGAAATAAAATTAAATGATTTAGAAGAAAGGAGTTCTGGAATTTCCAAACATAATATGTTCAGGATGGGCCACAAGCATGGGGGAGAGTTCAAGCTGGTCAAGAAGGTTCAAAAGGGAAAAAGGATGGGTTTATGGGAAAATTTCGAAATTTACATATCTAAAGAGACTAGAGGGGAACTAAATTTAAATGATAGATTTTCAGAAGATAATTTTAAGTTTATTAAAACATGGGAACAAAGTTTCAATAAATGGGGTATACTTCTATGATTGGTTCTTCCAGAGTATGGGGTCGAACGTCAACATCGCATAGGTATTTCAAAATCATAATAATGTTTCAATGTTTTCAGCTCTATAGTTTTGGTTCAGTTGTTTGGGGAAAGAAAAAAAAAACCTTTACCTACACGCACAATACATTGTACTATAATTTAAATTTAAAAAAATATATAGCAGTACGTTCTGTGCAATAAGTTAAGGTAGGGTGCAATTTGGCAGACTTAAGTCCTTCCACAGCAATAGGTGTTGACATAAATTGTATAACATGCCAAGTCAGGGTAGGAAGTTTGTGGTAGGTTTAACTTCTATCTGTGTTTATGTGAGTACTTACCTGATGATGCTCAAAAGTTGAGTGAAAAGCTTTGTACGTAATAAATTAGTGGTAAGCTAAAGGTTTATTTATTTTGTGTTTATTCCACATTGAAAGATGGCATACCACATAAGGCACACAATTAAATTCGATGAAATGATGAAGTCTGTCATTGTATTGTTGCTCTAGTTTAACCACTCTAACCGTTCAAATTCGAATGCGTGAATCCCATGAGGGCGATTAGACATCAAATTAACGATTAATGTACGTATAGGTACCACTTGTACTATTCGATTCGATCAGTGTGATTAGTAACGTATTTACTGTGGAATACCGAGTATCAGGAAATGTCCAATGCACCTACATATCCTGCGTTGAATATTAAGTTTTATTTAATGTTATTATTTCCTTTGGTTAACTACTTCTCATCAACATATCTAAGCGCGAAGCATAACCATCTACGTACACGTCGCCTCCGAAATCACAGAATGTAAATACGTACAAGCATTTCATTCCTAGCTCGAACTTCTCTCGCGAGTGGTTTGGGGAAACTGAGAGCGTTATGATTTATAAATGACTAGGCATATATATTAAGTGCAAAATTAAAATTAATTAATTAATTATTATAATAATTTATGTTCCCAACACGTCTTTGTCGATAGGTTTACTCTCTTACCAGAAGATAGCATTTTTATTCCATGTAGTCTCTCGAACGCTTCTGGGGCAAGCAGCTCACACAGGAAGACAGACTTGAAATACGTTGAGCACAAATTGAGACTCGTGCACCAACTCGCTCGATTTCTGTTATATTGATGGGTGGTCTTGTACGAAAAAAGTTCTGTCGGTAATCACCTCTAGAGACCATGATGGCCCGACAATGGGTTCATCATGAACAGACAGGGTATGCCTACAGATCATTCCAGTGGGAGTGCTAGTTTGGTCTCATCAGCAGCCCTACTGTGCTGAATAAACAGAACCATGTTTCTCCACCATTAGATGGGGTTCCCAAATAGTTGAAGGATACACCCACTTCCAGATTCCTGCTGTAATTAACACGATCGCATCTATTATCCGCAGGAAACGTAATTAGGGCCTGGTAATCCGGATTGTTATTCGGGTTATGTTGAAACAGCTCTATTAGTGATCGATCAGTAGTAATCAGTAGTATCAGAATATGTACTCGACGCTTCACTATGGAACAGCTTGGCTATAATAACTTGATGGAACAATTGCTTGGCAGCTTACTACAGCGGTAGTAGATGACCATCGTAAGCCTACGAAATTAGTTCATAATCTTCCCCTTCACCCGTTCATCTCCGGAACTCCTATCTTATCTACCGCCCTTCGGACAGTAAGCTTCTTTTCAATATTTATTCATATCAGCTACCGTGTAATCAACCGGCGAACAGTAGTCCAGAAACCTCTGTTTTGTGTGGTGTGCTCTGTTTGGTGTGATCTTTAGCCGAGTAACTAATACCCATGATTGCATCCCGTGACATGCGTGAGTCGAAAAATAAAGTTCTTTTGGTGTATTTTTTGTAATAATGAACCTTCGGAATCGAGCATGCAAAAAGCTTTTGAACCCCTCCCCCACATGTTATGGTTTCCGTTTTAAGGTACGTAGAATCAGAAAATGGAATCTAAAATGCTGCTAACTATTAAACAACGATTAACTGCACATATGCCCCTTATGCGTAGATCACAGTTTTCTGCCGTCAATACCTACCCTCGTGCTCCCCCCAAGAAAGCCCGAAATCGAGTAATGGAGCAGGCCCGGGATTTGCAGATTCATACAAATCCAGGGATTCTATAATTGAATCATTAACTATTTTTTGTTATTCATGAAGCATAAAGTTTGTACAAGATACAAAACTACCTACCAACTAAATCCAAAATAGCCATCATTCCTCAAATGAAATTATATCACAAAAAAAAAACAACTTATACAGCCATCCGTGATTATAATAATTGTGAGTTCCCTAGCAATGATATCTGGTCCGGATTCATACCGTTTCATTCAAGATCATGTTGCCGAAGGTTTTCGGTGCAAACGAACGGCTGGACGTACAATTCTCCGGGTGTTCTCACAAATTTTTTTAGTTCGAGATCAATTTATTTAAAAACACAAATAAACCATACTCTTCTACTGAAAGTTTTCTAGCAACGGCGTTCTGAAAATGTCAACCCCTATTTTTTACCCCTTAGAAATGACTGATAGTAACGCATGCTTCGCGTACCAACTAGACCCCAAATGGGTCGTACAAACCAAATTTCATTAATTTTGTTTCATGGTACTGAAGAAAGTGCGAAGTACCTACGGCGGACGACCATAATTTTTGTTATTCCATTTTCGGATTCTGCATGCCTTGAAACGGAAAACATTAAATTTGAGGGAGTGTTGAAATTTTTTTTCGTCATGCATGATTCCAAAGGTTCATTAGGTATTGAAAATAGTAAACAAAAAATTTCATCCGTCCACCGTACTTCGCACTTTCCTTAGCATGAACCAAAATTATTGAAATTTGGTTCGTGGGTCCCATTTGGGGTCTAGTTGGCCCGCGAAGCTAGGCGTTACTGTCAGCCATCTCTAAGGGGTGAAAAATAGGGGTTCAAATTTCTTGAACGCTGTAGCTCGAAAAGTTAACCCGATCTAAAAAATATTTTCGAGACCACTAGAAGCATTGTACGTCCAGCCGTTAGTTTGTACCGAAAACCTTCGTCAACTTTATCATGAACGGTAAAAATCCGGCCCAGATATCATTCCTAGGAAGCAGCTGTGTATAATCACGGATGGCTGCCTGAAATCGAGTTGGTTGTTCCGAGATATCATGGATGTATTTGACGAGTGATGGTCATGTTGATTTTGTTGATGGGTACTTTTTTAATTTGAACAAACGTTACGGTTCATAAATAACAACAAATAAATAATGACAGAATTCTTGAATCTACTGCCTATTTGGAAATGTGGTTGCCCGGGTGGCTCCAGTACTTGATTTTTGTGGTTCTCTTGTGGGAAAGAAGAGGGTAGGTATTGACCACAGAAAACAGTTATCAACGCAAAAGGGGCATCTATAGAGGTAAATAATAAACAATTGCAGCGTTTTTGAATGATTAAGCCATTAATAGGAGTTCATTGTTAGGCGCTGGAGAATACGTAGCAACAGCTGCAGTATTCATGTACCCACATTTAAAGGGTTTTTGCCTCACCGAATATGGTGTTCATTGTGGAAAAACTATGAGCAGTTCATCCGTCATTTGTTTGTGTCTTCATGTTATAATCCCGATAATTTGTTTCCCACGTGTCTAGTGAATTTAATCTTAACACCACAACTGTAACTTATCCCCCCCCCCTCCGGAATTTTTAGAATTCGCAAGCTTACGAGAAACGCCGTGAAAATAAAATAAAATGTCGCAACAAGAACAGTTCAATTTAACCAAAGTCTTACATACAATCATGACGTTTCAAACTAAGTCCGCGCAATCCAACCATCTTCTAATTTCTATAGCCATAGCACCTACTCGTACTTAAACATACCTATCTATGTTAGAAACGAGTATTATGCTAAATCGTGTACCACGATTTGCCCAAATTTAGTTTTAGAAATTCATCTTCATTTATGCGTTTATAGTTTATGAAACTGCAGTTGCAGCAGTCTGTGAGAACATGATTTACAATCAAGAAATTTACAATTATGTTTCATATGTTGGTTGCATATCAGTGATAATACTCGTATTGCACATTAAATAAGTAGTTTAGATATACTTTTATTTTATAATACTATTATAATATAAGTATCAAATCAAGTATCAATTGATTGGTACCTAGGTATCAAGTCAATCCTTAATATTGAGTTCGCTGTTCTGAAAAAACAAGTATGTCTTAATATGTAAAATATATATTACTTATGTATTTATATATCTATATACTATGTGCGAATTGGGTCAATCTATATTAAGGCATCAAAGTAAATCTTGTATGAAACGAAGATGAATTTAGTAACTCATGTTTTCTTTCCCCAACTCATTCGGACCAAACAATAGCAAGTTTTTGTCATTTAAAGAATGGTCTTCATTCTTGCCTGGAGCACTCTCGCGCGAATCTCGTCAAAACAATGGAACAGAGGAGTCCCAAAGTGGTTTTAGCTTATTATAGGGATGGAAGGGCCAACTGGCCATTCAGAGGCTCGGGAGACCAGTATGAGCTCATTGGATCTCATTTTGTCCTCCCGCGTTTGTTTGAATGTGCGTTCTTTCTTCACTCCTCTCTCACCCATTGTTTCAGTTGAATTCCGGCCCCTTCCCTTCTTATTCGGAGCTTGTCGTGTTGGAATCACAGAAATAGAGGTTTTCATTTGATTATGCCACCCTCATTTAGTGCTTTTCGTATCTCACTTCCTAGCAGTGACATTTGCTCCGAAGCCACACCACGTAACTCCCTATCTGACCGAATTTATTACTGTACGATCCAGTATTCTAACGATCTATTGAAAATCATAAAAGACTCATGCACGTCTTAAATGGTTTATTCAACTTGAAACAACTGTACTTACGTAGGTACAGGCGCTACAGTTCCATATAATTTTGTATCGATTTATTATTTTCTGTATTGATAACCCTCGTTTTTAGACCACTGTTTTGTGAACGTAATCCCATTGGAATGTATACAATTACATATATACATGTATATACCTCTATATATCTACACGACAGAACGGTCTTGAGGGACTGATTGAGGAAGGCGTGGGTTGGTCCCAAAATGGTGTTGAAGTAAGCCATGAATGATCCAGAACTCTGATATTCATGAGTGGGTCAGTTTCGAACTGTTATCAATAACTGTTATCTAAATTGAATTTTCCTGAATAAGTGTGTTCACATACGTTTCTATGAATATTGCGCCATTCCGGGGCCAATCAGCCCCTACTCTGAATATCTCACTCTCCAAAACCGTTCTGTTGTATTCGTAATTGTAGTAACGGATACTTGACCAGCGTTATCTATACATGAACTAAGAAACCATTTTGAGGGAATTGACCAAGTTTTCCGTTTCGGAACTGACAAAGTTTTCAGTTGCATTCTTCTGTTCTCAGTACCTGCTGTCAGTCGAAAACGTCGTTAAAGTATTTCAGTATCGCATGAATCAAGAAGCTCTCTCTACGGCTTTCATGGGCTCAAAGATTCGTTATATTTGCATTGCTCCTCCATTTGAAATACCTCCGATCTAAATTAGAAATGATGTATTCGCAGAAAAGTGAAACTGTAATGATGCATGCCGCACCTTGGAAGAGCTGACTGATAAAAGTGTGAGCTTGATTCTACAGAGAAAGAGGTTACATAAATGGAGGAATTCACTAATGGGGTCCCAAGTTAAGCTGGATGAAGATAGGCAGATTCCGTTACCCGGTGAGATGCTCAAACCCAAAATCCTTTCCTTGTTCATCCGGAACGCGGAGCAAACGCCGTGGAACCGAATGGGGTTTCCAGAAAGGCTGTGTCTCGGGAAGGGGAAGCGCTCGCTAATTCTGCCGTTACATAAGTCGGCACTTTGGCTCCCCACAGTTCCATTATCTAGCTCCGAGGGCGCCATCCCCTCCTGCGATATAGGAATCGAGGTGGAAGTCGTCTGAGAATCCGTTTGCTCCCATTGAGAATGAGGCATGAGGTACCTACTCGTGAATGTGAGGTTTATCGGCAACCGTCGTCATCTCCTGAGGCAGAAACTTGAAAGCCGGTGATGTGAATTACCTAAAATGCTGGATCGCGAGGAATTCTCAAACGGTGACTGGCTTGTTCATTCTTGCCAGCGAGCAAGTGACATGAGCCTTATTAATTATCAAACCTTTCGAATCATGATAATCCATGGAATGGAGTTTTATAGTTCCACACAAACCTGATTCCATCTTAAACTCGCGGACCTGCTGACCAGGAGCGTGAAGTGAGATTCGGCTGACAACTGGTTAGTTTATTATAAAATATAATGTGTGCAGAGACACCCTTCCAAATGCCAAGTCAGAAAACTCGAAATGGTAGTACTGGCGTTGGTAATCTCGCCAACTCCCCGGCGCTCCCTGCTCCGATGGACCAACGGTGAAACTTTAGGACGGCTAAATTCAGGACAGGTATAATGACGGCTCACATTACGGGGGATGTTTCGTGTACAGTATGTACAGCCCTCTTTTGTTGTTAGCGGTTATTCAAGGCTCAACTTAATTTAACTTTTAAAGATCCCCATTTTTCATTCTGGTTTTAATAAGAGCCCGGTGGAGACATTAGTTGGGTTATTTAATCAATATTCATAGTTTAGAGAGAAATCGACTGATCCTAATTCCCTGGTCACGGGAAGCTCGCATCGCCTCATTGTTTTCTGAATACCATAGCAGCAACAATATTGTATTTTAGTAACAATACATATCATAATGAGGCCCTCAACGACATTATATGTATTACTCCCCTAATAGATACTGGTATGATGGAAATAATAAACTGTGCATAAAATCACAAAAGCATGCAGGGTGGTCCCAAATGACCCGTGCGAACATGAGGTTTTATGGGAGGCCTTCCACTGATCATGGATGTGTCCTCATACTATATCGGTCCCTGAATAAACCACCAACTTCGTAGGTAAAAACCCCATTTCTCAAATTTTTTGTGTATTTTTGTTCATGAAATACAGAAAGCATTGGTAAAATCTAATAAACCTTCGTATAAACGTTGCAAGAAATTCAATAATGAGTCAAAGGAGATAAAACTGAGCCATTCGTGTTTGTTCAAAGGTTCATGAAAAATAAAAGAATTTACATTTCTCTCGACGGCCTGATGATTTATTTATTTATTTACTAGCAAACTTATCTGCCCTTCGGGCGAAGAAAGCAAGCGAAATTAAATTAATTGGGTGGGGGGGGGGGGCCTTCAGTTAACAAAACTCACCCGCAAAATAAAATTCTGAAAGTTGCTAACAATAAACAGCGTGCTAAGGATATCCCTTCATATTGTCGCTTCATCACCACTAATAAGAACAGCCATTTCATCAACAATATTGGTGAATTTATCTGATGCCGTTTATGTGCACCTGCTATGGCTGCATCCCGAATGACAGTTTTTACGTCTTCAATAGGCCGATTGCACATACATTTGTTTTACGCGCAAGTGGTTTGTGTGGAGCATCGTCTGAAGTTCTTTCATTAAGCCTACGGCCTCCGTTTCGGCGTAACTACGACGAATTGAAGCTTCAGAATCTTCGTTCCCTACGAAATATATCTGCAAGAATTTGACAGATGTGCTTTCAGGGTCAGGTAGTGAACTACCGATGCGATGATGTAGTCGACCCGAAATGTTATACGTTGGCTTATAGTTCTTCTCTCGTACTTCACTCCACCCCATCGATGTCATTGCCAAAGCGTTATTATACGAAAGCAGATTCGAGAGGGACGACGGGAGATCTGGTAATGCAGGTAGTTCCACCTTTCCCCTATTGCTACAAAACCCGTTTGTTTCCTCTTTCCACATCACAGCTGAGCAAAACTGAAATTGTTTTTGTGGCTTACCAATTTTCAGCAGGCCCTCTATTGTAATAATCATGTGCGTTGTACGTGGAAGCTGCATGAACAGGGGCATCCTTCTTCTTTTACTAACGAAGAATTCTATTCTCGTTTGGTGCCGTTTTCTTCAAGTATTTGGCTTTTCGTTCCGTGGCATCGCACCGCACACTGCTTTTATGAAGTGAGCTACATTTATTGATGAATGATGCTTAACAACGCTTCGCAACACTTCATAATATCTTCGGTATACACACCGACCTATCTACCGAATAATTTTTCCAAGAACCCGTTGCTACGGATGGCCGCTTTACAGAGAAATAGCAAATCCGGAAAGAATACGACCGCCTATAAACCTTCCCTGGCCAACTCCGAGCATTATGCATAAAACCTCTAAAAATCCGTCAAGCCGTTTTTCGATTATTCGAACAGAATCATCAATTTATCCTATAGATTTATAAATAGTACCGGCGAGCCTAATACACACAAACCCCTAATACCAACGCCTAATACAAACCTACAGTAGGTACAATAATAATTATAAAATGAAACAGGTAAAATGTCCGCGCATGATTATATGTGTTCAACTGGCATTATTGATCCGCGTAGAACTTGAACTCTCCTAACAGCCTCAGAAGATTGAACAAATAAATCTACGTTAGGGCACGCATCCATCATTTGGTTCATCCCACGTGGTAACCTGCACATTAGGCGATGGTAAGCATAGTTTGTCGTTAAGAATGGAACCCAAAAGAGGCTTCCGAAACGTGAACCAAGTCGAGGAACCAGGAAACGGACCATTGATAACAGTGTGGGTGAGTCCATCATACCCAAAACCAACTCGTGGATGAAATATGAGTCGGCCAAAAGTCTACCGTCCACAGGATAGAGGGTGTTACATCTCTTGTTGAGCTCATCAAAGCTCATGGTCCCCAGGTGAATACCAAGCGTGAACCCCACGTATCGTAGAAACCTTCGACGGACTCGCTAAATCTGGTCGATGTGGCACTTATAATATTATGGACTCCAGACCACCAAAGCAGAATAGGGAGACCAAGCGCATTATAGGGAGTGGTAATGGCTGGAATATAATCGAAGTCCCGAGTATTGCGTTTAATAAACCCCAGGACAAGCATTGCCCGGCTGGAGAAGGCAGATATTTATGTTCGGAGAAAGAGAGCTGGCAATCCAGGAGCACCTTCCAAATCCTGCGATAAATTGAATAGTTTCAGGTCTTCGCTTCCAATCGTATATTGATGAAGATACGGATCCTGTAATCGATGAAACGTCATTACTGAGCACTTAGACGGGTTCAGCGCCAGGCTATTTCTTGGACATTAGAAAAGTAGGCTATCAATGCAATTCTGCGGGATCCCACAATCAACTGGCGTCTCCACAGCTCGTTAGATTTTGAGGTTGTCCGTGAATAAAAGGAATCGTGCTCCACTGAGAGCGGTGCAGACATTGTTGATGACAAGCAGGAGGTCAGAGACCCCAAATAGGACCCCTGAGGAACCCCCGAGGTGGCAGGAAAGGGCCTTGAAGTCACATCTCTCAATCGCACCTCATGGTACGATTGGACAGATAGCTTCCCATCCACTCAAGCAGACTCCCGAAAACTCCAAACGAACTCAACACCACATGATAGTTTGGTGTGAAAGTCGGTCAAACGCTTTTGATAAATCAGTAGAGATTAAAATGATTTTCTTACATCGAAAGCGCTCGCCACAGTACTCGACCAGTTAGTGACGAGGGATTCCTCCAGAGGGTATGGTAATTTTAAATTTAATAATATTATTTGTAAGGGCGAAAAAATGATATAACCTTAATTTTCTCGTCAACTACCTATATTTTATTATTCGAAAGATTATCGTGGGGTTAGTGCGAAAACTACCCAAGTCCAATTTTTTTGTAAAATTAGATATTAGTACCCAGGGAACAGTTTTCAACCTACCTTTCACTCGAAAAAATCTCCAAGTCCCTCTTCAACCGATTTAAGCGCTATTTGAAAAAAATGGTTTACCCAAGTCCAATAGTTACAGTGTTGCTAAGAGCCAGAAATACCTATGTCCATTAGGTGGACTTGGGTAGTTTTTCTTCTTGTAATTTTAACAGGATGGTAACCAAGTGGGATTTGGGTAGTATTACTTCTTAATGGTTTTGATCAGCTGATCCCCAAGTGGGACTTGAGTATTTTTACTTGTAAAACATTTGTACAGCTGAGTGATTTAGGTTATTCTTATCATTTTTTTCGTGGTGCCGAAGTGATTTTCAGGAAGTGCCTTCCAAGTTTTATTATTTGTGGTTTAGTTTCAATATTTTATCATGGAAGAGTACAATAATATAACAAGTAGAGGAAAACTGATCTTACAACTGGCCAAAGCACGAAGCGGATCTTCCTTATACGAGGTTCACGCGTCTGAGCCAGGAACGGCTTTTGCTGCAGGTGATTCGGGCTTTCATCCGCACTATGACGTTGCAAGTACTTCTACAGGTCAATATTTTACAGTTATGATTACTCTAGTGAGTACTGTCAACTGCGGGTGGACACTACTTCGTCAAGGAGAAGAGGGCGACCTACAGTACCTACTCTCAACAACTTGTACTCAAGTGAAATACCCATTTCACATGCGAAGAAAAAGGACCTCCTTCGTCTGTGTACAGCACTTGCCATTCCTCAGGAATACCATTCGTGGTACAATGGAATTCCATCTATTTCGAAGGAAGGAGAAAGGCTCCCTGAACCCACAGAAGAAGAATATTTTTTCGAAGAAGATGTGGATTTTGAGTGAAAATTGTATTGACTGAAAACTGATTTTATTGATTTCATTGATTTTATTATTACCATGAACCATTAAAATGAATTTTTCTTGAAAAATATTTTATGTACGTAATTATAGAATAAAATGATTAGAATTGTGATTTTTTTAGGTTTAGTATTTTTCTGTGATAATAATGGGTAACGATTGAGTCGATAATAAAGAAAAAGTTATTTGAGTAGTTTATCTGTGATATAAAATAATATGACGTATATGTGATATGAAAAAATGTATCTGTGATAATAAAATATTATATTTATATTTTCTGTGTATTTTTTTAATAAAAAACTATTATTATTTGTTTTAAAATTTAATCATTTGCTTTTTTCTATATTTTGCAACGAACGGTAAAAAATACCCAAGTCCAAGATTTTGAGAAAGTGAGGTACCCAAGTCCAGCCGGACCTACCGTTTTTCATGTAATAATGTCATGTAACAGCAAAGTTTAAACAAATGTATTGCAGAATATAGTATTGTATATAGTAAGGAATGTTATGAACCATGGTACATTAAATAATTCCATATATTCGATTTTTCCGACAACCACAAAATTTAAATTTGTGTTTTCCACAAAAATGAAAAAGTGGACTTGGGTAGTTTTCGCACTAACCCCACGTTATGAAAGATTATGATAGGATCATAGGATAGAAAGATCATGTCTCTATGGAGCCTCATGTCAAAGGACGACATCGTAGGTTGTACGAAGCAGAAATTGAGCTCAGCGTGAACTTTGTATAGGTAACATATTTTGGCCACTATGCTAATATTTTAGGTGCTTACTACGATTCCACCGTTTATCCAAATAACTTGTAGGAAAATAGAATGTTTAACTATGGACTTTCGTTGAGGATAACGCCCGATGTGCGAGTATTGCGGTCGATCAATCTGGAACAACTATTTTCCATGGGAATTGCCTAATTTTAGATAATTTTCAAAATTTTTGCATTAAAATCACATAGGGGACCTCACTGAGTAAATTGAGTGCTCGAGAGTGACAAACCGTTGACGTTGAGTGATGTTCCTATTGAATCTTACATTAATTATCCATTATATTATATTATTTATTCTTCTTATATTTATTATTTATTACCAATACGCACTCATAATAGACAGGCTAAATTTACTATACTTACCCTCCTTTCGCCCGCAGTCGGATGAAAATGCGTTAAAACTCATTGCTGTAACGAGTGGCAGGTGACAGTCCAGAGTCACAGCCGACGTAAATAGCAAATTGAAAGGTAGGATAAAGCTGGAAGATGTTTGAGTTTCTACTTACATGGAGTGAAGTCCATCCAGCATGGCATGCACGTATTCCGAACTGTATCACGCGCCGTGTCTTTCACCCGCGCTTTTATCGCCGCTATATCTACACCATGGTTCTCAATGAACTCACTTCACTCCTATTATGCTCATCGTTATTCAAGAAATTCTCCTTGTAACGAAAATAGAGATTAGTCATATTCGGTACAAATTTAATAAGCACATCATTCTGGCGAAGCCAAAGATGGGAGATTATAGTAACTTCAAGTACTGCCAGACCAAAGAACATTATTGGTCGTAACCTCTAATTACCATCACCGCCTCTGGGATAATTTCGTTGGAGCATTTAGAAACGGTTGGTGCGGTGGTCTGACGGAGAGAGGGGGGGGAGCAGGGAGCAGGCCAGGATCAAACGGATGAGCAAGGAAGCCCTAGTAGCGGAAGGTAAAGAGGCTATATTGGACTTATAAATCCGTTTCGCTGGGCTAACCCGGGAAAGAGTTCATAAAGTGAGGGGGAGTTGAGATGAGGTGGGTGGGGTGCGATACTAAAACATGATTAGAAGATTCATTCCACCTGGGTAACCCAACCTGCAGGTCCTGCTCACCGGATTTTTTTTATTTTTCAAAGAAATTATTATGACTCTTATTTATTGATGATAACCTCTGGGATCTAGGGAATGGTTCAGATCTAAACTTGGGTTGTAATACCTAGTCCATTCCCATCCGGCACTGATTGAGAATAAGGTTTTGCTGGGTCTTCTATATTTGTTGGATTGCTATTTTCAATAATAAGCCATAGGACTCCACCGAGAATTATTCATACAACCACGCTATTCTCCTGATTGTTCCACGCCAGAACAATTTGGCATTTGATATTCGGTGGACCACATTCAGGAGCAGGATTTAGCCGGTGCAGGTGAGTTGAGCCCCGTGGGCAGGTTTTGGTATTAATTGAGTCCCCGCCTTATAACAGGAACGTACGAATTGAGTCCCCTAAACAGGAACGTACGAATTAAGTCCCCTAAACAGGAACGTACGAATTGAGTCCCCTAAACAGGAACGTTTTTTGCTGCCATGCTAGTCACCTCGTCATTCAATCTGAATCAATTCATCCATCAACCACATTTTTCACGTTGTGTCAAAATTGTTCATTTGGGCAAAAACTTGAATGAGACAGCTTGCACAAATTCGAACCGTGTCATTTCACCTCGATCGTATTTTGCCATTTGCTCCATGAGGTAGGTTTCCTTTTCGACGGTTTTCTTTGGTCTGTTGTGGAAGGGACTACGCATCTTTACGTAAGTTTCGGACTGAACCCCAAGTAGCACGTCTACGAGATTAAATATATTAGGGCCCTGAATAAAATGCAGCATTCAGCTTGGAATGAAAACTTTCGCAGCTGTTCGTCGTGCGGTTGGTTGTTGCAGAGTACTGAGCCCAAACAGACGGTGGAAACAATGACTCTTCGGGGCAAATGTACGTAGAAAAACGTAGTCAATGAATTGATGAATTCTGCTGTCACCAGAAGGCTGAATCTCCATAAATTCTTCGGTAACACAGTCCAGTACTTCCTCTGGGCGTAAGAAGGGAAGACCGAAGAAATTTTGTATAAACGCGCTTTTTCAGAGTCGGGCTTACGGTACTCCTTACTGAGCCCCAACTGCTGAATTTTCCGCCACCAGCATTGTCCTAGGTGAAATCGGCAACCTCGTACCAGGGCTGGTTAACAGTTCACGGTTCACAGTTCACCGGGACTCAACGATACGCTACCACAACACGCCGGGGACTCAACTCACCTTCCTCAGAATCGTACGAAAAATCATGGGACTCAACTCATACTCAGCCGGATTTAGCAAAATCATGAGCGGAATGTATGAGTTCAACGGCAGATTTTTACCGCAACCACCTGAATTTCACAACTGAAAAATTAAACAAGGCTAGTGCGCGTTGCGCAAGATAAGCATAGGCAAACGCACTAAAAAATGTCACATTTGGATTCCACAGGATAAATGGTGAGTTAACAAGGACCAACTTATTTCAACAACCGGACTGCCAACACGGAAAAGAACTACTATTCCAGAAGATATTGGACACCCTGCATAGGTTTAGGTATGTACCTACACAAATATAGGTATATATGAATCTACACATTTATCTAACTTCAGGTATGGCTTCCTCTTATCAAAAATTAGTTAGATATAAATATACCAATTACCAATTTACAACTCCACCACATCATACCTAAACTGAAGAGTGAGGTGTTAACTCTGAAACTCCTATGATCTGGCTTTGCTCAATTTAGTCAACATTTCGACGTCAAACGGACTGTTTATCAGGTGTATGGTGAATTTAGGTTGATGTAAAATTCACCATGAGAGGTGGAGGTAGTTGGATGTAGGATAGGAGTGAATTTAAGGCTAAAATTGGTGTGTGTGAATTTTAGGTGTGTTTGCGGTTAAGGGCGGACCTCCACCGAGCGTGTGTTGAAAAGGTTGAAGTTAGTTTAAGTTAGTAAATGTAAATGCATGAAGTGCGTGGAATTTAGGTGTGTGTGTGTGTGTGCGGTTAAGGGCGGACCTCCACCGAGCGTGTGGTAAATTTCGTCAGGTTGGTTAAGGGCGAGACCTCCACCATACCTGACTAAATTTATGTGTGTGTTGAATTTAAGTGAGTGTTGGTGCGGTTAAGGGCGGACCTCCACCGAGCGTGCAGTGTATGTCATCCGGATCGGTTAAGGGCGAGACCTCCACCTGATCCTGATGAAATGTGTATGAGCGAATTTAGTGGTGAAATTTGTGTAGCGAGTGTGTGCGGTTAAGGGCGGACCTCCACCGAGCGTGTAGTGTGTTTCATCAGGGTTGGTTAAGGGCGAGACCTCCACCTAACTCTGATGAAATGGGTGAGTGTGAATTTACTGTGTGTGTGAATTTACTATGAGAGCATTTGAGAAGTGAATTTTAAGAGAAGAGGTTTGAGGAGAGAGAGAGAGTAGCCAGCAGCTAGAGGAGACGTAGAATGGCGAAAATGGCGCAGGATCCGGGGTTATATAGACCCTGAAGCCACCACCCTGGTGGTGGGGCCTCAGGTTGTGTACCGGATCCTGCGTCGGTTGCCCCACTCTTGCCGTTTATTCCCAGAGCCTTATTTCTACAGGTTGTTTTTAGCGAGAACTTAAATCTACTTGAGTTGGAGTTCCGGGAGGGACTCACGACTGAGGTCCCCCCAGTTTGAGCAAAAAAAAAAAACAAAATTGTAGGAGCTGAGGGCGCAGAGTTACATGGGCTGAAGGCAATGAGAACAGTAGTGGGGCTGAAGGCGCAGGGTTACAGGTGTTGAAGGCGGAGACAAACAATGTGGAGCTGATGGCGATGTGATATGGTACGGCCCTCCATAATATGAGGGTGTGTGATGTGAATAAGAGGGTGAGGTGAAGCAGGTACGCTGCTACGAGCGAATTTGGGTATGGTTGGTTGAGATAGTAGAGGGAGGTGCAATGGAGCGGTGCGATATGGACATATATGGGTATGCGTAAGGCGGAGAGAGGCAGCTAAGAGTCATTAGTATTGAAATGATTGACAAATGAATGTGGCATATGTTAAGTTGTGCCCGCATTTGACAGGTTGCGTATATAATGGCTGATAGAATGATGGTGTATGGGGTAGGGAGGTTGGGAATGGGGGAGGCCGCGCAGAATGTGAGGGAGGAGTGGTATATGTAGGACAAATAGAGGAAGAGAATTGTGAGGAAAGTCGAGCGAGCGAGCGAACGTTTGTGAGTTTGCACGGCAGGGCATGGAGGGTTTGGGTGCCGTGTGTGATGTATACAACACGCGGCACACAAGCCACACAAGGCCCCGCCGTGAGACGGACGGGCGGGGCGGTTAAACTGGGCCGCCGGGCCGTAGCGTCACCGCCTCTCGCGTCTCCCGAGCCGGACGTGCCCGGCGGGGGCTATTGTGGATATCCCCGGCAGCTGTGGTGGGAGGTGGGGTCGCGGGGGTGCTGGCGGCACCGCCGGATGCAGAGGCTGAAGGGGGGAAGACGTAGTCGGTGGCTGTGGGGGGGTAGGCGGGGTATCGGACGTCCAGGGGTCGTGCGGGACGTAGGGTTCGTGTACCCCGGTGGCCTGTGCGATTTCCAAATCGCGGATGATGGCCCACCGGGGTAAGCATAGCTGCCGGGGCCGGGGAGGTAGTCCGGTGATCCGTGGCGGAGGAAACGAAAGCGGTTGAGGGGGCTCGGGAGACGGACGGATGGGCGAGAGCGGTGCGGAGGCGAAGACGTCGCGGAGGATGGCGGCGATCACCGGGTCCGAGTCGAAATCCGGGTAGTCGGGCGACTCGTGACCCGGGAACTGAGACTGAGGCGACGGGGAGCACTGGCGGTGTGACATGATCGGTGGTTGGAGAGAGACTGTGAGGAGTAGCGGGATCGGGGAGAACAGGTGCGGGTTTACAGCGTACTAGCGGGACTGTATAGGGTTTCCCGTCAATTAACAGGGCGGCGGTGGTGTTTGAGGTACGGATTACGGGAAAGGGACCGGCGTAAAGTGGTTTGAAAGTTTTATGCATTCCCGGCTCTTTGAGGTACATGTGTGTTGCCGAATGAAAGCGTTTGGGGTAAGTGGTGTCGGTTCTAGGTGTTGATGGTTGGGGGGGGGGGGGTCCCTATTAATTGACGGGTTGGCGGGGGGAAAAACGTCAGCGGGCAGCCGTATCGGGTCTTTAGAGACCCGCTGGGTCGGGCTGACGTCATCGGAGGGGCGCTAGGAGGTTTGGAGGCTGAGAAGGATGTATGGGAGGTGTTTAGTCCAAGAGGGGGTTGAGGCGGAGGTGGCAATTGCTTGTTTGAGGACCAGGTGCCACCGCTCTATCTTGCCGTTCGATTGAGGGTGGTAAGGGGTGGTGCGGATTTTAGCGATGCTGAGGGAGCGTAGTAGGTCGGTGAAGAGCGGACTCGAACTGCCTCCCCTGATCGACCGTGATGTTCCGCGGACAGCCATGGTGGGCGATCCAGTTAGATAGGAACACAGTCGCGACGGTGTCCGCGGAAATTTGGGGGAGTGGTATACACTCGACCCAATTTGTTCCACGGTCAATCATGGTGTGGCAGTACCGTTTCCCTTCCGAAGGGGGAAGGGGACCTACTATGTCCAAGTGGATGTGCTCCCACGGCAGCGCGTCTTCAATGGGTTGGGGGGTGACGGCGGGCGACGCCGAGACCTTAAACGTTTGGCACTTCTGGCACGCACAGACCCAATTTCTGATGTCCGTGTTCATATGCGGCCAGAAGTACCTTAGTTTTATAAGGCCCCGGCTGGCGCGGATGCCGGGGTGGTGGAGGGCGTGATAATGGTCGAACAACTGCCACCGGAGGTCCGGTGGGACGTACGGCCCCGGAGAGTCGGCCGTCACGTCGCACCAGAGGTTGTGGGGCGGCAGTTGTTCGAGCTTGTTGGCGGAGAGGAGATTGGCGAGGGCTGGGTCGGAGTTTGGTGTTTGGTGGGAGGCAATGACTTGTGGTGAGGGGAAGGGGAGCAGTTCCTCCACTGGCACCGGTGTGGGGCGGGATAGGGTGTCCGCCACATAGTTCTCCGCCCCCGGCAGATATCGCATATCGGACGTGAATTGTCCGATAAACTCAAGCTGCCGGAGGCGGCGGGGTGAGGCGGTTTTCCTACTTTGGAGGAGGGAGTGGGTGAGGGGCTTATGATCCGTTATGACAGAGAACTGCCTGCCCTCCACGAAGTCACGGAAATGAAGAATGGCTTTGTGGATGGCGAGGAGCTTTCTGTCAAACGTTGAGTATTTCTGTTGATGGGGGGATAGGGTCTTGGAGAAAAACCCGAGGGGTTGGGGGCCGGCGCCAGATTTTTGTTGGAGGACCGCCCCGATGGCCCAATTGGAGGCGTCTGTAGTGATGGAAAGGGGGGCGTGGGGGTCGGGATGGGCAAGAAGAGCGGCAGCAGACAGGTCCTCCTTGCATTTGTTGAAGGCGGAGTTGAGTTGGGGGGTCCATTCGATGGGACGGCGGTCATTTTTGCGTGCGGGTTGGGGGACGGCAGCTACGAGCGGTTTCTGGTGGCATGTTTAATGTGCCGCCTGTAAAAACTGATCATTCCCAGAAACCGTCGTAGCTCCGTAGCGGTTTGAGGGGGTGGGAAATTGAGCATCCCGTTGACTTTTTCGGGGAGAGGAGTGATGCCGGAGGCGGAAACGAGGTGCCCAAGACAGCGAACAGTTGGATGAGCGATAGAAAATTTATCCCTATTTATGGTGAGGCCCTCCGCAGTGAAGATGGCCAGGACCTGGCGGAGGTGGTCATGGTGTTCCTCCGGGGATCGTGAGGCGATCAGAACATCGTCCAAGAAACAAAAGACGAAGGGAAGTCCCCGGAGGATCTGGTCCATGTACCTCTGCCAGGTCTGGGCCGCGTTGCGGAGGCCGAAACCCATCTTGACGTACTCGAATAATCCGAAGGGTGTAATGATCGCTGTCTTGGGGATGTCGGGGGGGGGGGGGGGGGGTAGATGGGGATGTGGTGGAATGCGCGGGCGATATCTATAGTGGAGAAAATGGTAGCGCCATGGAGGTGGGAAGAAAAGTCGCGGAGGTGGGGAACATTGTACAAGTCGGGGGTGGTGCGAGAGTTTAGGCGGCGGTAGTCCCCACAGGGTCGTATCCCCCCGTCGGGTTTAGGTACGACGTGGAGGGGCGACGCCCATGGGGAGTTAGAGGGGCGGATGATGCCGTCCGCGATCAACTTATTAAAGTGATCGCGGGCTTGTTGTAGTTGGAGGGGGTGGAGGCGGTGATCTTTGGCGGAGAGGGGCGGTCCTGTCATTTTGATGTGGTGTTGTACGGAGTTGAGGTGGGCTGAAGGCCGGGGCAGGGGTTTGTAGGAGTGGAGGAGTTGGGTGGTACGATTTGTAGGGGTAACTGAATTTATAAACCCGTGGTGGTGGGTGTGAGTGGAGGGGTCGAGCAAGCGCGCATGCTTGACGTCCACCTGGAGACCGAAATACGCAAGGAAATCGGCCCCCAGGATGGGCTTCTCCACGTCCGCCACGGTGAACGTCCATTCATAGGCAAGTTTGCCGAGAATAATTTGAAAATCGTACGTGCCGTACGAGGGAATGGAGGTTCCGTTGGCGGCGTAGAGAAGCTGACGGTCGCAGCGCGCTTGCCGACGGAGGAGGGAGTTGGGGGAAGATGGACAGGGCCACCCCTGTATCGACGAGGAAGGGGGTTTGCGTTCGCTCGCATCGGACGAAAAGGCGTTGGTGGAAAGGAGCTAGGTGGGGGTAGACAGCGTCTGTGGGTGAGGCGGCGGGAGAGGGTTGAGGGGGGGAAGGGGGTTGTGAGGGTTGGTAGGTAGGGTGAAGGAGACCTGTTTGCGTAGGGGGTTTTGTGTTGGCTGGGTTGAAGGGATGACGTCCGCGAAGGTTGTAGGGTTGACGTCAGCGGAGGTTGTAGGTGCGGTGTTGCGGTGGCGGCGGTTGCGGCGCTTGCGTCTGGAAGGTGCGGGGTTGCTTGGCGGGGGCGGTGTTGCTTCGGGTGTGGATGTTCCCTTTGCGATGAGTGCGGAGGATGCGGCTGCGGCGGGGGCCGCTGCGGCGGTTGCGGGGTGCGGGGTAGGCGTCGTCTGTATCGTGCGGACGGCGTCAGCATTGGTTGCCGAGGTTGCGGCTGTTGGGTGTGCGGAGGTTGCGGCTGTGGCGGGGGTCGCTGCGGCGGTTGCGAAGCGCTGGGTAGGCGTCGTCCGTATCGTGCGGACGGCGTCGGCGGTGGTTGTGGAGGATGCGGCTGCTGCATGTGTGGAGGTTGCGGCTGCGGCGGAGGCCGCTGCGGCGGTTGCGGAGTGCGCAGTAGGCGTCGTTCGTGTTGTGCGGACGGCGTCAGCGTAGGAGTGGATGAGCGGCGGTGGAGCGGGGGCGCCGATGCGGCGAGTTGTCGGAGGTGAGTGGGGTAGGGGGAAGGTGCGGTGTCGCAGGTGCGGCGAAGTGCTGTGGGTGTGGTGTTGCAGATGGTTTGAGGTGTCGCAGGAGCGGTTGCGGTGTGCGTCGCCCGGGTTGGCCGGGCGGCGTCGGCGGTGGCGCGGGAGCGGTCGTCGGTGTGGGGAGGCGTCGTCCGGTTGGAGCGGACGGCGTCGGCATACGTTGCGGCGGAGGCGATGTTGGCGGGGGGAAAGGCTGTGTGGTCCCCCCGAGGGTGCGTGGAGGGGGGCCCGCCGGATTTACCGACGGGCTGCGTCGTTTCCCGGCGCCGCATTGAAGGCGCAGGGCGGTTGGCAGTTGCGTGCCTTGGCGCCAAAGTTGACGTGGTAAAAGCAGCGGTTGGTGGGGTCCGCAGGGAGCCGCTGCTTCCGAGGTTGTTGTTCAGAGGAGGGGGGTGGTTGGCGCTGCGGGGGTTTGTCGTCCCGACGTTGTGCGGGCGAGTGCCCACGTCGGTCGGAGGGGGTCGTCCGACGGCCGTCGGCGGAGGAGGAGCGGGCTCGGCGGTCGGTTGACACGGGCCGTTTCGTGCGATCAGATGATGTGGGCGGGGCGGCGCACCTCGTTTACCGCTGCGGCGGAGGAGAAGTCGTGGATAGTATCGGCCAGGCGGAGGAGATCGTCGTCGGCCGCGTCGAGGTGGCTGGCCAGTGCGATTTGAACAGGGGAGGGGAGGGCCTTGAGCCAGAACGTGCGCGTTACGTCAGACGTCATCACGTCGGGGAGCTGGTGACGCAAGCGACGGAAGAGGTGGGATGGCTTGAGATCGCCGAGGTGCTGGGGCTGCGAAAGTGCAGCGATGCGGGAATATTTCGACGGCTGATACAAGGAGGTGAGGCGGCTGCGAAGGACGTCGTAGGGGGCGGTGCAGTCGGGGCGATCTCGGACGTCTGGAGTAAGATGTCGTAGGGGAGGAGCGAGATGACCCTTGAATAGCGGACCTTTTGGCTGCGGACAGCGGCGGCGGAGAAGGCTGCGTCGACTTGGAAAAACCATAGGGCTGGGTCGTGCGTGTAGAATGGCGGAAGGGTGGAGGGGATTGCGGACGCAGCGGTCATGACGTCGGCGGGCGGTGTCGCAGCGGACGTGGGGTCGGTGGGCGGTGTCGCAGCGGCTTGCAGGGTGGATTGGTCCGTCAAGAGGGGTGGCGAACCGACGGCGGGAGACTCCATGGTGAGAAGGGAAGAAGGAAGCGGGAACGTCGGTGGTTACCACTATGGTGAATTTAGGTTGATGTAAAATTCACCATAAGAGGTGGAGGTAGTTGGATGTAGGATAGGAGTGAATTTAAGGCTAAAATTGGTGTGTGTGAATTTTAGGTGTGTTTGCGGTTAAGGGCGGACCTCCACCGAGCGTGTGTTGAAAAGGTTGAAGTTAGTTTAAGTTAGTAAATGTAAATGCATGAAGTGCGTGGAATTTAGGTGTGTGTGTGTGTGCGGTTTAGGGCGGACCTCCACCGAGCGTGTGGTAAATTTCGTCAGGTTGGTTAAGGGCGAGACCTCCACCATACCTGACTAAATTTATGTGTGTGTTGAATTTAAGTGAGTGTTGGTGCGGTTAAGGGCGGACCTCCACCGAGCGTGCAGTGTATGTCATCCAGATCGGTTAAGGGCGAGACCTCCACCTGATCCTGATGAAATGTGTATGAGCGAATTTAGTGGTGAAATTTGTGTAGCGAGTGTGTGTGGTTAAGGGCGGACCTCCACCGAGCGTGTAGTGTGTTTCATCAGGGTTGGTTAAGGGCGAGACCTCCACCTAACTCTGATGAAATGGGTGAGTGTGAATTTACTGTGTGTGTGAATTTACTATGAGAGCATTTGAGAAGTGAATTTTAAGAGAAGAGGTTTGAGGAGAGAGAGAGAGAGTAGCCAGCAGCTAGAGGAGACGTAGAATGGCGAAAATGGCGCAGGATCCGGGGTTATATAGACCCTGAAGCCACCACCCTGGTGGTGGGGCCTCAGGTTGTGTACCGGATCCTGCGTCGGTTGCCCCACTCTTGCCGTTTATTCCCAGAGCCTTATTTCTACAGGTTGTTTTTAGCGAGAACATAAATCTACTTGAGTTGGAGTTCCGGGAGGGACTCACGACAAGGCGCAATGAACTGGTTCCCGTGAGATCACCAAAGCTAAGATACATCGAGCGTGGCTAGTGCTTGGATGGGTGACCACCGAGACGCGCCCAAGTATGGCCCATGAAGCTGTTAGGCGAACTCCAAGAGGCGAGGCAAATGATCAGATCGAATTCTGATCCTCTGACTGGAGGGCAGCTAGTCACGTCCGCGACGCTGGCTGGGCAGTCGGACGAAAAGCCCCAGCCTGAACACAGAGATGAGAGAGCAAATCATATAGTGATCTCATCCATTACGTTTGACCTCCGGCATATGGCGATCGTCACAATAAAGGATTCCCAAAAATGGAATAAAAACTCCCTTACTGTGAACGATACTGCGCTTCCACGTTCTGAAAATTGCAGTCCCTATTTTTCACCCCTGAGAGATTACTGCCAGTAACGCCGAGCTTCGGGACACAAATGGTACCTACAATCCGAATTTCATGAATTTTGGTTCATGGTAACTAAGGAAAGCGAAAAGTACGGTGTACAGTGGACGGACAGAAATTTGTTCATAGACCTATCATTTCGGTTTCTACGTACGCTGAAACAGAAACTATCAAATTTTGAGGGGGGGGGGGGGGGGAATCTTGTATTATGCTCGATTCCAACTGTTCCTTATTGAAATAATAAACCAAAATGTATATCTTCACGTTTCTCTCAGGGTTTAAGATAAATTTAAGATTAGAAATAATTTAGCTTCAACGAAAAGGAATAATTGCTGACTACTTACAAGGGGAGTATACGGCGGTGTGGTCGCCGATTTGGCCCATTTTAGTTTACTATTTTCAATAAAAAACCTTTGGAATTGAGCATGAAAACTAAATTTTTAACCCCCCCCCCCCCTCCACCACAAAATTTGATGGTTTCCGTTTCAAGGTACGTAGAATCCGAAAATGCAGTAAACAAATGTCTGTCCGTCCACCGTACGCCGTACGCCGTACTTCGCAACTTTTCTTAGTTACCATGAACCAAAATTGACGAAATTCGGTTTACAGGTCCCATTTGGGGTCTAGTTGGCCCCCGAAGCTCGGCGTTAATGTCAGTCATCCCTAAGGGGTGAAAAATAGGGGTTGACGTTTTCGGGACCTGTTATCTAGATTTTTTTTACGTTTTGGTTTATTATTCTCAATAATGATCCATTGGAATTGAGCATGACAAAAAAAAAAAAAATGCTCATCTCCCCTCAAAATTTGATGGTTTACGTTTCAAGGTTTGTAGAATCCAAAACTGCAATACAAATATTTCTGTTTGTCCGCCGTACGACGTACGCCGTTCGGGCCACTTTTCTTAGTTAACATGACAGAAAATTGATGAAATTCGGGTTATAGGTTCCGTTCGGGGTCTAGTTGGTCCTCGAAGCTCGAAGTTACTGTCAGTCATCTCTAAGGGGTTGAAAATAGGGGTTGAAATTTTCAGAACGCCGTAGCTCGAAAACTTCCGTTAGAAGGGTATGGTTTTTTTTACGTTATTAAATTTGTCTTGAGCTAAACAATTTTTTGAGACCACCCGGAGCAACGTACGTCCAGTCGTTCGTGAGCACCAAAAAGCTTCGTCAACACGATCGTGAATCAAACGGTATAAATCCGGCCCGGATATCATATAACTACGGAGCATCTGATTATAATCAAGGATGGCTGTGTGAAGTCGAGTTGTTTGTTCTGCGATATTATTTCATTTGACAAGTGATGGACTATTGGATTTTGTGTATAGGTACCTCTGATTCTTGATAACGTTGAAGTATTATTGATGGGTAAATTATTACACAATGGCAAATTATTACACACCGGCAAATTATTACACAACGGTAAATTATTACACAACGGTAAATTATTACACCACGGAAAATTACTACACAACGGTAAATTATTACAAAACGGCTCATCTACCCAGAATGGGCTGGATTTTGTTGATAGGTACTTTTGCAACTTGCACAACAGTTGAAGTATTATTGAGGGGCAAATTATTACACAACGGTAAATTATTACACAACGGCTCATCTACCCAGAAGGGGCTGGATCTTGTTGATATAGGTACTTTATGCAACTTGAACAACCGTTGAAGTATTATTGATGGGTAAATTTATTTTTTTTTATTTTTTTTTTAATTGACTGACACGGGCAAAGCCCAAATTACAAGGTAGAAAAAAGAGAAGAAGATAACATAATTTATAATAAGCTTAGGTAGCACCTACTTGATAAGAAAAAAAACACAGAAACTGAATGGAACGAATGGTGAGAAAAACTAGCTAAAAGGAAAAGACATACTTAAAATAATTGATACACAACATGCATATTGAAGGTAACTTATTAAAGTCAATTGAATAAAACTACATGTATGCCTTGATCCGATTTGCAGACCAGCTGAAAAGATCCAGCTCTGGATTTAGATTCAGAAGGGAGTTAACTAGGCGGGGGAGGCGGGAAAGTGGGCTGTGATATAGATAGTTTGTCGGGTTGAAGGGAACGTGGAAGAGGGGTGATGAGCGAGTGATGTGCTGCGGTGCTGAAAAGCCTACCATTGAGAGAAGGGAGGGACAGTCAAATCCACCTTTAACGAGCTTGACAAAAAAAGAAACATCGGCCACTCTCCTACGACGCTCAAGTGAATGCAGGTTGCAGACCCCACGAATGGCCTCGTAATTCACCACGTCCAAACTTATGTGAAGCTTAAACGCCACTTACCTGAGAAACATATTTTGTACTCTCTCAAGTTGGCCCACATGGGTCATGTAATGAGGAGACCACACCACTGAGGCGTACTTGAGAACCGGGAGAACTAATGCTTCGTAAAGCTGTACAACAGCCGGTACACTGGTAAAGTCACGCGTATGGCGTCTCAAGAACCCCAGAGCCCTCATTGCCTTGTTGGTGACCGTATCGATGTGAGGGGGAAATGTGAGCTTTGGGTCCAGGAGGACACCAAGATCCCGGGTCATACCCACTCTCGGGATGGCACTACCATCAAGATGGTACGAAAAGTTCAAACGCTCACCTCCACGCGCCAAAGAGAGTACCGAGCACTTGCTGGGGTTCAAAAACATGCAGTTGGCCGAACACCACCCACACAACCTGTCCAAACCCGTCTGCAACGGGTGGCAATCATAAGCGTCCCGGACTTGGGTGAATATCTTTAGGTCATCCGCAAATAAGAGAAACCTTACCCCCTCAAACAACTCACACACCCCATTAATAAGAACCAGGAAAATTAAAGGCCCTATATGAGAGCCCTGGGGAACCCCAGAACTGGCAGAAAAAGGCTTCGATTGGTAGCTCCTCAGACGGACAATCAACTGCCTATCCCTCAGATAACTAGACAGCCATCCCAAAAACGACCCATGCATTCCAAGTGACTCGAGGAGTGCCAACACGTGACAATGCGACAACTTATCAAAAGTCAGTCGATATAACATCAACCTGCACCCGCTGCGATAACCCCCTCATAACATACTCCTGATACTCCAAATGGTTAGTAACAGTTGACCTTGACCTGACAAAGCCGTGCTGCTCAGGTAGGATGTAACGAGATAGGTCAGGATATATCTGAGCCATAACAAGCTTCTCAAGGGTTTGGGAATGGACGAAATGGTACATATGGGACGATAATGGTCAATTCGGGACCTATCCCCTGATTTGTGAATTGGTGTCACAAATGAGCGCTTCCATTCGGGTGGTACTACACCAGACTTTAGAGAGCAGTTAACAAGTTGGCAAGAGGGGTGGAGAGTGACGAGTGACACATCTTCAACAAAATGGGAGGAACACCATCCGGGCCCAAACCCTTACTAATATCCAACATAGAGAGCTCACGTGAGACGTCGTTAACCGATATATGCAGAGAGCCTATGGATAAAATATCCTGAATTGGGTAAGACGGCACTTTTGAGGCAGGTGGATCAAAGACTGAGGAAAAATGGGAGGCAAATAGTTCAGCAATCCCTTCCGGGTCAGAAACTGAAATTGCATCGAGATGCATAACAGTTGGGAGATCATTTTTACCTTTCGTGTAATTGATATGGTTCCAAAATGACTTGATATTAAGAGTAAGGGAGTTTTGAATTGAGTCAATGTATGATTTATAAAGAGCATATGATTGCACCTTGCTCTGAGGTCTGAAAAAATTGTATATGCGACCAATCCTCCAGATGCCTTATAACGTGCGTGAGCAATATTTTTGGAGCGGATTGAATTTATTAAAGCATTATTGAACCATTTAGGATATAAGTAATTAAAATATTTGGTTTTGGGAACATATTTATATAGATCAATAGCCTTACTTAGGATTGTATAAAACATTTTGACTGCTGATTCAATAGGCAAGGACAGGCACTCATGCCAGTCGAACGATGCGAAGAACAAGTTCATCCTCTCGTAATCTCCCCTCTTGAAGTTATAGGCGAAGCGGTGTGCCGGCCTAGAGATCCCCGCTGAGAGTGAGCAAGAAACCAATATATCAATTGGTGGGTGGGCTGGATCAATATCAACAATAGGCACAGCCAGATTTACAACAGTGTGATCGATATTAGTCAGAAGTAAATCCAAGACATTCCCAGATGCGTTTGGTAAATAGTTCAACTGCCTTAGGTTCATAAGAGCGAGAGATTCATGAATGATTCTGCCTCTAGCACTGAGACCGCGATCCACAGACACATCGTTCCACTCGTCCCATCCCACACCCGGAACATTGTATTCACCCATCTGTAGAAGCCGGAAATCCGGGAAAGCTGAGACGACATCATCAACGGCATTAAAGTGTTCCTCGCACAAGGAGACAGGTTGGTAGTCGGGGAGGTATACACACCCCACGATAAGTTTGAAATGTGGGATCACAGCAAAGGTATGCTCAACTGTGTCGGGACAGGCCCATCTAAATGATCTGATTCCACTTGAGACCGCGACCAGAACACCCCCACCAGCTGATTAAAACAGTATTGTTGGAGGTCGAACGGACTGTACGGTATATTTGGTAATTTGACAAAAACAATTCCTGTGATGCGACATTCTCCGAAAGCCAAGTTTCGGAAAAAAGAAGAATATCATAGGAAAGGAAAGCATTTTGTTAACGCAGGGTTGATAACTTCGTATTCAGGCCTCGTACATTCTGGTAGTAAATAGCTAGGGTTTTTGGCTCGGTTTCCCGCCTCCCTGAAAATGGGATCGATAGTAATATCGATGGGATTGATAGTAATATCCTTTTCACCACCTTCCACACGCTGCACTCTGCGTTGTGCACGGAGATCGGCCAAGTATTTGCGTTGTGCAGGAGTGCGGTCGGCAGAAGGTGAAAGTAATGGTGGCGTGGCGGCACGGTTTTTGGCCAGTACACTGGTGGCAACCGACGAATCCTCAAAGATGACCTTTAATGGGCGTGTTTTATCACCAACGTGAGTACCTAGTCGGGACAAATGTAATTGAAGGTCAGCGAATTCAGGTGGAAGTTGGAGTAGGGACGCCTTCAACCTCAGTACAACATCCTCCAGAGCCTGCAAAGAGTCGCCAAGAGTGGACTCCGGGAAATTGAAAACTACTATGTTTTGCGACCTCCTTCGACGATCCTCCATCTCAGCAACAGCCTTCTCAATATCTAGACCAGAAGAACCGGCCCCAGCTGATGAACTTGCATTATGGAGGGACTTATCGAGGGAAGCAACACGCTGAACAAGCTTTTCATTTTTAATGCTATCCAGGTCAGTTTTTATTTCATCGACGCGGCCAGCAAGTGCATCGTACTTAGCCAGACACGAATCAATCTTAGTATCTATATTACTCATCATGGCTAAAAGCTCCTGCTTGGAAGTCGACATATCAGTTCTCATCGCTACCATAAGGGCAGTCAGCGTATCCCTCTCCGTAGTTTGCAACGCGCCGCCGGTACTATCAGACGATTGGGCTAGACGGGGCCTGCAGAACATACTTTTCCAAGTAGCAGTCGCTGCCTGTCTCATCTTTCGTAAACTTAATTCGCTCATGCCACCACAGCCGAAATGGAAGGATTTCGAACAAGTAGAACACTTCAAAGTATCCTCCGCCAGAAGTGGATCTTGGCACTTGGCACAGCTCATTTTTTTTTAAATTTTAGTTTAATAGCAGGCGATAACTCTGTTGGTAGGCTATAACGCTACACCCCGGGACCTTGCGGGTTAGTATGATATTAAGCACGCCTTTGTGGCAGACGATCAAGGTTGCAATAAGTTTGTGCCGGAACAAGATCTGCCTAGAAGCGAAACGAACGTCAGGCCGATGAGGGGCACCCGTAGAGAAGGGGACTTATTATCTTAACTCACGATCTCCATGCGACTCCTCCGCAGCTGTTAATCAGGTTTGGTACCGTCAGGAATTCAGTCACCGTGGGCCCAATACCTAATAGAAAACGATCGTAGATGCGGCAAATGAAACTCGCGAAACAGGGTGAGTATGCAAAAAATGGCCAAAACCGATGCAGGGGAAACACAGACACCAATGCGAAGAACTGAGAGCTATTATAGACGTTGTTGCCGACCGAACGAATAGACTGAGAATAGACAAATGCGAATAGACAAACGAATAGACAAATTATTACACAATGGCAAATTATTACACAACTGCAAATTATTACAAAACGGTAAATTATTACACAACGGTAAATTATTATACCGTGGTAAATTATTACACAACGGTAAATTATTACACAACGGCTCATCTACCAAGAAGGGGCTGGATTTTGTTGATAGGTACTTTTGCAACTTGAACAACCGTTGACGTATTATTGATGGGCAAATTATTACACAACGGTTCATTATTCTATCTCCGTCGACGGGGAAGCTATACAGGTAAATAATTACACAACGGTTTAGGTAGGTACCTAGTAACGTGTACGGGGTTAGGTACTAACCTACGGAGGGTCCGCCATCTACATAATATGTGTAGAGTAGTACATAAATATGTTATATAAAAGGGTTATCTATACGGAGACCTGTGATCTGTAACAGGAGGGTATTCTGTACAAAATAATAAACCGTTGTGCAGGGATTTGCAGCGTTTTTAAATAGTTCTCGAACTTGGGAGTTTTCTGAGTCCACCCAGAGCATTGTACATCCAGCCGTTCGTTCACAGTATTCCCGGGCTGGCTCAATACTCTATTTAGGGCATCTGTACATGTAAATTGTTACACAACGCTCATTATTGGTAAATTATTACGAAACGGTTATTATTGGTAAATTATTACACAACGGTTTATTATGGTGTAAATTACCACGCAACGGTAAATTATCATACAACGGTAAGTTATTACACGACGGTAAATTTTATTATCGTATCTACGCACGGTTTAAGTATAATTATCTACGCAGAGGGGGCATCTATACAAGTAAGTTATTACACAACAGTTTATTATTTACATTATGCTTCATGAAGCATAATGAATGATTGAATAAATTATTGAATCCCGCGCATTTGTATGATACTTTAATCCCCGGGCCGGCTCAGTACTCGATTTAGGGCTTTCCTGGGGGAGCGAGGGTACTGACCATAGAAAACAGTGATCTAGGCAGAAGGAGCATCTAGATACAGGGTGGTCCTTAATGAACGTACCACCCTTTCAATTTCGTTGGTTGTGGAGAAATCAAAAAACTTGTCGAAGTAACCTCCCCTTATTTTTTTGCAAAAAATTCAAAAATTGCAGTTTGAAGCGTCGCGCATGCGCGCAAATGCGCGCTGCGCGCACCAACTTTGTTTTTTCAAATGGAACTCCCCAATTTTTATTGCAGATTCGCATTCTACATCGAATTTCATGAACATTTTACTTCTACAACTTTTTTTTCCACTGCGCGAAACGGGCGCCAGGAGCGTTCAAAGTTGCTAAAGTCATCAAAATTGCGCAAAACATGGATTATGGTAAACCCCAAGTGTGGCACATGACTTTACATTGTTTTTCAGCGCTGATTCACGTGGTGCTGTCAGTTTTTAGATTTAGCTCAGTTTTTTCGATTTTATGCCCTTAATCTACGTTTTTTGGTGAAATATTACAGTTTTTCCGAAGTACTTATCAACTTTGGCAGTAGATTTATTTTCCCTCGCCCTTTCGCAACCCTGGCTTGGGACCGGCTAAGGCGGGCTTAAAAATAAATCACACTCCTCGATAATTTTTCTGCTGAAATACGACAAAAACAGTTCCTTCTTTTTTAAAAAAGAATAAAAGAAAAAAAAATAAGAAGAGCGGTTAGTGACGTCTCGTCACAAAGTGCAGCAGATAAGCAGTCCGAGAATCGAGAAATCCGAGTTGTTTACTGTGATGATCCAGCGGGAGCTAAAAGTAGAAATAAATACACGAGACTACTTGAGTCGGTTTGTGTGGTCAAATGACAATTTATTGGCAGTTCACAGCTTCTTTTATACCCCTTGATACATCCCCAGAGAGGGGTAGGGGAACCCCGCTCTGGGAAGCCGTTAGACGCGGCTTATAATGCAAGCGACGCTATTTACATAGTGTTAGGGAGCAGCCGATCACCACACTGCTCCCCCCAGAATTGAAGTTAAATACTGCAATTATGTAAATGGCGATGAATCTTGTTGATGAGGCGTCGGTGTTGGTGAAAGAGGCTTCGTGTGAGCTGTGTAGTTGCCGTGTAGGTGGGTGGCTTGAGGAGTTCGTGGTGTCTTGCCGTCGTGTGTTAGCGGCGGCTGCGGTGTGGGATGCGTGAACGTGCTCCGTTGCGGTCTAGCTGGAAGCGTCGAGGGCGATGTTTAGGAGAGCGCTGGAACGGGCGGCTGGAAGAGGTGATCTTCTGAGGCGGCTTGAATGGCGAGGCAGGAGGTGCCGGAGCAGGTGACGTCGGCCGCGCCTGGAGTAACGGCTGCGCCTGGGTCCCAGTGAAGACGGTGTCGGGACAGGCCTGTGTCCCAGGGTGTGATAGGCCGTGTTTGTGACGGAAGACCGGGCGCTGTAGAGCTGTAGGTAAGTACGGCCGGGGCGCTGAGTCGGGCCAGGATGTGCCAGTGTTACAGCTCTCTCGAGGACATGGTTTCGTTGCCTCGAAGGCGGCTTCGGAGTCGTGAGTGCAGTGGAGTAGGCGTTTATTATGTCGCTTACGGGCGGCCGTTCGATCGGGCAGATGTGTAACGCCGCTGGGTGATACGATGTGGCCGAGGAATTCGACGGAGGTGCGGGCTAGTTGACACTTCGACTTGTTGACTTGGAGGCCGTATTTTGTTAGAGTATCGAGTAGTAATTTTACGTGTGTAAAATGTTCCTCGATATCTCTCGAAGCTACTGGAAGGTCTTTGTAGACGGTGGTCCTATTGAGAGGCTGCGTTGAAGGCAGAGGTTGTCGGTGGTGCTGGATCACCTGCAACTCCTCGTTGACGGTAGCCACGCGAGGATGAGGGAGAAGGGTATGAGGCGGTTCCGGTGTCTTCGTAGCTCTGGTCTCCATTTTCTTCTTTGATGTTCCTCAAGGTGTGAATCCAAGGAATGAATGCTCCGTTGATGGTCGCTCTGGTTAAGTAGGCAGCGGAAACGGCGAGATGTTCTCTGGTTGGTTCGCTGGAGAGTCGATAGCTGGTTGGTCGTGGATCTGACGAGTGGTGGAGGGCGTAGGCGGTTCGCTGTCGATCGCAGGAGGCGAGAAGCCGGGGCGAGAGGTGTATTAACTTCGCCGGTGTTGCGTTCGTAGAAGGCCGGGGCGAATGTGCGTGTCTCACGCCGAGTTGTCGCGGTAGGCTGAAGATCGCAGGGGGCGAGAAGCCGGGGCGAGAGGTGTATTAACATCGCCGGTGTTGCGTTCGTAGAAGGCCGGGGCGAAGGTGCGTGTTGAGCCGTCGCAGGAAGCGAGAAGGCGGGGCGCTGATCGCAGAAGGCGGGAAGCCGGCGAAGTTGCGTGTTGAGCCGACGCAGGAATCGAGAAGGCGGGGCGCTGATCGCTGAAGGCGGGAAGCCGGCGAAGGTGCGTGTTGAGCCGTCGCTAGAGGCGAGAAGGCGGGGCGCTGTTCGCAGAACGCCGGTGAAGGTTGCGTGTTCGTCGTCGGGGTGACCAGTGTGATGATCCAGCGGGAGCTAAAAGTAGAAATAAATACGCGAGACTACTTGAGTCGGTTTGTGTGGTCAAATGACATTTAATTGGCAGTTCACAGCTTCTTTTATACCCCTTGATACATCCCCAGAGAGGGGTAGGGGAACCCCGCTCTGGGAAGCCGTTAGACGCGGCTTATAATGCAAGCGACGCTATTTACATAGTGTTAGGGAGCAGCCGATCACCACATTTACCTTTTGTGATTCAATCGTATTCAAACGCTTTTGGTACCATAACATTCATGATTTCTCAGAGTATCCTTCTGGATGCAGGAACCAAGCCACTTTTTTCTTAAAAAAAGACCATGTTTCTGGCTGTTATTTCGGGTTCATCAAGTCCAATAAAAAACACCACGTGATTATTTTTAAGCCCGCCTTAGCCGGTCCCAAGCCCGGGTTGCGAAAGGGCGAGGGAAAATAAATCTACTGTCAATGTTGATACCTACTTCGGAAAAACTGTAATATTTCACCAAAAAACGTAAATTAAGGGCATAAAATCGAAAAAACTGAGCTAAATCTAAAAACTGACAGCACCACGTGAATCAGCGCTGAAAAACAACGTAAAGTCATGTGCCACACTTGGGGTTTACCATAATTCATGTTTTGCGCAATTTTGATGACTTTAGCAACTTTGAACGCTCCTGGCGCCCGTTTCGCGCAGTGGAAAAAAAAAGTTGTCGAAGTAAAATGTTCATGAAATTCGATGTAGAATGGGAATCTGCAATAAAAATTGGGGGGTTCTATCTGAAAAAACAAAGTTGGTGCGCGCAGCGCGCATTTGCGCGCATGCGCGACGATTCAAACTGCAATTTTTGAATTTTTTGCAAAAAAATAAGGGGAGGTTACTTCGACAAGTTTTTTGATTTCTCCACAACCAACGAAATTGAAAGGGTGGTACGTTCATTAAGGACCACCCTGTATAGGTATAATTAATAAACCGTTGTGAGATAATTTACTGCTTTCTTTTTCTTTTTACAGATTATCTCTGATAATATTGATAGTGCCATTTAATTTTCTTGCTTCACCTGCTACATTAGGTACTTCTAGTGGTATTATACAAATTTAGGGTGATTTCAGACAATTTCCCCCAGATTTTTTACTCATAAAAAATGAATTTCGGGAGCAACCTTCGCTCCAACCTCAATTCTTCACTCTTCGGTCCAAATAATCTTAATATTCGGTCTTCTCGCCCTAAACAACATGGAAAACGATACCCCACAAGCTCGTGTTCACTAAAACCTCCAACCTCAAAAACCCTATTTGTACACCCTTTTTTCTCCCATAACACCCCTGAGTGTATTCCGATCGAGCTGCCGAGCTTCGGAGCACTACTAGAATCCAAATGGTTCCCAAATGTGGACCCAAACTGTGTGCGGAAGAACGACGATTTTAGATCAAAATTTAACGCAAATTTATGGCTAAAACTTAGTCAAAACCTCAATTTTCAGCCCATCGGCCTTATCAGGTGGAATAAACCGGTCCCCGTGAGATCACCGATGTTAAGATACCTGGAGGTCGTTAGCACTTGGATGGGTGACCGCCGTGACACGTGATGACGCGTCCAACAATGACCCATGTAGCTGTTGGACGAACCCCTCACCACTCAAGAGGGCGAGGCAATGAGTAGCCAAGTAAAGAGCGAAATGATCACACCGATTTCTGATCCTCTCATTAGAGGACAGCTGATGAGGTCCGCGACGCTGGCAGGGCAGTCGGACGAAAAGACCTAGCCTGTTTACTTTACTTTACCTCTGTGTTCCACTTTGGTCAAAATCGACTTCAGATTTGGTCTTCTCGTCCCAAAAACATGGAAAACGATACGTCAAAAGTTCATGTTAATGTAACGCAAAAAATACCTTTTTATGCCCATTTTTTACCCATAACACCCTTGGGTATATTCCGATCGGGTTGCGAAATTTCGGACAAAACTAGGGCCCAAATGGAGCATGTGTGCGAAAGAACGATTTTTTAGACCGGAAATAAAGGCGGTAAGCGTAATACGGCGGCGGCGTACGGCGTCCGGTGGACGGACATTGCATTTTGGTTTATTATTTTGTGAATAATACAACTATGTATTCGCTGAGCAAACATTTTTCATAACACCCCCTCAAATTTTTTCCTTTTACGTTTCAAAGTATGTAGATTCCGAAAATGCAATGACCTTCCGCCGTACGCTGTACCCCGCACCCCGTATCATGCATATCGGCTTCGTTTTCGGTCTGAAAAATTCGTTCTTTCACACACAGGCTCCATTTAGGCCCTAGGTGCGAAATTTTGCAGCCCGATCGGAATATACTCAGGTGTGTTATGAGTGGAAAATGGGTATAATATTGGTATTTTTGTTTTTTATTAACATGAGCTTTTGAGGTATCCTTTTCCATGCTTTTTGGACGAGAAAACCGAATATGAAGTCGATTCTGACCAACGAGTGAAGACCTGAATTTCTAACAAAGTTTCTTACTTAAATTTACCATAACTCTGTCTAAAATCTTGGTCCGCACACATATTGGGCCCTCATTTGGGTCCTAGTTGTGCTCCTAAGCTCGGATTGGAATACATCCAGGGGTGTTATGGGAGAAAAATGGGTGTAAAAATAGGGAGTTCCGCGGGTTCAGCTCCCAAAATTAATTTTTTATCAGTCAAAACCCAGGAATTTGCCTGAAATCACCATAAATTTGAATGATCACACTGGATGTGGTATTAACAGTCGGATCAAGACAATTGAATGGAACTATCAATAATGACAGATAGTCTGTCAAAAAAAAAGGGAAAAAGAGGCTAATTCGTGTTTTTGGGGGCCAAAATCTGTGGGAACCATAAAAAACGCTGCAAATCCCTGCACAACGGTTTATTATTTTGTATAGAATACCCTTCTGTTACAGATCACAGCTCTATGTATAGATAACCCGTCTATATAATATGATATGTACTATTCAATTATATGCATATTATGTAGATCGCAGACCCTCCGTAGGTTAGTACCTAACCCCGTACTCGTTACTAGGTACCTACCTAAATCACGAGTTAAATGTTGCTAAAATAATTCTGCCGATGACAAACAGTACCTAACAAAAAGAAACACACATAATGAAGTTCTGAAAAGAAATTGTTGATGAGGAGTGAAAAAAGTTTCAAAAGTACCTACCAACAAACTCCAGCCCCTTCTACGTAGATGGTATAATGAACCGTTGTGTAATAATTTACCGTTGAGTAATGATTTACCGTAGTAATAATTTACCCATCAATAATACTTCAACGTTTGTTCAAGTTTCACTACCTACCAACAAACTCCAATAGAGCCATCATTTTTCAAATTAAATAATATCACAGAACAACCAACTCGACTTCATACTCCGCCAATATAATCAGGTGATCCCTACCAATGATTGGCCGTATTCACAAATTCCTATTGTGGGCGCGTCTCTGGTTACGAGATTTGGTTTGGATTGTATACAATTTCATTCACACTGGAGTCGAAAATGCCTGTCGGTGCAAACTTCGGGGCCTTACTGTGAACGAACGGCTGGACGTACGATGCTCCGGATGGTCTTAAAAAACTCGCAAGTTCAAGAACTATTTAAAACCGTAAAAATATTTACGTAAAAAAATTGTATAGGCGTTTTGAAAATTTCAACCCCTATTTTGAACCCCTTAGAGATGACTCACAGTAACGTTGAGCTTCGAGGACCAACTAGACGCCGAACGGGACCTATAACCCGAATTTCATCAATTTTTTTCATGGTAACTAAGAAAAGTGGCCCGTACGGCGTACGGCGTACGGCGTACGGCGTACGGCGGACAGACAGAAATATTTTTATTGCAGTTTTGGATTCTACATACTTTGAAACGTAAACCATCAAATTTTGAGGGGGGGTAAGAATTTTTTTTTTCATGCTCGATTCCAATGGTTCATTATTGAAAATAATAAACCAAAATAACCATTTCAATAATTGCGCATGAAAGACATATTAGTTATACAGCAACATTTCTGTAGTCATGCCAGTAGAACAATAAACCCAAGCGACATCGACTTTGCAGCGTTTTCTGAATCTGCGCACCTTCAAACGTAAAGGAAAAAATTTTGAGGGGGTTTTATAATTTTTTTTTTTTGCTGAGCGAATACATAGGTGTATTATCCACAGAATAATAAACGAAAATATTGGATTTTTTTTCTTCCTTGGTATCATTGGTGATATCATTTGGATTTTATTTACTTAAAATTTATTTCTCTGAAGCCTGACTCTTTCTTTCTTCTGTGATGACTGACGTCACGCTGCTTTGTGTGGTTATCTCATTTCACCTGTTGTACGGCCTCGAAGTCAATTATTTTGAGGTGATTTCGAGTAAATTTTGTACATTTTTAATTGAAATGTCGGCGTTTTATAGCATTCCATTCCTAGTTTTAGAATGAGATCCGTTCACTTGTTTTTCATCAACAGAACTTCCTTGCAATGAAAACCGCAATGAAAACCGCTTGCTGCTTGATTGAATTTCTCTCACAGTTCATCGTCCAGCAGCTCCAAATGAAGGGTTGATTATAGCAAATATTTTACCAATCTGGCTTTCTGTTGTATGGGGTTTGTTGTCTGAGTGCGCCGGCAATGGCTTTGCATGAGTTAGATGACGATGGGAGTGCAAAATCTGGGACCTGGTACCTACAACTATGCGCCAAGTGCACTGAAATTAGGCGTATATGCCCAGAAACACCACAATGCCTACCTGCTTATGGACTCATGTTATAAAATTCAAATATTATATTTTCTTCCACTCTCATTTTACTTCAAAAATTTCATGTTGGTTTGAGGTCATAATGACGAGAATAGTTCCTCGAAAAGATAGGTATATTCAAGAAGGTTTGGTACAATGAATCCTCCACGAATTCATTAGCCCCCATGATGGTTCCGTTCAGTTCAAAGGGGCTCCTGTAAGTAGAGTCAACAGGCGGCGGAGTGAAAGGGGGTTCAGTGCGCTGGTTCGCAAACAAGGCTAGTTCCTACCTACCCACTTCGTGCCTTTGGGTTACGGTGGTTACCTCCCTCCGGCCCGTACAACGTTACTCAAATGCGCACGGGTAATAGATTGGAGGTGCATTAAAGGGGTAGTAAACACTGATTAAGTTCTGAGCTTCATTGCTGGCCTTAGCGTCAATATGGTGGCTTCTCTCGTCAAACAGCCCAGAGACTCATGTATAATGGGCGGTAGGAAACATGTATTTATACCACCAAATAGGTAGACTACATTATCACCACAAGGCGAGTTTACAGGATAATACATATATATTTTGTAAGAGCCCCTGAAGTTGAGAGAAACTAAGTATACGAATAGTGATGCTATGTTACCAGTTTCAAACTATTCAGTCTTACACACGAATGGGGCTATGGACTAACCGATTCGAAAGCAAGGCGCACCACCGTCGTTACATTACCATTGCAGCAGCTCCATCTCTTGAAGGAAGCGAAAAAATCACTCAGGTATAAGCACATCGCCCGTTTTATGATGAAAGATAAAGTTCCCACTCTTCGGTATATAATAGGTATAGTAATTCGGAAAACAAATTTCACCATTCAGTCCTTGTAAAAATACTGAACCTCTAGTACTTCCTCCTAAATGAAGCAGGCAACCTTCTGACAAACTAGGCTATCTCATACGTATCTAGATGAGTGGGTGAGCTGGTGGCCAAGTGGACTGGGGCTGGGACAGCAACTGAGATCGTTGTCGGCCTTTGGCCAAATCCATGATACCATGATCTCAACCATGTTTTTCTTGTGAAGATATTCCTCTTATTTTCCTCTTGATTTTGGTGATTCAGATTTTTGCTTTCTGCATTTTTCCATCCGATCCCCCGATAGTCACCGAAGCCAATGGCCAAGACTTTCGTCAGGAAGTACCAGCTAGATCCTGAAACCCAACAAAGAAAAAACCTGTCCCTCCTATTAGTACCAAACTACTAGGTATTTTAAACTACTAGATATTAATATTGCCGAGAAAGTATAGGCATAGTATCTGAGGACTAGATTTATTTTTCAAGACCATTATATATATATATATATATATATATATATAATTTTTTGTGTCTTTCGGCAGTGAATTCAGGATGGTCTGAAACGGATTTTGGTATACAAATCTTTATATATATTTTGGTAAATATATATATATATATATATATATATATATATATATATATATATATATATATAATATATAATCGATCCGTTTTCGTTCTGCTACATGAGCATTGCATGTGAGCTTTATGAGTATTAAACTACCTGTGAGTATAATTAAGGATGGGTATTTCTGGCTCTGATATTGCCCTGTGTTCATGGTAGTGCTCCTCTTCGCTGCACTACTATAATAAGCTGCCTGTAAAAAGCAACATTCAGGGCTTCTGCTCACACCTCAGCCCCATACGCAGCAGAACTGGATGCACCACTGACATCTTCGTTTGCATGGCCTTGGCCCATTTATGTTTCTGTTCAGGGATTAAGTGCGGTTGTCCGCTGTGATGATCTTGGTGTTCAGCGGGATGCCTAGGTGTTTCCTTGCTGGCTGCCTTCAGAACTCCGTACCTTTATTCTGCACAGGCAGAATGATAAGTATGCTTTTACAGGTAAAATCAACTACCTCTGTCATAGCGATATGCACACCCATCCATTTCTTGGTCTTTCTCATTACCTACTTATTTGATTAGCGATTGAACCAATTCAGGAAAAAGGAAACAATCTTCCGTCACTACCCGTTGGAAAACTCTGAGCAACTCCATAGATGAACTTTAGATTTGACCTTTCGTTATTTTATTACACCCATGGTGCCTTAGCTGTAGTTTTACAATTAACGAGCCTTCACTAGGAATCCTGACACTCCGATTATCGGATTAATTCCAATGGTTTTTTTTCCAAATAAGGAAGAAATTTCGGTTTGCAATATAGCTCTATCAATTAGCTGTACATATTATGACTTAAATTCACTTTTCGACTCAATTAGGCGAAAAAGTTCACAGCTGAGAAATTCCTCGGCCCAGATGCTTAGAATACTACGTAGCTTTAAAGAAAATATCCTTGTACCGCACTCAGCTTGAAAACGCTACTTTTAATCCACCGATGGAAACAAATTAAACACATTTTCTAAGTGGGTTTGCCGAGAACACACCGCAGTTATTCTCGAAGGATTTTTTCCCTCTCTTCTCATTCTTTTATTTTCTTTCGTCTCCCACAATCGTGCCACGCTCTGCCCTTCTTTTCTTTCATTGATACTTTCAGAAAACCCTAATATAACCTCACTCGACCCTTCCAGTACGCATTTTTCCCCGCCAACTTCCGCGCTGAGGGAAAGTTTAATCGTCGGGCCTCCTTGCTTAATGTTGTCGAAACGAAAAGGACTTTAATGCGAACCTCTTAAAGTTTATTACTCTGGTAACAAGAAGGCTTGTAGAGTGATTCCATTGCGACTGTTCCATCTAATTAAAATAAAGTCCCGTCCCGCCACTCCTCCGGGATCGTCTTTCCCCGTTATAGTATAATTCACCATAGTCTAATCTGGATTAGAGGCAGTAATGGGGTTGAGAGCCTCGGATCCTCGTGGCCCAAGCTAAAACTCTGAACCTGTTATTAACAAGGGACTTTTGGCTTTATTTCGTACTCGGTTAATTTCCCCGGAGTCGTTTCCGGAATCCGATGAGAGCAGTTCAATCACATTGATTAGATACTGAGTTAATCCGGGTTTAGAGTTTATCACGGCGAAAAATGACTGACCAACGTTTCAAGTAGTTCGGAAGATGTGGACCAGGTGGATCCACGCTCAACCTTACAGTATTCCAACAACTCATAAAGAAACCAACATCCCAACCATCTACCGAAGTCAGTCGAAAATGAACAAGGTCCACAAATAAGCGATCGAATTTGCACAGTCACAAATCTGCTGTACTCTGGTCGCCAATGCACCCTTTTAAACATATATTTTAATGTTCTTGAGAAAGTATCAAACTAAATCGATCATAACCGGGGATGTAGCGTTCCAAGGCATGCAGCAGCTGATGTTATCTCTGGTCGCCAATACACCCTTTTAAACATATTATATTTTAATGTTCTTGAGAAAGTATCAAACTAAATCGATCATAACCGGGGATGTGGCGTTCCAAGGCATGCAGCAGCTGATGTTATCTCTGTTCGCCAATACACCCTTTTAAACATACATTTTAATGTTCTTGAGAAAGTATCAAACTAAATCGATCATAACCGGGGATGTGGCGTTCCAAGGCAGCTGATGTTATCTCTTCGATCGCTGTGAAATTTGCAGATGTAGAGGATCAACAGAGACACAACTTGCATGTTTCTGAAAATTTCAGCACTATTGAAAAAACGCTGCATGTTATTACACAACAGTTTATTATTTACCTGTATAGATAATCCTTCTGGTAGATCATTGTTTTCTGTGGTCAATACCTACCCTCGAGCTCCTCCCAGAAAAGCCCTTAACCAAGTAGTAGAGCTGGCCCGGGAATTATCCTATCATAAAAATGCAAGAGGAAGTTTGTGATTAAAATGATTGATTACAATTCATTGCGGGTCATCTTCTTCCAATGATCTTATGCCAGTTTATTGCATTGAATTGCATGCAATCTATTGCAAATTTGAGTCCCAACTGAATTCCGAAAAATTGATCGATTGATTGAAATTCAATGCCAATTAAAGTCCAGTTCCAATTGAAATCCCGTTCCAATTAAAATATCCATTGAAAACCATTGGAAACAATTGAAAACTATGAATAACCCCCCAAAAGGGCGCACGATTGTTGCGGCGCCCCTAGCAATGATGTCTGGGCTGAATGTATAAAATTTGATTCACCCTCCTGTGGACAAAGCCTGTCGGTGCCAACTTCAGAGCTTACTGTAAACGAACGGCTGCACGCACAATGCTCTGGGCGGTCTTAAGAAACTCCCATGTTCAAGAACTATTTAAAAACGTAAAAGAATTCGAGATAACGGCGTCCTGGAGATTTAAACTCATATTTTTCACCCCTTAGAGACGACTGAAAGTAACGCCGAGCTGCGAGGACAACTTAGACCCGAAATGGGACCCACCAGCCAAATTTCATTAATTTTGGTTCATGGCAACTAAGAAAAGTGCAAACGACGGCGTACGGTGGACAGACCGAAATTTTGGTTTTTATTTTCAATAATAAACCTTTGGAATCGAGCATGACAAAAAATGGTTAACCCCTCCTCAATATTTGATGGTTTGCCTTTCGAAGTACGTATAATCCGAAAATGTGATATACTTAACGCTGCAAATTACTACACAACGGCTTATTATTAACCTGTGTAGACGTCCCTTCTGCGTAGATCGCTGTTTTCTCTGGTCAATACCCTCGAGCCGGCCCGGGATTATAGTCAGGTGCTACCTAGCGATGATATCTGGGCCGGATTTATACCGTTCGATTAACGATCTTGTTGTCGAAGCTTTTCGGTGCACACGAACGGCTGGTCGTACAATGTTCCGAGTGGTCTCAGAAATTTCTCTAGTTCAAGATCAACATAAAAACTTTAAAAATAATCAAACCTTCCATTGAAAGCTTTCGAGCTACGGCGTTCTGAATATTTCACCACCTATTTTTCATCTCTCAGAGAAGACTGACAGCAACGCCGAGCTTCGAGGAACAGATAGACCCCAAGTGGGACCTACAAACCAAATTTCATTAATTTTGGTTCATAGTAACTGAGACAGAAATTTTTGGTTTATTATTTTCAGTAGTGAACCTATGGAATCGAGCATGAAAAAGAAACAAAAAATTAAAACGCTGCAAATCCCTGCACAACGGTTTATTATTTTGTACAGAATACCCTTCTGTTACAGATCACAGCTCTCTGTATAGATAACCCGTCTATATAATATAATATGTACCTACTACTCTGTAGATATTATGTGGATCGCAGATCCTCCGTAAGTTAGTACCTAACCCCGTACTTGTTACTAGGTATCTACCTAAATCACGAGTTAAATGTTGCTAAAATAATACAGCTGATGACAAACAGTAACTAAAACGGCAAAAAGAAACGCAAATAATGAAGTTTTTAAGGAAAATTGTTGATGTGGAGTGAAATAGATGCCCCTTCAGCGTAGATCACCGTTTTCTAAGGTCAACACCTAAAATGAACCGTTGTGTAATAACTTGCCCATCGATAATACTTCAACGGTCGTTCAAGTTGCAAAAGTAACGATAACAAAATCCAGCCCCTTTTTGGTACATGAACCGTTGTGTAATAATTTGCCCTCGTGTAATAATATACCGTTATGTAATAATTTACCGTTGTGTAATAATTTGCCGGTGTGTAATAATTTGCCGTTGTGTAATAATTTACCAATGTGTAATAATTTACTCATCAGTAATACTTCAACGATTGTTCAAGTTTCACAAGTAACAACCAACAAAATCCAATAGTCCATCACTTATCAAATGAAATAATATCACAGAACAACCAACTCGACTTCATGAAGCCATCCTTGATTATAATCAGGTGCTCCCTAGTGATGATATCCCGACCGGATTTATACCGTTTGATTCACGATCGTGTTGATGAAGCTTTTTGTTGCACACGAACGATTGGAAGTACAATGCTCCGGGTGGCCTCAAAAAAAGAAAGTTTTCGAGATACGGCGTTCTGAAAATTTCAACCCCTATTTTGAACCCCTTAGAGATGACTGACAGTAACGCCGAGCTTCGAGGACCAACTAGACCCCGAACGGAACCTATAACCCGAATTTCATCAATTTTTTTTTCATGGTAACTAAGAAAAGTGGACCGTACGGCGTACGGCGTACGGCGGACAGACAGAAATATTTTTATTGCATTTTTGGATTCTACGTAACTTGTAACGTAAACCATCAAATTTTGAGGGGGGGGCGAGAATTTTTTTTCCTTGCTCGATTCCAATGGTTCATTATTGAAAATAATAAACCAAGAATAAAAAATTAATTCACCCTTAAAATTCGATGGTTTACGTTTCAAGGCATGTAGAATCAGAAAATGCAATACAATATTTTCTGTCGTTCCGCCGTACGCCGCATTTCGCACTTTTCTTAGTTACCATGAACCAAAATGAGTGATATTTGGTTTGTAGGTCCCGTTCGGGGTCTAGTCGGTGTCGAAGGTCGGCGTTACTTCCAGTCATCTTTAAGGGGTGGAGAATTTTCAGAACGCCGTAGCTCAAAAACTTCCAATTGTAGGGTATGGTTTTGGTTTATTATTTTCAATAATGAACCAATGGAATCGATCAAGAAAAAAAAAAGTATTACCCCCCCTCAAAATTTGATGGTTTACGTTTCAAGATATATATAGAATCCAAAACTGCAATAAAAATATTTCGGTCTGCCCGCGGTACGCCGTACGCCGTACGGGCCACTTTCCTTAGTTACCATGAATGAAAATTGATGAAATTCGGGTTATAGGTTCCGTTCGGGGTCTAGTTGGTCCTCGAAGCTCGACGTTACTGTCAGTCATCTCTAAGGGGTTCAAAATAGGGGTTGAAATTTTCAGAACGCCGTATCTCGAAAACTTTCGATTGAAGGATATTGTTTTTTTTACGTTATTAAATTTGTCTTGAGCTAAATAATTTTTTGAGACCACCCGGAGCATTGTACGTCCAGCCGTTCGTGTGCACCAAAAAGCTTCGTCAACACGATTGTGAATCAAACGGTATAACTCCGGCCCGGATATCATAACTACGGAGCATCTGATTATAATGAAGGATGGCTGTATGAAGTCGAGTTGTTTGTTCTGCGATATTATTCCATTCGACAAGTGATGGACTACTGGATTTTGTTGGTAGGTACTTTTGAAACTTGAACAAACGTTGAAGTATTATTGATGGGTAAATTATTAAACAACGGCAAATTATTACACAACGGTGAATTATTACACAACGGTAAATTATGACACCACGGTAAATTATTACACAACGGTAAATTATTACACAACGGCTCATCTACCCAGAAGGGGCTGGATTTTGTTGATAGGTACTTTTGCAACTTGAACAACCGTTGAAGTATTATTGATGGGTAAATTATTACACAATGGCAAATTATTACACGACGGTAAATTATTACACAACGGCTCATCTTCCCTGAAGGGGCTGGATTTTTTTGTTCGGTACTTTTGCAATTGAACAACCGTTGAAGTATTTTTGTTGGGTAAATTATTACACAATGGCAAATTATTACACAACGGCAAATTATTACACAACGGCTCATCCACCAAGAAGGGGCTTTATTTTGTTGGTAGGTACTTTTGCAACTTTAACAACCGTTGAAGTATTATTGATGGGCAAATTATTACACAACGGTTCATTATTCTATCTCCGTAGAATGGGAACCTATACAGGTAAATTATTACACAACGGTTTAGGTAGGTACCTAGTAACGAGTACGGGGTTAGGTACTAACCTACAGAGGGTGTAGAATAGTACATATGTTATATAGGAGGGTTATCTATACAGAGAGCTGTGATCTGTAACAGAAGGGTATTCTATACAAAATAATAAACCGTTGTGTTGGGATTTGCAGCGATTTTTTAACGTTTTTGAATTGACGTTGAACTAAAGAATTGTTTGAGACCTCCCGGAGCAATGTACGACCAGCCGTTCGTTTGCACAAAAAAGCTTCGTCAACATGATTTTGAGTGAAACGGTATAAATCTGGCCCAGGTATCGTTGCTGTGGAGCACCTGATTATAATCACGGATGGCTGTATGAAGTCCAGTTGGTTGATCTGTAATATTATTTCATTCAAAAATTATGGATCTTCTGGATTTAGTTACCTATTAGGTACTTTCTCTACTTGAGCAAACGTTGAAGTATTATTGGGTAAATTATTACACTACGATTTATTACTTAACTTCTGCTTCATGAATAACTAAAAATAAATGGTGATTGAATTATTGAATCCCGTGCATTTGTATGAAACTATAATTCCGGGGTCGGCTCCAGTAGGTACTCCATTTAGGGCTTTCCTGGGGGGAGTTCCAGGGTACTGGCCATAGAAAACAGTGATCTACGCAGGAGGGGCAATTATACAGGTAAATAATAAACCGTTGTGTAAAAATTTGTAGAGTTTTTTATTGCATTTTTGTCTTCTGCATACCTTGAAACGGAAACTATCATCTTTTGAGGGAGGGTTAAACTTTTTTTTTTCATGCCCGATTTCAAAGCTTCATTATTGAAAATAATATACAAAAAAAACGCGTTGCCGTAGGGGGCGTCTAGCCGCCAGTGGTTTGTGTTCATGACGATACGTTTATTGTCGAATGACGTCTGGGGGACACCCCCAGACCCCCGGATTATACCAGTTTAGATCAAGGATCAAAGCAAGGAAACATGGAACATGTTCTTCGAATAGGTACATGATAACAGAGGATATGGAGATATGTAGAAAAACGTCTGCCAATTCGGGTAGGCACTATCGCCTCCTCACTTGAATCACATGAACGTATAGACTAGTTGGGTAGGTTCGTTATGATACGGGGCCATCTGCGATCCAACCCGCGTGTACCCTCAAAATTTCAGCTCTCTACGACTATTTATCGCGTAGTTAGATGCGTTACAAGGAAACTGTCAACATTTCATGTTTGCGCATGCACAGAGGGAATTAGAGTAAGACTCCAATGAATTTCATATGGAACCATCACAGTATTATACTGATCGACCCTCCAAATGTGAACTCATTTCAACGATAATGAAGGTAGTTATGGGCACTCCATGTATTTCACGTTTGCGTATGGGCAGACTAAACGATTTTGATGATTTTGGAATGGGACCATCTGCAATCCAGCCCGCGTATACCCTCAGAATTTCAGCTCTCTACGACTATTTATCGCGTGGTTAGATGCGTTACAAGGAAACTGTCAACATTTCATGTTTGCGCATGCACAGAGGGAATTAGAGTAAGACTCCAATGAATTTCATATGGAACCATCACAGTATTATACTGATCGACCCTCCAAATGTGAACTCATTTCAACGATAATGAAGGTAGTTATGGGCACTCCATGTATTTCACGTTTGCGTATGGGCAGACTAAACGATTTTGATGATTTTGGAATGGGACCATCTGCAATCCAGCCCGCGTATACCCTCAGAATTTCAGCTCTCTACGACTATTTATCGCGTAGTTAGAAGCGTTACAAGGAACTGGTCAACATTTCATGTTCATGCACCAGTAGATCAAAGTTACATTAAGATTCCAATGAAATTGATTTGGAACAATGAAAGTATTATTCCTGACCGACCCTCCATGTTGTAACTCATGTCAACAATATTTAGGGTAATTATGGGTGTTCCGAAAGTTTTGGTAATTTTTCAATGATTTTGGTATGGGACCATCTGTTCTTTAACCCGCACCTACCCTCGACATTTCAGCCCACTTTGACCATTATGTCGGGTAGTTATTGGTGTTACAAGGAATTACCACAGACAGACAGACACGAACCAAATACGTTCCTCGATGTCTGAAACGGAAAATGGTAGTGGATATTTTCATTTTGAGGACATCAATTTTGTTTTTCCTCAATCATGAACCCAAAGCTTCCCTACCTACGGTAGTGAGGAAGCAAAAGAACTTCTTGAGCCTCGGACCAGCGACCTAACGCACTTCGTCAGGTGCTACAGCTGGAAACGGCGGAACCCCCTCAGCAGTTTCCGGCGGAGTGGGTCTGGCCATACTCGCGGAGAAGGCACCACGTGTGGTAGGAGAGGAGGTTGGTTGGGTGGCATGAGTGGGGTAGAGGGAGAACTGTGCGGGCGATGGGGAGGGAAGCCGACTGTTACGCGGACAGGACGTGGACGCTTTCCAGCCCAATTTACTCCCGTAAAAACATGTCCCGTGTTAAAATTGCTGTCTGTCTGCCGTACGCGGTAAGCCGTACGCCGTCGTTTGGTTTGTAGGTCCCGCTTGGGGTCTATTTGTTCCTCGAAGTTCGGCGTTGCTGTCAGTCATCTCTAAGAGATGAAAAATAGGGGTTGAAATATTCAGAACGTCGTAGCTCGAAAACTTTCAATAGTAGGTCTGATTATTTTTAACGTTTTCAAGTTGATCTTGAACTAATGAAATTTTTGAGACCACTCGGAGCATTGTACGACCAGCCGTTCGTGTGCACCGAAAAGCTTAGACAACAAGATCGTTAATCGAACGGTATAAATCCGGCCCAGATATCATCACTAGGGAGCACCTGATTATAATCAAGGATGGCTGTATGAAGTCGAGTTGGTTGTTGTGATATTATTCCATTAGAAAAATGATGGCTCTTTTGGATTGCAATTATTAACAAACAGTAAATTATTACAAAACGGTTTATTATACTATATATACGCAGAAGGGGCATCTATACAGGTGAATTATTACAGAACGGTTTATCCAACCGGTTATCAAACTTTAATTCCCTGGCCTGCTCCATTACCCGATTTAGGTCTTTCGTGGAGGGAGCTCGAGGGTATTGACCACAGAAGGACAGAAGACAGTGATTTACGCAGGAGGGGCGTCTATACAGGTACCTAAGTAATAAACCGATGTATAATCATTTGCATAGTTTTTTTAATTGAATTTTCGGATTCTACATACCTTGAAACGGAAGCCATCAAGTTTTGATGGGGGGGAGGGGGTAAATTTTTGTCTTTTTTTTCCCCTCCATGCTCGATTCCAAAGGTTCATTACTGTAAATTTTATACCAATAAGAATGTATACAAGACTGCCTACCCCCCATCCTCATAATCAAGCCCTTGTGGTTATGTTGTGATCAATAAATCATTTTATTGATCGAGGAAAATAAGGAACATCAAAGAACAGACTGTTCCGTCCGGTTCCATTGTTGAGAGAGTGCTTATAGCGTACACTTGCCTTTATTTTTCTCCTTGTCATGAATAACTATAATGCGCCAGTTAGGTATTGTGAGTATTGGCACCTTAGACCTAGTTTGTTTTATAGATATACTCATCATTCTTAAATGTCTGGATACCTATCTTCATAATTCACTCTCACTCTTACAAGGGAGTAGAACGTTGGGGGAAGACCCATCGTGGATCTTTCTTCTATAAATAACGAAACTTGGTGATTAACCGCTCACCGAACGCAAACTGAAAGGAAAAGCTCCACGGGCTCTTGGAGCCCTTAATATATCTTTCCATCGCATCAACAAGTGTTTAGCACAGGTTTACCGGCAGTCACTCTGACACAATCACCTTGATGAATCTTTCGTGGTTTCCTCTCCCGAAGTAGACAGGAGTAGGTGTATATGACCTAGCCATAATGGTAAGGAACGCTATTGGTTTATTACTTTCGATAATGAACTAGGTATTGGAATCGAGCATGCAAAAAAAAAAAAATTCTAACCCCCCCTCAAAATTTGATGGTTTGCGTTTCAAGGTATGTAGACTCCGAAAATGCAATAAAAATTTTTCTGTCTGTCCACCGTACGCCTTAGTGGCCACTTTTCTTAGTTACCATGAAGAAAAACTGATGAAATTCGGGTTATAGGTTCCGTTCGGGGTCTAGTTGGTCCTCGAAGCTCGACGTTACTGTCAGTCATCTCTAATGGGTTCAAAATAGGGGTTGGAATTTTCAGAACTCCGTAGCTCGAAAACATTCGATGGAAGGGTTTTTTTAAAGTTATTAAATTTGTCTTGAGCTAAAAAATTTTTTGAGACCACCCGGAGCATTGTACGTCCAGCCGTTCGTGTGCACCTAAAAGCTTCGTCAACACGATCGTGAATCAAACGGTATAAATCCGGCCCGGTTATCATCACTAGGGGGCACCTGATTATAATCAAGGATGGCTGTATGAAGTCGAGTTGGTTGTTCTGCGATATTATTTCATTTGATAAGTGATGGACTACTGGATTTTGTAGGTAGGTACTAAAGAAAAACGGAGTTATTGAAAAAATAGTATATTTCCACTAATACACGAAAAACGCAAAAAACACTGTTATACCGGTTTCGGTGATCAAAACATCGTCAGTAACACACAATAACTTAAGGCACATTGGAGAGGTGACCTTATAAATAGTCAAAAAGTGAAATGTGGCCGATTGGGATTGGTTGTGAAGAAGAATGGTGAAGGGAACAAAGGAAGGGGGGTCGATTCTGATTGGCCCAGGAAGAGAATGCCGGAAAGTGAAAGGAACATGAGGTGAATGGGTGGAGGGGGTTGGAACCAAGCTGTTACCGGAATGAACGCAATAATGGAGAAAAACTTAAAGGAACTACATCATTCAAACCTTTACCCAACCTATCACTCTTAATAATGTCGAATTTTTCAAGTACATCCAACATGCTCCCTTTTGGGCAAAAATGAAGATATTCAATGAACTGTCTGTCTGCAAGATCAAATTGAAGGTATGATTGGATTCATTCGAGTGACGTGCAAAGGCCGAATCACCCTTATTATCCCTGAAATGGGTTTCCACGATTTCTTCGCGAGTGATTTAGTTAATAGGTAGGTACTTCTGAAACTTGAACAAACGTTCAAGTATTATTGATGGCTAAATTATTACACAATGGTAAACTATTACACAACGGCAAATTATTACACAACGGTAAATTATTACATAACGGCAAATTATTTCACAACGGTAAATTATTAGACAACGGTTCATCTACCAAGGAGGGGCTGGATTTTGTTGATCGGTACTTTTGCAACTTAAACAACCGTTGAAGTATTATTTATGGGCAAGTTATTACACAACGGTTCATTATACTTGACCACAAGGGTAAGTATTGACCACATAAAACAGTGATCAACGTAGAAGGGGCATCTATTTCACTCCACATCAACAATTTTCCTTGAGAAATTCATTATTTGCGTTTCTTTTTGCCGTTTTAGTTAGGCACTGTTTGTCATCGACAGAATTATTTTAGCAACATTTAACTCGTGATTTAGGTAGGTACCTTGTAACGAGTACGGGGTTAGGTACTAGCCTACGGAGAGTCTGCGATCTACATAATATGTATAGTACATACTCGTATTATATTATATAGACGGGATATATATATTCGGAGAGCTGTGATCTGTAACAGAAGGGTATTCTGTACAAAATAATAAACCTTTGTGCCGGGATTTGCAGCATTTTTAAGGTCGGAAATTAAACATAGCTCCCACACGATTTGGGAGGTGCAAAACAAAAACGAATATTAGGTTTAGTATGCCTCCTTCCTTTATTCTTATTAGCTTTACGGAATTTAAGTTGAGAGAATTCAATATGTATCATATATTTTTCCACAAACATTCATGTGATGAATTTAAAATTGGCATCACGGTGGTGTGAGGGAAATTGCCCAGGCGGTTATGAGCGAATCACCACCGACGTCTGGGATCTTTTTGGAAGAGGTTTTAGGTGAATTTTGCCTAGGCGGTTATGAGCGAATCACCACCGACATGTAGGATCTTTTTAGAGAGGAGATAGAGGAGGTTTGCCTAGGCGGTTATGAGCGGATCACCACCGACATCTAGGATCTTTTTAGAGAGGAGGTGTCCAGGCGGTTATGAGCGAATCACCACCGACATCTGGAATCTTTTGAGAGGAGATAGAGGAGGTTTGCCTAGGCGGTTATGAGCGGATCACCACCGACATCTAGGATCTTTTGGAGAGGAGGTGTCCAGGCGGTTATGAGCGAATCACCACCGACATCTGGAATCTTTTAGAGGAGAGAGAGAGCAAGGTAGGAGGAGAGAAGAGAGAGCTGGTTAGAGGAAGTGTCGAATGAATCTAAAGTCGCAGGATCCGGGGTTTTATAGGAAAGTGAGTCCTCTCCCTCCAACCCCCTGTTGGGGGTTGATGGTGGGGCTCCAGGTTGTGTACCCTGGGTCCTGTGGCTTGTCTCCCCACTCGTACTGTTTATTAACAGAGCCTAACTTTCGTGGTTGAATATTGGCGAGAACTTAAGTTTACTAGAGGAGTGATTCCTGGAGGGACTCACGACAATTCATAATATATTTTCGGTTATATAAATGTTTTCCGTTTGTCTACATATATCCTTATTTATAATTTCTGGTTACATACCCATATTTTCAACTAAGTAGTTGACTTTTTTTTCAAGATCCGTAACAACTTCAAGTGACTATTTTCGATCTTTAGCCCTCAAAAATTCAAATTTGGCCATTTTGGTTTATTATTTTCAATAATTATTAACCTTTGGAATCGAGCATGACACCAAAACAAAAAATGCTAACCCCCCTCCCTACATTTGATGGTTTACGTTTCAAGGTATGTAGAACCCGAAAATGCAGCAAAAAATTTTCTTGTTGTCCGCCGTACACCGTACTTAGCACTTTTCTTAGTTATTTTCTTAACGAACTGAATGATCTTCAGACGCGCCATTTCTTTTGTAAATGTCACGTTTTGGTGAGAATAGGAAATATTGCCAAAAGACACACGGGTCGCCGCTGTTTCAGCAAGTTGGTGTAGTTGCAACAATTTCTAAATGTTCTAAATGTTGCTGATTTGTGAGTTGGTTGGTCGGAATGTTAGTTTTGGTGGGTTTTAACCCACTATTTGAATTTCGCTGACAAAGTTAAAGCTGGGGAAAGAAATATTCAAAGTTTATCGTGAAAGAAGTATTTCTCAGCGTACGATGAAATGCTGAAGTCGGAGAGAAACGAAGAATTTCTTGACTGAACTGCTATACTAATGAGAGGGGATATGCTAAAAGTAGTAAGTGGGCACGTTCAGGACACTTTTGGCTCCACGCTACCTCGATCAATGAACGTTTGGCTCAACGCTAAATGAACGATGCCTCGATCAATGAACGTATGACGAACGTTAAATTAACGATCAATGAACGATACCTCGATCAATGAACGTTTGACGAACGTTAAATTAACGATCAATGAACGATAACTCGATCAATGAACGTTTGGCTCAACACTACATGAACGATCAATGAACGTTTGGCTCAACGTTCATTGACCGAGGCATCGTTCATTTAGCGTTGAGCCAAACGTTCATTGATCGAGGTATCGTTCATTGATCGTTAATTTAACGTTCGTCAAACGTTCATTGATCGAGGCATCGTTCATTTAGCGTTGAGCCAAACGTTCATTGATCGAGGTAGCGTTAATTTAACGTTCGTCAAACGTTCATTGATCATTTAGCGTTGAGCCAAAAGTGTCCTGAACGTGCCCACTTACTACTACTGCTAAACAATGCATTTCCTCCGAAAAACTATGGAGTCTTCTTTTTCCTATTTCCAAGTCATTCTTCAGGCTGCTATGTCATTCTGTCTCCAAAAAAGGTTTACTGTTTAGACTAGAACTCTTTGAACACAAATGAGTATTCATGGTGAAATAATCCCGTCTTTTTGTCAATGTCATCGAAATCATTCAGATACCAAGTTTGTAACATGAGGTGAAACAAAAATTTGATAATTTTTGGCACAGAATATTATTTGCAGAATAGTGGATCAGTATTTCCCTGCCCCGAGCGAACATACTACCATATCGCTTCTAGCTATTTCATATCAAATTTCAGTTATGAGTACTTAACTAGCCATTGAGCGGACCTGGGCACACTTTTTTGGTGCGACCAGTGGATGAATGTGTTGCTTTTCCAGGGAGAGCCATATCTCTGGATGATATTATAAGATAATGCATAACGTATTCTGTGCGTACTGCACTACCCACCTAGAAATTATCACGCTTTGGGTATGGAAACTTTTATCCGCAATCGCCTGAGACTGAGAGCCAGTGGAAGGTTGGATGACCGGCCTGTACAAGCTCAACAATTATCGCGAGCGCTGAACCTTAAGGTGCTCCAAGTTTGTGGTGGGATAACCATAAGGCCGCTCCTGGATCCTCATCCTCGGTTGTCAAAACCAAGTCAAAGAGGACCTCCCGAGTTTCCACTCTCCCCGCCCCGCCACAACACCAACTTTATAATTACCACATCCACCCCCCCTTTCATTCGCGAACTAGCAGCTACTTCATAAAGCCCTTTGTTCCGAGTCAATAAACTGCGGGTTACAAGAGCAGTTAAGTTGGGGCGTTTGCCAGGCAGAAGGAAGGTTTGTTGCCCTTAGCCGTTCAGACGAGCTTAGCTAACCACCTTTCAAACAACTATACTGAAACTACTAACGGCTCGTAATGGAACTCGAGTTTTTCTCATCTTGAAGAATACTGCTTGCATTTTAACGTCCCTTTTTATGGTATGGTTCATCCATAGGTGGAAAATGTGAGAGGGCTATGCTTATATTTACCTATTCCGATGTGTATTGTCATGCATTCATTGTATGACAATGAATATGTACTGATTGTTGCAACTGGGAAAACTTCGTCACTTTTGAAAAAGTCATTTGGGGCAAGCAAAATTTCATTAATTTTCGTTCATGGTACCTAAGGAAAGTGCGAAGTACGGGATTCTATTTATTGATTCTACGTACCTTGAAACGGAAACCATCCCATTTTGAATGGGAGGGGGGGGGGGGGGGGGGGGTAAAATTTGTTCATGCTCGATTCTAAACGTTTATTATTGAAAATAATAAACCAAAATAATATTATTGGTGCTCTGGGAAGTAGGGTTGTTACGCTGGGTTGAGGTCGGGCAGAGCAAAGACGGTTTTGATCGGGATTTTCACCCCATTTCGTAGCGAAACCCCCAGAACCACCCTCACTAAACTCTTCCACCCTACCGTACTCCTATTTTTCCCTGAATAACGGGAATTGAAAGCAAATTCCAAACTAACATGTTAAAGAATAGAAAACCCTACGGGAAATAAAATTACTTTTCTTTACCTTCACAACTAAAAGGGGGCGTTCCACCAACTGTTTCCCTCCCGTAAATGAGAAAAGAAACAGTAAATAAAAAGAATAATTATCCGTTTATACAGAAAATTCAAGGTAGAGCTACTCTTAATACACCAACCAACCCTCAAGAAGCAAGTGACTCCATATCATCGTCGGTCTCGCAGCTTCGTCAGACTCATCTTGTCCCAATTGCTAACAGTGTACCTACTTCATGTTACTAAATTTCAAAGATTAATTGATTAGTCGACTATGGGCGACGTATCCTTCACGTCGGGAATGAACCTTCCCTGAAAACGGACCTAGACTAACGTGTAGAAGTGATAGTGTAGTGTCAAACGTTACTGCTTGCATTCTAGATCACCTCCAAAGGAAAACAAAAATCAAAAATCGACTTACCTTTTTTCCTAGAACTCTACTATAAGACCTGAGATCAATTAAGCAAAACTCCAAAAATGATTGAGTACCATTGTTCAAACTCTCAAATTCCCCTGACACGACTCCCTTGTCCTTTGAGAATGGAAACAGTCCTTACATCGCCAAGGGGGAAAGGGAGATCAAGCGGGCAATAATTCCCGAAGGATCTATCTTATCCCAAAGCACTATCATTGGCCACGGTGGATTCGTGAGGGAATAAGCCACGATCCCAAAGAACGGATCAAGGCTCACTAGCTCCCGAAAACACCGAGGTCCATCACGAAGGACAAGGAAGTTCACCAAAGTTCTGCATTTCAACCAATTCAAATCGAAAGATAAATTTCTCCCTCCCAGACAAATTGAATACCCCATAATCTATTTGAGCTCAGGATCTTATGAGAAGAGCAGCCAAGCTGACATTAGCAGCCTATAGCAACATGGTAGGAGGTGATCACATTTATAGTAGTTTCTGTAATGTATTGAAACACAAAAATAAAGCCTGACTTCTCAAAAAAAAAAGGTAGCAAAAATCCTATAATTACGAAATGTGGTTTTTAACCAAAAGGGAAACTAATGATGCCTTAAAAATGATCGGGAAGGTGAACTGAAATTAAAAACCTGGAAAATAAACCTAGATGGAGACTTGAGATTTCGAAAAAGTGTGTACTACCTACGAAATGGGACAATATGTTACCAACACTGAATAATGAGGAAAGGAATCGCATGGGTTTTGCGATTAATAGGAACAAAATCCATATTCAAGCCCTCATGATTTATTGAACTAACAAGAATGAAAAATGAAAAACGGAAAACATAGATAGGAAATGAGTACAAAAATAATAAATTCATAGATTCGATAATTGGTTAACAATCTAGAAATGTATTAAAACCGAAAGGGGTATAAAAATTAAGAAAAAATACCTAACTTCTACCCACTATCAAACCTTCAAAGTGACCTAACGAGTTAGGTACTAAATCAATACTTTGAACATCCCTTCTCAAAAATTCTACTTTAATGAATAATATTTTCAGCTATGTAAAGTTGGAAGGAAAACTTTCCCCTAGACCCTTGAAATTTCTCCTACAAAAACCCCAAAAGACCTTTAAGATGGAACCACCATCACCAGAGTTGAATTATTTTTAGTGTTTATAAATTTATTAATTTAGCATCGAGATAGAGTTAAGTTAGAAAAAAACCCCTTGAGGGCAAAATTAACTTAGAAGGGGAAAAAACCTAACCCTATCCCAATGTATTCTTAAGATACGTCTCACATGATGAAATAAAAAAGAATTATTTTAGACTGAGGCCAACTGCCAAAGGAAATTTCACTTAATAGAAATTTGTATAGAATTTGAAGTTGATAAACGAACTCTCTAAATAGATTCGTAAAATCCTTTAGGAATTAGCTTTTTTTTTAAAGTTTAACTTAATTTGTGAAACTCTAATGATTTGGACAGGGAGAAAGGAACCAAGTTCCTACCTTAATTCTGCTGGGGGAAGACTGTCCAGGACGCCTCCTTGTCGATAGACTTTTCAGCAGCGAAGTGTCCGGATTCCGACTTCTCCTTTTCCCAAGTCAACTCTCACCTCCCACTCTCCCCGTAAGAAAATCTTATACTCTGAGGAGAGGGGCGTCCAAGCGAATCCCAGGAAAAGGGGGCCCGGTAAAACGGTGGAGTGAGGACACAAGTAAAACTGAGAAAGATTATTCACGAAAATTGATGAGATTATTTAGTTGGATCACAATTAAAGGAGGGACACGACGAAATTCACCAGTAGTTTAATAAATACCCTGAATTATTACATTTTCTGTTAATGTGGGAATTTCGTCACGTCACAACGGTAAAACCCTCAATAGTCGGCATCCCCCCCCCCCACCCAATACCTGGCACTGTTGCGTGGATTTACAATAATAATAAGCAAACTGTTCGGTTTAAGACTTTTAGAATGATCTCATTGGACGAGGGAAGTCTAACTGCGCCCGAAATGTGTTGTTTTGTTTTTGAGGCCTCATAAGCCTCGGTGAAGTTCAGCCGGCGTCAACGTGTTGTTTGGAGAAGGTGTCCGCTGTGATTTTGGTAAGCTTCCCCCTCCTCATTTATAGAATAATTTGGTAGGTATATAAACCTACCAAATTCTAAGCTTTCAACTTGTTTTATATAGCTTTCCCTTGGTTTTGACCTTCAATATCACCTCAAATAATAGTTTTGTGAATAAAAAATCGGGTGCCGACTATTGATTCCCAGAACATTGAGTTTTTCAGTAGTCGTCACAGGGGGGTGCCGAGTATTGATGACGGTATTATCAGTTTTGGGCACCCTCTAATTTTAGTTTTCAGCACTGCCGGGTACTGGTAATATTCGGCATGCCCATTAATGGTTTTCGTCTCAGCACTGTTCTTTTCTAATTTGAAAATTAAGGGATGATTTTAGTTTACTCATTAAAAAGGGATGATTTAAAAAAAGTTAATCATTAAACCCGTTCTCACAAATTCAGCACATATAAGGTGAGATGGCAAAAAAAAAGATGCAATCGAAGGTGAAGAAGATAAATAAGACGGACGGAAAGCAGCCAAAGAAAGTTACCTACTATGAAGACACGATTCAGGCGGCAATAAATCGTATTAAAGCACGGATGACAAAGAAGAGAGCAAGTATACTGTTCAACATTCCGAGGCAAACTCTGCAGTATAGGATGGGAAAGGCTTTTAAGAAGCCTCGCAAGGGTCCTTCAACGGCCCTCACCAGTGAAGAAGAGGATTTACTTGTTAAGTGGCTGAGGGAATGTGGTAGGAAATGATTTCCCAGGAGGCTGCTGGACTTGCTAACAAGTGTAGAGAAGTTTTTCATAATAATAATCATTGAAAGACACCGTTTTCGAATGGGAAACCAGGAAAATCTTGGCTCTGTGGGTTCATGAGAAGGCACCCCGAAATCTCTCTGAGAACTCCCGAAGCAGTCACTCCTGCCAGTGCCAACATAGCCCCAGAGAATATAAAAACGCTGCAAATCCATGCACAACGGTTTATCATTTTGTACAGAATACCCTTGTGTTACTGATCACAGCTCTCTGTATAGATAACCCGTCTATATAATATGTACTATTCTATACATATTATATAGATCGCAGACCCTTCGTAGGTTAGTACCTTGTCAGACCCGATTCAGGGAAAAATATTCATTTCACCGATCGCCTCGACATTCTTTGTGCCCCATTTACAAAGGGCGCTGACCCAGGAGCTCATTGCGTCCTCGGCCACACGCGCCTGTGGCCGAGGACGCAATGAGCTCCTGGGTCAGCGCCCTTTGTAGATGGGACACAAAGAATGTCGAGGCGATCGGTGAAATGAATATTTTTCCCTGAATCGGATCTGACATACCTAACCCCGTACTCGTTAGGGACTAGGTACCTATCTAAATCACGAGTTAAATGTTGCTAAAATCATTCAGTCGTTGACAAGCAGTAACTAAAACGGCAAAAAGAAACGCAAATAATGAAGTTATGAAGGAAAATTGTTGATGTGGAGTGAAATAGCTCTTCTGCGTAGATCACTGTTTTCTGTGGTCAATACATACTTTCGAGGTCAAGTATAATGAACCGTTGTGTGATAACTTGTCCATCAATAATACTTAAACGGTCGTTCAAGTTGCAAAAGTACCGATCAAAAAAATCCAGCCCCTTTCTGGTTGATGAACCGTTGTGTAATAATTTACCGTTGTGTAATAATTTACCGTTTTTAAATAATTTACCGTTGTGTAATAATTTGCTGTTGTTTAATAATTTACCCATCACTAATACATCAACGTTTGTTCAAGTTTCAGAAGTACCTACCTACCAACAAAATCCGATAGTCCATCACTTATCAAATGGAATAATAATATTATTTCTGCGATATAATCGCAGTGCAACCAACTCGACTTCATACAGCCCTCCTTGATTATAATCAGGTGCTCCCTAGTGATGATTATCTGTGCCGGATTTATACCGTTTGATTCACGATCGTGTTGACGAAGATTTTTGATGCACACGAACGGCTGGACGTACAATGCTCCGGGTGGTCTCGAAAAATTGTTTAGCTCAAGCAAAATTTAATAACGTAAAAAAAAACCATACCCTTCTATCGAAAGTTTTCGAGCTACGGAGTTCTGAAAATTTCAACCCCTATTTTGAACCCCTAGAGATGACTGCCAGTAACGTCGAGCTTCGAGGACCAACTAGACCCCAAACGAAACCTATAACCCGAATTTCATCAATTTTGTTTCATGGTAACTAAGCTTTACGGCGTACGGCGGACAGACAGAAATTTTTTTATTGCAGTTTTGGATTATACATACCTTGAGACGTAAATCATCAAATTTTGAGGGGGGCTTAGAATTTTTTTTTTTCATGCTCGATTCCAATGGTTCATTACTTATTACACAATAATAATGCACAACGCTGCTGATAACGGTAAATTATTACACAACGGTTCATCTACAAAGAAGGGGCTGGATTTTATTGATAGGTAGGTACTTTGCAACTTGAACAACCGTTGAAGCATTATTGATGGGCAAATTATTACACAATGGTAAATTATTACACAACGGGCAATTATTACACAACGGTAAATTATTACACCACGATAAATTATCACTCAACGGTAAATTATTACACAACGGCTAATTATTACGCCAATTACAGAGAAGGAGCAAAATGTTGCTAGTAATAGTTCGTTTACAAGTAAAAAGAACAAGTAACAAGTAGGTTACAGTATAAATGTGGAAGCGAGAACAGAAAAAGCGGTGCATTTGGTAATTGAATACAGCGAAGGGCACTTTAAATAAAGGAATCCGTCGGGCGGCGTAACTAGGCACATTAAGGCTGACCTCGGCCAACAGCTTTGGACACTGCAAACCACCAGTGACTAGTTTGTGGTAAAAAATCACATCAGTGACCAAGCGACGGTGCACCAACCTTGGTAAGTTGAATCTACCAGCCAGGGCTTCAAGATCCACCTGATCAGCCGGAATCCGTATTCTGTACGCAAGGTAACGGAGAAACCTACGCTGAACTTTTTCCAGACGGTCTATATACTCCCCATAGAGTGGTGACCACACAGGGCTAGCATATTCCATTACTGGGCGCACCAACGACTTATACAGCGTGACGATGGCTTCTGGAGATGTAAAATCTCGTGTGCACCTCTTAACAAAGCCCAGCACTTTCAGAGCCATTGACGTTACCGCATCAACATGATCATTGAATGTAAGCATGGGATAAAAAAGAACACCAAGATCACGGGTTACTTCCAGACGCTTCAGGGGAGACCCTTCAAGGGAGTATGAAAACACCGTTACTTCATGGGATCTTGAGTACGTTGACACAGTGCATTTGGCTGGATTCAAAGAAAGACTGTTGATGGAGCACCAATCGAGAATGGAGTCAAGACACTGCTGAAGAAGATGGCGATCATTGGAGGAAGAAACACGGGTAAAAACTTTGATGTCATCCGCAAATATAAGGATCCTGGTATTCGATGGCAATGTTAGGGTACTGACGCCATTGATAAGGAGCAGGAACAGAAGTGGGACAATGTGGGACCCCTGCGGAATACCCGAGGATGCATGGTACGGTGAAGAAAGCAACTCTTCAATCTGACTCTCAGGCTCCTGTCAGTCAGATAACTTCCAATCCAGGCCAGCAGCGCGCCATGAACGCCCAAGGAGTACAGGAGAGAGAGGATGTGACGATGGGAGACCCGATCAAATGCCTTGGCAAAATCGACAGATATTACATCAACTTGTGTATTGGACTGAAACGAAGAGAACACAAAATCCGTGAATTCCAGCAAGTTGGTGACTGTTGATCTACCCTTCGTAAAGCCATGTTGCTCTGGCACAATAGGTATAACTGGAAAATAAGGGCGTCAAACGTCCAACAACAATCCTCTCGAACAACTTGCAACTTGAAAAACCCGTTGAAGTATTATTGATGGGCAAATTATTACACAACGGTTCATTATTCTATCTCCGTAGAAGGGTCCATATTACACAACGGTTAAGGTAGGTACCTAGTAACGAGTACGGGGTTAGGTACTAACCTATGGAGGGTCCGCGATCTACATAATATGTGTAGAATAGTACATATGTTATATAGAAGGGTTATCTATACAGAGAGCTGTGATCTGTAACAGGAGGGTATTCTGTACAAAATAATAAACCGTTGTGCAGGGATTTGCAGCAGGGATTTCATGCTCGATTCCAATGGTTCATTATTGAAAATAATAAACCAACATTTCTGTCTGTCCACCGTACGCCGTACTGGTCACTTTTCTTAGTTACCATGAAACAAAATTGATGAAATTCGGGGTATAGGTTCCGTTCGGGGTGTAGTTGGTCCTCGAAGGTCGACGTTACTGTCAGTCACCTCTAAGCGTTTCAAAATAGGGGTTGAAATTTTCAGAACGCCGTAGCTCGAAAACTTTCGATGGAAGGGTATGGTTCTTTTATATTATTAAATTTGTCTTGAGCTAAATAATTTTTTGAGACCACCCGGAGCATTGTACGTCCAGCCGTTCGTGTGCACCAAAAAGCTTCGTCAACACGATTGTGAATCAAACGGTATAAATCCGGCCCGGATATCATCACTAAGGAGCTCCTGATTATAATCAAGGATGGCTGTATGAAGTCGAGTTGGTGGTTATGCGATATTATTTCATTTGATAAGTGATGGACTACTGGATTTTGTAGGTAGGTAGATAAACATTGGCCGGCACCAAGTCGAGTTGGTTGTTCTACGATAATATTAACATGTATCATGTTTTAGCCCTGGGGTACTAGCATTTTTTGCGAGTCGATTTTGGGCGTCAATTTTGAGCGTCAATTTTAAGCGTCAAATTTTTTCGCGCACAATGCATAGTGGTTTTCACGTACAACCGGGTAGTTGCTAGGGAAATGAAACTTCTTTTATTTTCATCGGACAAAAATCGTTTTCCATTCGTTGGAAAGCTCTTGATTTATCACGAATTTATTTCGTATTTGTTCTTGGTATTTATTTCCTAGTTTCATACTATAACTATATAAATGAATGTTATAAATGGATAGTAAACAATGACGCTTGTTTTCGCCCACAATGCATAGTGGAGAGTCGCGTGGAAACGAGCCCTGGGATACTAGCATCGTTTCCGGTTCGATTTTGCCAGTCAATTTTGAGCGTCAATTTATTTCGCGCAATACATAGTGGAGAATAACGTGAAATTTCGAGCGTCGATCTCCGCGCGCGCCGAGGACGCTGTCGTGTTTTTGACGTGAGCAAAGAAAAAAATAATAATTAGAGAAAGCTGAGGAAAAAACATGATACATGGTTGCAATTTTTGGTTCTTGAACATAAATAAATATTTTGTTTTGTTAAACTCAGGCTCGGAATCACCCCTTTTGTAGATTCACTAAAGTTTCATTCGCATGTTTGAATAGTGATAGTGATTGCATCGGGACAGTAGCAATTTCATTTGATAATTGATGGGCTATTGGATTTTTTGGTAGGTACTTGTGAAACTTGAACATCCGTTGAAGTATTACTGATGGGTAAATTATTACACAATGGTAAATTATTTCACAACGGCAAATTATCACACAACGGTAAATTATTACACAACGGTAAATTATTACACAACAGTAAATTATTTCATAACGGTAAATTATTACACGAAGGTAAATTATTACACAACGGTTCATCTACCAAGAAGGGGCTGGATTTTGTTGATCGGTACTTTTGTAGCTTGAACAAACGTTGAAGTATTGTTGATGGGTAAATTATTACACAATGGTGAATTATTACACAACGGCAAATTATTACACAATGGCAAATTATTACACGACGGCAAATTATTACATAACGGTAAATTATTTCACAACGGTAAATTATTTCACAACGGTAAATTATTAGACAACGGTAAATTATTACACAACGGTAAATTATTACACAACGGTTCATCTACCAAGAAGAGGCTGGATTTTGTTGATCGGTACTTTTGCAACTTTAACAACCGTTTAAGTATTATTGATGGGCAAGTTATTACGCAACGGTTCATTATACTTTACTACAAGGGTAAGTATTGACCCTATAAAACAGTGATCAACGCAGAAGGGGCATCTATTCCACTCCACATCAACAATTTTCCTTCAGAAATGCATTATTTGCGTTTCTTTTGGCCGTTTTAGTTAGGCACTGTTTGTCATCGACAGAATTATTTTAGCAACATTTAACTCGTGATTTAGATAGGTAGCTAGTAACGACTACGGGGTTAGGTACTAACCTACGGAGGGTCTGCGATCTATATAATATGTATAGAATAGTGCATATTATATTATATAGACGGGTTATCTATACAGAGAGCTGGGATCAGTAACAGAAGGGTATTCTGTACAAAATAATAAACCTACGTGCAGCGATTTGCAGCGCTTTATTGCAGTTTTGGATTCTACATACCTTGAAACGTAAACCATCAAATTTGTGGCGGGGGGGGGGGGGGGGGGTAGACTTTTTTTGTTTTTCATGCTCGATTCCAATGGTTCTTTCAAAATAATAAGCCAAAAATTGGTTCGAGGAGATTGAAAATTACCTGAAGGGCTTTTTGAGATCCTTAATCATCTTGCAAGAATATTTAACGGGGACGAGACAAATTTCCAGTTGTGTCCTAAGACAGGTAAAGTCTTGAGTTCAAAAAGGACTAAAAACGTCAACGAGGTTGACTGTGGGCAGGCGAAGAGTGCAGTGTCCGCGATGTTTACATTTTCAGCTGCAGGTGATAGCTTACCTCCGATGATAATCTACCCATAAACGTGCCTACCGAGGGAAATTACACAATCTTTACCCAAAAATTGGGGAACTGAGAGATCGAACAGTGGATGGATGAAGGCTGAAAATTTTTTTGAATACATAGCAAATATATTCATTCCATTCTCAGAAAGAAATTGCAAGACCTGTTATCCTCTTTGTTGACGGATATAAGTCACATCTGACATATCAATTGAGTAATTTGTGTGAAGAAAAATTACTCTAATCGCGCTGTACCCGAATGCCACACGCATTCTACAAAGCTGGACAAACGCGATCGCGACTTGGAAAAGTCAAAATCCAATCAACATGGTGACCAACTAGGAACGTGACCATATAATATATGTTCAGGATTATTCGTACACCTAGATACAATTTAACGAAGCTCCTTCAGTCAAAATTGTCAAAAATGTTGTAGTCGTTTTCTGTAGATGAACATTGGCATGGATTGGTGCACTAACTTTTCAGATGTTTCGAGCGTTTGGGATGTCCAGCTCTGCATAGAAATGGAAGTTTAATCTATTCCTTCAACACACAGTATTGAAAAGCAATTTGCCAGATTAATTACCAACGACCCCGCCATTTACGGCGAGGTTGATATAAATTGGATGAAAACATTACAAACACGATTACCGTGGTACATACGGTAATTGAATAGCTGTAGCGACCTATTACGGGAACAAAATATTCCACTTGAGCTTCTATAACGAGTTTTTACGGCGAGTAGTTGAACCATCACCATAATTAATTAAAATTGTAATCACTGTCATTTGTTTCAACGTTTGCGTCCAATTAAATATGGAAGATCCATTTTGTTCCCCACTGACTTACTCGCAATGTTTCAGTGCGCTGGGCGTTAATTTAATTAAAACCGGTAGGTGACTAAGACATTTTGCGTTGGGCGGTTAATAGAAATGTATGCTGTTTTCATATTTATAAGAATGTGGGTGGTCCTTGACTTCGAGTCCCTCATTTGTCTTATATGAATGCCTCCTTGAGGGTGTTTGCGCAGTTGAAGCACCTCAGCTCTTTGACCCCTCGCCCAATCAAGCCCGCAGGACGGCCGAGTCAATGAGGCACTTACAATTATCTCTCGGCACATCAGAGCCCTCCATCATAGTGGCTGAGCTCCCGTATTAAAATAATACGATGTCTGGAGGAACAAGGCAGTTCGTCGCCTCTTGACCTCCTTTTTCCAACCCCTCTGGAGACGAGATAGGCACCTACCCACTTCCTCGTCTTCTTATTCCCAGTTCTATTTTGCTCCTGAGGAAAGCTTGTTATCTCGAATGAAATTTCAGCTGGAGCAGAAAAAGCTCTCCTAGAATGCTTCATATTCATTAACTCTACCAAGTCTTGCCCTACTGTACAGTACGAACCAGTGCCTGCGGAGGGATTAGGTACATACACAATGAAGTACCCTAGTATTTTTAACGAATTTTCGAAGAAAATGAAGCTATTGCAATGGGTCCAAAATTTTCAGAACATGAATTGTTGCATTTTTTATAGGTAAATCCGTTTCATTGCATCCTAAATCCATCCCTAGATTTTAACGCAAATATATATATATATATATATATATATATATATATATATGTGTGTGTTAGTCCAGACGATGTCTGGCCTTGGGTAAAAATGCCCAATTTTCATATTGCCAAACTGAAGGATGAGTTCAAAAATGAGCGATTTTCAAAAATTCCAAGGGGGTCAAACTTTAGTTTTGAAGGGTCAAAAAAAGGGTACAAACGGCTACAATCGCCAACAATTGATTAAAATCACTGAAAATGGTATGGAAAAGGGAGTAAGGACAGAAAAATACCATTTCAATTGTTTTGGTTTATTATTTTCAATAATGAACCATTGGAATCGAGCATGAAAAAAAAAATTCTTACCCCCCCTCAAAATTTGATGGTTTACGTTTCAAGGTATGTAGAATCCAAAACTGCAATAAAAATATTTCTGTCTGTCCGCCGTACGCCGTACGCCGTACGGGCCACTTTTCTTAGTTACCATGAAAAAAAATTGATGAAATTCGGGTTATAGGTTCCGTTCGGCGTCTAGTTGGTCCTCGAAGCTCGACGTTACTGTGAGTCATCTCTAAGGGGTTCAAAATAGGGGTTGAAATTTTCAAAACGCCTATACCATTTTTTTACGTAAATATTTTCACGGTTTTAAATAGTTCTTGAACTTGCGAGTTTTTTAAGACCATCCGGAGCATCGTACGTCCAGCCGTTCGTTCACAGTAAGGCCCCGAAGTTTGCACCGACAGGCATTTTCGACTCCAGTGTGAATGAAATTGCATACAATTCAAACCAAATCTCGTAACCAGAGACGCGCCCACAATAGGAATTTGTGAATACGGCCAATCATTGGTAGGGATCACCTGATTATATTGGCGGAGTATGAAGTCGAGTTGGTTGTTCTGTGATATTATTTAATTTGAAAAATGATGGCTCTTTTGGAGTTTGTTGGTAGGTAGTGAAACGTGAACAAACGTTGAAGTATTATTGATGGATAAATTATTACTACGGTAAATCATTACTCAACTGTGATGAATTTAAATTTATCATCACGGTGGCGTGAAGGAGTGAATAGGTGAGAGCGAGGGAATTTCACCTAGGCGGCGGTAATCCACCGATGTAGGTGAGAGGAAGGAAATTCACCTAGGCGGCGGTAATCCACCGATGTAGGTGAGTGGAAGGAATCTCGCCTAGGCGGCGGTAATCCACCGATGTAGGCGAGAGGAAGGAAATTCACCCAGGCGGCGGTAATCCACCGATGTGGGTGAAGGAAGGAAGGTGCTTGTCTAGGCGGCGGATATCCACCGATGTAGACAAGAGGAGAAGGTAGGAGGTGAATTCCCAGAGCGGCGGATACCACCAGGCATCTGGGAGGAGGAAGGTAGAGAGAGAAGAGAGAGCTGGTTAGAGGAAGTGTCGAATGAAGCTAAAGCTCCAGGATCCAGGGTTATATAGGAACTGGAGGCCTCTCCCTCCAACTCCCCTGTTGGGAGTTTTGGGGGGGGCCCAGGTTGTGTCCCCTGGATTCTGTTGCCTGTCTCCCCACTCAGATGTTTATTAGCGGAAGGTAAGTTTTACATACGAATATTGGTGAGAGCTTTAAGGTTGCTTAGTGGAGTGTTCCCGGGAGGGACTCACGACAGAGGTCCCCCCAGTTCGAACCAATGTTTGAGGTAGCTGAAGGCTCAAGGTGACAGGGGCTGAGGGCTGCGGAAACAAGAGGGGAGCTGAAGGCGCAAGTTGACAGGAGCTGAAGGCTGAAGCAAACAAATGAAGTGCTGAAGGCAGAAGTGTGACCGGTGGTGACTTAATTCTAGGGTTTATATAAAGATAGAGTACATAGTAAGGAGTAGTAAGTAAGTAGTAGGTAGGACAAAATTAGTAGTAGGTAGGATGACAAAATTGATGAAGGTAGTATGACAAAATTGATGAAGGTAGTATGACAAAAATTGATGATGGGAGAAATATGTACAATGGTGATGAGGATAACGATGGTGATGAGTAAAAAATTGATGAAGTGACAATTATTGGAGGAATATGTACAATGGTGATGAGGCTGATGATGATGAGTGGAGTAATATGTACAAAAATTTACAAGGTGGGTTTGGCTGCGCAGCTAGGCGCGGTTGGAGGGCAGGCGGCCGTGGCGGCGGCGTAGGAGGGGTAGTGTTGTGTGGGGGCGGCGCAGGGAGGCGCTGGCATGGGGGGAGGTGGAGGGGTTGCCGTTCCTGGGTGGGGGAACGGTCGGTGGTGGGGTGAGGGGTTTGGCGGCGCAGCTAGGCGCGGTTGGAGGGTTGGCGGCCGTGGCGGCGGCGTAGGAGGGGTAGTGTTGTGTGGGGGCGGCGCAGGGAGGCGCTGGCATGGGGGAAGGTGGAGGGGTTGCCGTTCCTGGGTGGGGGAACGGTCGGTGGTGGGGTGAGGGGTTTGGCGGCGCAGCTAGGCGCGGTTGGAGGGTTGGCGGCCGTGGCGGCGGCGTAGGAGGGGCAGTGTTGTTTGGGGGCGGCGCAGGGAGGCGCTGTCGTGGGGGAGGTGGGGGTTGTGCCGTTCCTGGGTGGGGGAACGGTGTGTGTCCGGGGACGGGGGTTGGTGGCGGCGCAGGGAGGTGCGGCCGTGGGGGAGGTGGGGGTTTTGCCGTTCCTGGGTGGGGGAACGGTGTGCGTCCGGGGACGGGGGTTGGTGGCGGCGCAGGGAGGTGCGGCCGTGGGGGAGGTGGGGGTTTTGCCGTTGTGCGTCCGGGGAAGGGGTTTTGTGGCGCAGCGAGTTGCTGGTGGGAGGTTGGCGGCCGTGGCGGCGGCATAGTGGCGGTGGTGTAGTTGATGCGGGCGGGGGGGGAAGGGGGGCGGTCCCCCCCGTTTTGGCGAGGAGGGGGGCCCGCCGCGGGACGTCGAGGCGTGTTGTCGTGGAGGGGATGTGGTGCGGGGGTTGCGTAGTTCGCCGGCGCAGGCGGCGGCGGCGAGGTCGTGCACCCTGTCGGCTAGGCGGAGGAGGTGCATGTGACGTCGGTGGCGGCGTGTGCTGCGGCCGCAGCGGTGGCGGCGGCGGCATAGGAGGTGGAGATGACGTCGGCGGCGGCGTGTGTTGCGCCTGCAGCGGCGGCGGCGGCGGGGGCGGTTGATGCGGCGGAGCCGGGCGGTGCGAGGGTGGTGAAGGGGTTGTCGGCTGCGTCAGTTGTCGCAGCGGTCGGCGGCTGCAGCAGGGATGGCCGGAGGAGCGGCGGTGACGGAGCGTTCGGGTCACCACTGTGATGAATTTAAATTTATCATCACGGTGGCGTGAAGGAGTGAATAGGTGAGAGCGAGGGAATTTCACCTAGGCGGCGGTAATCCACCGATGTAGGTGAGAGGAAGGAAATTCACCTAGGCGGCGGTAATCCACCGATGTAGGTGAGTGGAAGGAATCTCGCCTAGGCGGCGGTAATCCACCGATGTAGGCGAGAGGAAGGAAATTCACCCAGGCGGCGGTAATCCACCGATGTGGGTGAAGGAAGGAAGGTGCTTGTCTAGGCGGCGGATATCCACCGATGTAGACAAGAGGAGAAGGTAGGAGGTGAATTCCCAGAGCGGCGGATACCACCAGGCATCTGGGAGGAGGAAGGTAGAGAGAGAAGAGAGAGCTGGTTAGAGGAAGTGTCGAATGAAGCTAAAGCTCCAGGATCCAGGGTTATATAGGAACTGGAGGCCTCTCCCTCCAACTCCCCTGTTGGGAGTTTTGGGGGGGGCCCAGGTTGTGTCCCCTGGATTCTGTTGCCTGTCTCCCCACTCAGATGTTTATTAGCGGAAGGTAAGTTTTACATACGAATATTGGTGAGAGCTTTAAGGTTGCTTAGTGGAGTGTTCCCGGGAGGGACTCACGACATCAACGGTAAATTATTACACAACGGTTCATTATACCATCTACGTAGAAGGGGCTGGAGTTTGTTGGCAGGTACTATTGCAACTTTTTTCACTCCTCATCAACAATTTCTTTTCAGAACTTCATTATGTGTGTTTCTTTTTGTTAGGTACTGTTTGTCATCGGCAGAATTATTTAGCAACATTCAACTCGTGATTAAGGTAGGCAACTAGTAACGAGTACGGGGTTAGGTACTAACCTACGGAGGGTCTGCGCAAATAGTAGGTTCTAAGCTTCCCTCAAACCGTCAAGTACTAGCAGTGTTATTTTATAACTTACGAGAAGTGAAATTATCAGTAAGTGAAAGTGCTAATTTAGCTGTTCGCGAGTGTAATATATTTTGGGAAAAAGCAAGGATCCCAACGAGGGCTCTTCCCAATAGTGTGAAAAAACTAATTAAATTGTATGATGGGTGGAGGAATCTGCAAAGAGACTCTAGTAGGACCCAGGAGATCTACGAACGTCGCAGGCAGGTCTTTGTGAGTACGCTGGATTGCATTTTTGATATTGCACACGCTGATGCTCTCAATATTATCAAATTAGAAGAGGACATTATTTTCCTACAACAACAAAGAGAGCCAGGGCGGTCAGGTTGCTTAGGTGGTGTTGACAAGAAGTTGACTGAAAAAGAAAAACGAGTGAAGAAAAGGGCTGCATTGGAAGAAAATCGGAGGTAACGATTCGCGGGGACTGCTTCATCGTCTTCTTTTGTTTTGAATACATACGATTCATTCAGCTCTACCGATGATGAGCCCCCATTAGAGCCAACGCAGCCGCCAAATGAGTCGTCACCCTCAGTGAATGCAAAACGTGGTAGGAAGGATTTCATTTCGCCTAAATTGGTTGCAGCCCTTGACAGGTGCCAGTTGAGCATAAGAGACGCAGTATCATAATTCATGCTACAATTGAGTCTCTCGGATTGGATCCTGTTGATTTTCCTGTAAACAAGTCCACCATTCAAAGAGTCCGGTCTAAAATTCGTCAGGAACGAGCTGTAACCATCAAAAGAGATTTTCAAAATAAAATTCCTGAGGTTGTTACAGTTCACTGGGATGGCAAAATGCTCCCAGCTATAAACATAAACAATCAGAAAGAAGAACGACTCCCCACTGTGGTTTCCTTTGGATTGAACGAACAGTTGTTGGCTGTTCCAAAATTGGATAATTCAAAAGGCAAAGAACAGGCCAGTGCGGTTATGAACGCATTAGCTGCATGGGAGCTGGAAGATAAAGTACTAATCCTCTTTTGCGATACAACTGCTTCTAACACTGGACGGATAAATGGTGCGTGTGTCTTGTTGGAGCAGAAACTGGATAGGGACTTACTAGTTTTTGGATGTCGCCATCATGTTTACGAACTTGTGTTGAAGGGCGCGTTCGAGGCCAAAATTCAACAAGTCACCTCAAGCCCAGACATACCGCTCTTCAAGAAATTTAAGGAAAATTGGCACAGCATTGATGCAAGCAATTTGGAACTGTGTACTGATCTTATAACAATGTATTGCACCAAAACTGAAATCGACACGTTGGTAAATTATTATCGTTCCGAACTACTAAAGAAAGAAAAACTTAGGGACGACTACCGCGAATTAGTTGAACTATCGATAATATTCTTGGGAGGGGATGGTGATAGGGAATTGAAAATCAGGCCACCGGGTGCAATACATCAAGCTCGCTGGATGGCGAGAGCACTGTATTGCATAAAAACTGCTTTACTTAGCTCACAGTACAAATTGTCCCCCAAAGACAAAGCAGCTGTGCTAAGTGTCAGCACATTTATTGTGACTTGCTACGTGAAACCATGGCTTAACTGTACGACTGCTGTGAGAGCCCCTCAGCAGGACCTGGACTTCCTTAAATCACTGAAGATGTATAGGATTGTCGACGAAGTGATTTCAAAAGCAGCTATCAAGAAGTTCTGCCAGCATTTATGGTACCTCTCAGATGAAATCGCAATCTTAGGACTGTTTGACGATGCTGTAGAACCAACCACGAAAGCCAGAATGGTGGAACATCTCAGCAGAGAAAACCACGTTTCAACTGCCAAAAGATACATCCCATCCATCGAAGAACTATCAGGTCCATTATTCGGTGAGTGTCTTTGAATCCAGTGTCTCGTGGTTTCATGGAATACTTCACGAGGCTCCAATTTGTTTTTCCATTATTAATGAGTACGGTTCACTTTGTAATTCATTGTAAATCTCCTTTTTTTCAGAGAAAAACTTGGACGACTTTGTTTCTTCTAAGAGCAAGGATGTCTTCAGTCGGCTAAAACTTGATGACTCATTTCTACTGACACCTGTATCTTCATGGGAGAGCAATGAGGATTTCTTAAAAGCCAAAGAATCAGTTTTGCATCTGAAAGCTGTGAATGATACAGCAGAGAGAGGTGTGAAACTGATGCAAGATTTTCATGGTTTACTCACGGCAGATGAAGAACAAAAGCAGTTTGTGCTACAGTGTGTGAGCGAACATAGAAGATTATATCCGGATTGCAAAAAAGGAACTCTGAAGAGGAAATATCCATAAAATTCAATCTGTTTGCATTTACTCGATTTCACGAAATTTTGGAATAAAATATGTACCTCATTGTCATTCTAATCTGTGGTTGGTTGCTTATTTCATCAAGTTTTATGACTGAAATATTTCTGTAGACCGCTATTTTTATTCAATCGACTTCAAAGTTTTACCAAACTTTCATCAATCATGCCCGAACACCTGGTAGAAATTTCAAGTTGATGGGACAAGAGAGAAAGGTGGGGCGAATTTTTGAGTGTCCCGAAAATGGTTCCGATACACCGGATTCCATAATTAAAACTTTGGAGTCAATGCGGCACGGGTTAACGTCATCCTAGGGCGAAAATATTTTGCACATGGTAGTTTTAGACCAAAAGGAAAAAAATGGGAGGGTAGGTATGCATATTGTTTTTCGAAAAAAAAAAAAATTTTCGTCATAATATAAGGGTGTCCCTTATATTATAAGGGACACCCTAATATATTAATTGCTATGCAATTTTAACGCCGGGGGTCATGTGAAAAATTTTTTAAATTCATAACTGAATGTCCGCACTTGTGGTTGTTTATAGCGATTACAGAACATTTTACAGATTAAAAATCGGTTGACCCGTTCAAGAGATAAACCGAATATTGGATTGCCCCCGACGGTGCAGCCATCTATTGAAAATATTTCTTACTAAAATCCGTGACATTTACCCTTAATTTCATGTTTGAATCGTGGATATCGATCGATGGATATCCCGAAGCATTCGATAGGTGGACACTGTACGACGAACGGATGAGCAACTTTCATCAAACACCGTAATATATTTTTATGATTCCCAGTGCTCCACAGATTACTGTGCCCCTGATGATTTTCTTAACAAGCTGTGACTGTTATCCACACTATGAGTAGGTAGTTTGACTATGATAGTAGCATACAACAATGATGACTCTCACCATGGCCCTTGTTATCCAGCATGATTCCACAGCCAAACTTCGCTTGTGTCAGTGTGTTGTTGATAAACGGGTGTATATAAATACGAATGCATCACCCAAATCACGGACAAACCAAAACCCAAACTTGTACATGGTTAATCTTCTTTCAATCGTTCGATCCTTCATTGTCTCAATGAATAAATGAGTACCTAAATCAATGAATGTGATCGCGTTCTCATGTCAACATCGCGAGACAAGGGACCAGATCAGCGGACAGTTTAAATCAATTGTCGAACAAAGGCGAACGAAGTGAATTTCGGCACTACTGCATGCCGCGATATATATTTATACTGATCTGAACAAGGCCTTTTATACAAATAAGAGCCGGGTTTGCAAATACAAGTAAGAGCCGGGTTTGCAAAAATTGGGGATCAAATAAAATACTCCCTGTATTCGTAGAGTCAATATTAAGCCTAAACTGCAATATTTTGTATGCAGATTTCCTTTACACCATTTAGTTGAAGGAACTATGAAAGAAAGTGGAGGGAGTTACAGCGGTCTGGTTGGTTTATGGCTCGTAAATACTCAAATGTAAACATGATCAAACGTGATTTTTGGTTTATTATTCTGTGAATAATACACCTATTCCCAGCAAAAAATTTTTATAACACCCCCTCAAAATTTTTTCTTTTGCGTTTCAAGGTGCGTAGTTTCCAAAAATGCAATGTCCGTCCGCCGAATCACGTGTACCGGCTTCATTTTTGGTCTAAAAAAGTCGTTCTTTCGCACACATGCTCCATTTGGGCCCTAGATGTGTCCCGAAACTTTGCAGCCCGATCGGAATATACCCAGGGGTGTTATGAGTGAAAATGTGTGTAAAAATAGGTACTTTTTGCGTTTTAGCAACATATTGGTAACATGAGCTTTTGAGGTATCGGTTTCCATGTTTTTCTGGACGAGAAGACCGAATATGAAGTCGATTTTGACCAAAGAGTGGAAAATTGAGGTTGTACCAGATGTTCAGCCCCCAAAATTGATTTTTTATGAGTCAAAAACCTGCGAAATCGTCTGAAATCACCATCAATTTGTAGAATAACACTAGCAAAAGTTTCAACACGTGGATCAATACGACTAAATGGCACTACCAATGATCAACGATAATTTGAAAATAATGGTTGACATTTTCAGAACGCCGTATCTAGAAAACTTTCGATTGAAGGGTATGGTTTTTTTACGTTTTTAAAATGATCTTGAACTAAACAATTATATTACGACCAGCCTTTCGTTTGCACCGAAAAGCTTAGTCAACATGATCGTGGATTGAACGGTATAAATGCGGCCCAGATATCGTTGCTAGGGAGCACCTGATTATAATCACAGATGGCTGTATGGAGCCGAGTTGGTTGTTCTGTGATATTATTCCATTTGAAAAATGATGGCTCTTTTGGATTTTATTGGTAGGTACTTTTGCATGTTGAACAAATAGTGGTAGTGGTGAAAATTACCTTGGTAATATGTTTTATAACATCGTTTTAAAATAAATGTATTTCTGTTTATGTTTGTATATAAAATAGAAGGGTTAAATAATTAAATACATTTATATTGGAAACTAGGTAACTACCAGCTACCAGATATATTAAAAACTTTCTCCCTTTGGGGAAAAAGAAAGGATCATGGATATGTCTCTCCCTCACATAATGTCATGATCACTTTTAAAAACATCGTTAATATGGTGGAAATACCCAAGTAATTTAATCGCCTTCAGTTTTCGGGTTGCATTCAACTATTTGAATACTCTTTACGACCTCTTCTTCACAATACGTGGGGTACAGATCAGGTGAGTGGCTCCTAAAACGCAACATGCCGCTCACCACCATCACCATCATCACGACAATCCAAAGTGGGGAAACCCCATTCTCATGATGACGTCACAGCACTTCGTTTATTGAAGCGGAATTTAATGTACGCGAAAAATTTAATCTTCGTGAAGATCACATCAACTTCTTACGGTTAGTACGGTGGAAATTAGATCTGGGCGCCACTCAGCTGATCTGGAGCCTGTGCATCGTCAAGATGACGTCCTAAGGAGGCTACATGCCGAACTTCAACTTCTTACGGTTAATAGGGCGCAAATTAGATCTGGGAGCCACTCAGCTGATCTGTACCATGTGCATCGTCAAGATGACGTCCTAAGGAGGCTACATGCCGAACTTCAACTTCTTACGGTTAATAGGGCGGAAATTAGATGTGGGAGCCACTCAGCTGATCTGGACCCTGTGCATCGTCAGGATGACGTCCTAAGGAGGCTACATGCCGAATTTCAACTTCTTACGGTTAATAGGGCGGAAATTAGATCTGGGAGCCACTCAGCTGATCTGGACCCTGTGCATCGTCAAGATGACGTCCTAAGGATGCTACATGCCGAATTTCCACTTCTTACGGTTAATAGGGCGGAAATTAGATGTGGGAGCCACTCAGCTGATCTGGACCCTGTGCATCGTCAGGATGACGTCCTAAGGAGGCTACATGCCGAATTTCAACTTCCTACGGTTAATAGGGCGGAAATTAGATGTGGGAGCCACTCAGCTGATCTGGACCCTGTGCATCGTCAGGATGACGTCCTAAGGAGGCTACATGCCGAATTTCAACTTCTTACGGATAATAGGGCGGAAATTAGATCTGGGAGCCACTCAGCTGATCTGGACCCTGTGCATCGTCAAGATGACGTCCTAAGGAGGCTACATGCCGAATTTCCACTTCCTACGGTTAATAGGTCGGAAATTAGATGTGGGAGCCACTCAGCTGATCTGGACCCTGTGCATCGTCAGGATGACGTCCTAAGGAGGCTACATGCCGAATTTCACCTTCTTACGGTTAATACGGTGGAAATTAGATCTGGGAGCCACTCAGCTGATCTGGACCCTGTGCATTACGGTTAATAGGGTGGATCTACCTAGCCTTCACTTTTCGAGTTAATAATAATCTAAAGTGCTCCTACCATGTCGCGGAATTTCGTGTCGCGAAAAATATGTCGTTTAAAAATTCCTTGACCCCCAGCCAAAAGACATATCCATGTCAAAAATGTCCTGTCACAATATCCTGTCACAAAAACGCGTCACGCAAAGAGGAATATGATGAAGATGAGCACAAAGAGGAATGTGATAAAGATGAGCACAAAGAGGAATGTGATAAAGATGAGCACAAAGAGGAACGTGATAAAGATGAGCACAAAGAGGAATGTGATAAAGATGAGCACAAAGAGGAATGTGATAAAGAATTACCAACGTTATCTTTGTTACCTATGAATAACTAGTTACCTACATTTCATGGTAACGGGCGCCGCTTGGCATTTGGTTGTGTGGGGGGGGGGGGGGGGGGGGGGGTAAATTGCATAGCAAATTCTCCTTTGTTATACGAAGTATAAGAACACATCCTTCGGGGGTGAGGAACGGCGGGGGTCCAGGGGGCTTGCCCCCTGGCGAGGCCCGAAGGGCCGAGTATATATATATATATATATATATATATATATATATATATATATATATATATATATATATATATATATATATATATATATATATATATATATATATATATATTAATGTGTTAGTCCAGACGATGTCTGGCCTTGGGTAAAAATGCCCAATTTTCAAAAATGAGCGATTTTCAAAAATTCCAAGGGGGTCAAACTTTAGTTTTGAAGGGTCAAAAAAAGGGTACAAACGGCTACAATCGCCAACAATTGATTAAAATCACTGAAAATGGTATGGAAAAGGGAGTTAGGACAGAAAAATACCATTTCAATTGTTTTGGTTTATTATTTTCAATAATGAACCATTGGAATCGAGCATGAAAAAAAAAATGCTTACCCCCCCTCAAAATTTGATGGTTTACGTTTCAAGTTATGTAGAATCCAAAACTGCAATAAAAATATTTCTGTCTGTCCGCCGTACGCCGTACGCCGTACGGGCCACTTTTCTTAGTTACCATGAAAAAAAATTGATGAAATTCGGGTTATAGGTTCCGTTCGGCGTCTAGTTGGTCCTCGAAGCTCGACGTTACTGTGAGTCATCTCTAAGGGGTTCAAAATAGGGGTTGAAATTTTCAAAACGCCTATACCATTTTTTTACGTAAATATTTTTACGGTTTTAAATAGTTCTTGAACTTGCGAGTTTTTTAAGACCATCCGGAGCATCGTACGTCCAGCCGTTCGTTCACAGTAAGGCCCCGAAGTTTGCACCGACAGGCATTTTCGACTCCAGTGTGAATGAAATTGCATACAATTCAAACCAAATCTCGTAACCAGAGACGCGCCCACAATAGGAATTTGTGAATACGGCCAATCATTGGTAGGGATCACCTGATTATATTGGCGGAGTATGAACTCGAGTTGGTTGTTCTGTGATATTATTTAATTTGAAAAATTAACTCTTTTGGAGTTTGTTGGTAGGTAGTGAAACGTGAACAAACGTTGAAGTATTATTGATGGATAAATTATTACTACGGTAAATCATTACTCAACGGTAAATTATTACACAACGGTTCATTATGCCATCTACGTAGAAGGGGCTGGAGTTTGTTGGTAGGTACTTTTGCAACTTTTTTCACTCCTCATCAACAATTTCTTTTCAGAACTTCATTATGTGTGTTTCTTTTTGTTAGGTACTGTTTGTCATCGGCAGAATTATTTAGCAACATTTAACTCGTGATTAAGGTAGGCAACTAGTAACGAGTACGGGGTTAGGTACTAACCTACGGAGGGTCTGCGCTCTACATAATATGCATAGAATAGTACATATTATATTATATAGACGGGTTATCTATACATAGAGCTGTGATCTGTAACAGAAGGGTATTCTATACAAAATAATAAACCGTTGTGCAGGGATTTGCAGCGTTTTTATATAGAACAGGGATCAAATTTGGATTTTTGGGGGTCAAAAATTCGTATTAAGGGATACAATCAATATTAACTCGCCTGATGTTGTGTAGGATGGCGATTCACGACAGAAAGAGGGACTACTTTGACTATAAAAATATTCTTTTCAGAAAATAGTGGGTGACATTTTTGACTTCAGAAGGGTCCAAAATCGGTAAGAATGGCTCTAAAACATTTATATAATTTATAGGCTTAGTTATTTTAATACAAATGAGTCAAGATTAATTATTTAATGGCACTGAATTGCCGCGATGTACCAAAATGACGAGATATTGGGCTGGATTTTGTTGATAGTACTTTTGCAACTCTTGAACAATCGTTGAAGTATTATTAATGGGCAAATTATTACTCAACGGTAAATTATTACACTAATATTCATTATACTATCTACGTAGAAGGGGCACCTATACAGGTAAATTATACACAACGGTTTATTATTTGCCTTATGATTCATGAATAACTACAAATAATAATTAATTATTGAATTGTTGAATCCCACGCATTTGTAGGAAACTTTTATTCTAGGGCCGGACCCAGTACTCCAGTTAGGGCTTGCCTGGGGGGAGCTCGAGGGAATTGACCACAGAAATCAGTGATCTATGCAGAAGGGGCAACTATACAGGTAAATAATGAACCTTCGTGTAATAATTTGCAGCTTCTTTTATTGCATTTTCGGTTTCTACATACCTTGAAACGGAAACCATCTAATTTTGAGGGGAGGTTAAATTTTTTTTTTTCATCCTCGATTCCAAAGGTTTATCATTGAAAATAATAAACCAAAATGGGTGGAACCCAAATTTTGGAGAGATTGATTTGAATTTTTGAAGGTAAAAAAAATGTATATTGTGTGGCTCAAATAATGAAAATTGCTGCAATACCACCAAAAGTCATATAGAATGACGACACGAGACAGAAAAATGGTATTTCGAAAATTAATCAAAAATTATTTTCGCAGAATTGGGAGTCAAACTTGCGGTCGTAAATCGCTAAAAATCGTGAAACTGGCTAATATCTCCAAAATCCCATCTCCAAATTCCATACCAAATTTGGTATTGAATGATGACTCGAAAAGGCATTGCTCAATGTATTTTTGGTAAAAGTTTTCTAAAAATCATCAAAAATGTTGTCATTATGGATTCGGATAATACTTCGAAAATTTCCTATAATTTATAACTACCTACTTACGATTATGATGCATGCTTCAGGCCATGTGTGACCTAGGTACGTTGAAACTTCGTCGATATCATTTAACCAACTGCTGGCAGAGTGAATAATCTACTTCAATCCACTCGATCATGCGCACGGGAGGTTTCTGAAACCATCGAGGTACATTTACGTTCCAGTTCCGAAGATAATGTGACTCCTTGATTAAAAGTCAACACAACTCGTCAAGGTGAAAATGTGCGTCTTCCTCAAAACCATCGGATGATACGATGAAACCCCGTTGGGAAGTCAGTCGGTTGGTTGATTAGGAGGTCGAAGAAGTAGTTTGGAGAGGGGTGGACAAGAAGGAGGTAAGATCCGAGAGGAAGGATTAAGAAAAGGACACGCTATTAGGAAGGGTAGCACCGTGCCGTGGCTTGCTGAGGCCATAGCTTGAGTTTTCCTGATGAACTACTGAAAAACGCCATTCTGAGAGCGCTGAGCCGCCCTTCCTCACCTGACTGCTTCATCCCTCCTTTCGTTCTAACCCTGTCAAATAGTCCTCACTAATGAGATTTTTTTCTTTGCATTTTCTTAACACCCGTTACTTTGGTGAGTGTATTCGCGATTACTGCAGGGAAAGGTCTATGAAAACCGAGTTAAGTTACGAGCAGTATTCAGCAGCACTTGACCATTTTAATGCTTACATCCATCTATTAATTTGTTCTTATAAATTCTTACTCTTAGAAATAAACCTTTCCATGTGCTCTGTTTTCATATTTTATAGAACCCAGCAGTGTTTGAATTTCGATTACAGGATTGGTGAGCACTTCCTGCAGCGACCTTGGGGTCATACTTGATTCCCAACTAACTTTCTCGGAGCAAATCAACACCATTACCAGCAGGGCCCTACGAGCCTTAGGTTTCATCAAACGTAATAGGTACTCGAGATTTTTCGAATGCGCACGCCATAACGCTGTTCATCACAATACTGATATTTTCCTATTATTGAGTACGGTTCTGTTGTACGGTCGCCGAACTATGCGATTTATATTGCTAAGCTCGAGAAAATCCAGCATAAGTTCATCTGCTATCTTGCTCACAAGATCGGAATTTCGGCTAAGGATATTGATTTCAATACAATTGACTCGGATTTCAATGAACCACCGTTGGTGAGTAGGAGGTGCTCTGCCGATCTTGTATTTTTTCTCCACAGACGACTCAACAATGCCGTGAACTGCTCTTCCTTACTCTCTACAGTACCTTTATCGTATCATTATTATTCTATTATTTGATTTTATATCATACTAGCGGATTACCCGCGCGTTGCCCCGGTCGGGGTGCATAAATAACTGGACGAAGTTCCCCCTCCCCAGTACCGTTACCGACTATGTACCCATGGAGGGTTGTGTTGATGCAAGGTTAAAAAGCAGCTGTAATATTATATAAATGTCGTATATCACAGTTTTTCATGATTTTAATGTAATGGTAGGTAATAGATAAACATCGGTTTTGCTTTTTCCATTTCGGTAATAAAATTGATGTTTAATCGTTTATTTTAATTCATTTACAAGAAAGAAAAATGTAATAATTGGCATGGAATGCCCACATAAAAAAGTAATATAAGGAGAATTATTTTTAACTATTTATAACGCTCTGGGGTAGAAAATGTTTTTTTGTGTGGCCATGGCCGTCTAGAGAATACATAAATAAGTCCGATGGTTTGCCTACACGTGAACAGGCCACGTACAGTTGTCCATGTGAAAAGCACGGGTTTTCTAGATTCAATCCACATACTTGCAGTGACTGTCCTTGAGCTTTATTGATGGTCATAGCTAACGCGAGTCTTACTGGAAACTACAGTCTTTTAAACTCAAAAGGCATATCTGTCGGAATCATTAGGAATTCGAGGCAATAGCACATCTTTCCCTTTAAATTTGCCATTCAATATTGCTGCCTCAATGATGTTGTTCATTAATTTTTTGATTGCCAGTCTCGTTCCGTTGCAAAGTCGTGGCGGATCAATATCGCGAAGCAGAACGATTGGTACACCAACGTTCATAGAATTCAAAAATTCAACTGGAAAAATTACAATTTCAGCCTAATTAATATTTCTAATAAATTTGTTTATCTAGGAGCTCCATTTTCGACTTGGGGTGCTCAACTGATCGGCTCACCCAATCGAGACCCAACTAATTCTTCCCATGCCGTCCCAGAGAGACCATGTCCAGAGAGAGATAACGGTTCCGGAGGTACATTCAGTTCTGGCAAAACAAGTTTTCCATTTGCACCACACATTCCAGGATTTTCGTTCTTCTTTTTCTCAAAGCATTACAATAACTTTGTCCACTGGGCCAATATTTACAGATGGGTGCAAACTGTACTGGTAGTCAGGACTGTAGTTGGATGCAGCATGTTCCAATGCAGCATCCGCAGTGCGTCGAGCACGAACTGCTTGCATACGATTTGCTAGGTTTCTTGCTGCACGTTGCTCGTCTGCTTCGTTCGCACGGGTGTGAGCATTCCGTGCACGATTTGCATCGAGCATTTTTGTTCTCGTTCCTCGTCTGTTTGTAAACTTCGTACAATCGTTGCTGTTGAATTAGGTAAATAAATAAAATGGAAAATGGAAAACTTTTCTGAAAGGAAAATCGTTTCTCGTAAAACTCCTACCTTTTCTTGCTTTGGATGTAGATTGACCAATAGTTTTTCGCTCAGGGGGAATTATCGTTAGCAAAGACACAATGCGAGTTCTAAAAAATGTTTCAACACAAAAAAAACCGTTCGTTTTCATTAATAACAACTGGAGAACTGTTATAAGCTAAAATGTGGATATCATTTCAGCTTCATTAATATTTCAATAATTCCATTATTTAATTGATCATTTTTTCATAATTCCATTTTCACCTCGGGGTGCTCAGCTGATTGGCTCACTCAATCGGGAACCAACTAATTCTTACCCAGCAGTCCCAGAGAGGCTCCATTTCAAATTTCAGCATCATAGGTTAAATAGGAACGAAATTAGCCTTAGGGCTCACTCAGCTGATCGGCCCACTCAATCGAAACCCAACTGATTCTTACCCATCAGTCCAAGAGAGGCTCTATTTCAACGTTCAGCATCATAGGTTAAATAGGAACGAAATTATCCTCAGGGCTCACTCAGATGATCGGTAAAGCTGATTCTACCATAGCCTATAATCGCCCCCGGAACTCCCCCGCCCCCGATCACAATGGAACAACTCTCGTCAAAATCGGTTCAGCGATTTAGCCGCCCATAAGGAACATACATACACAGATTCATTTTTATTTATATAGATAAGACAAGATAAGATGGTATTACCATTCAGGTTTCTCAAATGATAAATAATGTTTTCGAATATCATAAAGAAGATTTTTCCTTTATTCACTCCAAGGAACAAAAGGGAACGTTATCTTCATCTGCAGGCATGACTGTTTTCTGTGGTAAATACCTACCCTCGTGCACCCCACAGGAAAGCCCTAAATCGCATACTAGAACCGGCCCGGGAATTACAGTTTCTAAAAAAAAAATGCGAGGGATTCAGTCATTTATTCAATAATTATTTATTTGTTGTTATTTATGAAGCATAAGGTAAAATTATAAACCGTTGTGTAACAATTTACCTGTATAAATGTCACTTCTGCGTAGATCAGTTTTCAATGCCTACCCTCTAGCTCCTCCAAAGAAAGCTCTAAATCGAGTACTGGAGCCGGCCCGGGAATATTATAGTTCGATAAAAATCCGCGGGATTCAATAATGCAATCATTAATTATTTGTTGTTATTCATGAATCATACGGTAAATAATAAACCGTTGTGTAACAGACCGTTGTGTAAGATACCATTGTGTAATAAACCGTTCTGTAATAATTTACCTGACTATGCAACTTCTCCGTAGATAACTGTTTTCTGTGGTCAATACCCACCCTCGAGCTATCCCCGGGAAAACCCTAAATCCCTAAATCGAGAATTGGAGCCAGCCCGGGAATTTCATTTGATAAAAATGCGCGGGATTCCATATTTCAATAATTAATTACCTATTTGTTGTTATTCATGAAGCATAAATTTTGTTTACGTTGCAGAAGTACCATTCCCAAAATCCAATAGAGCCATTTTTCAAAGGAAATAATGTCACAGAACAACCAACTCGACTTCATACAGCCATCCGTGATCATAATCAGGTGCTCCCTACCGATGATCTGTGCCGGATTTATACCGTTTGATTCACGATAATGTTCTTTTCGTTGTAAACGAACGGCTGGTCGACGGAAACGGATGGTCTCAAAAAATTCTTTAGTTCATGATTAATTCAAAAACGTAAAAAAAACCATACCCTTCTACTGAAAGTTTTCGAGCTACGGCGTTCTGAAAATCTCAACCCCTATTTTTCACCCCATGGAGATGAGTGACAGTACGCCGAGCTTTGAGGACCAACTAGACCCAAAACGGGACCTGCAACCAAAATTTCATTCCTTTTGGTTCGTGGTAACTAAGGAAAGCGCGAAGTACGGCGAAAGGACAAACATTTTTTTATTGAATTTTCGGATTCTGCATACCTTGAAACGGAAGCCATCAAATTCTGAGGGGGGGTTAAAAAAATTGTTTCCAAAGGTTCATTACTGAAAATAATAAACCAAAATCTTCCGTGCGAGGCTAACTACTTCACACAACTTATTCACATACCTACGACACATTTGGTTGCTGTCTGATATAACTAGTACAACTGGGGAACCGTAAAAGTGGATTAGATCGCTTGCATACATTATTCACTGCTGATATTTATGAAACTTTCAGATCAAATCCATTGTGGGACCATTGATACTGGAAATCGCAGTCCATTGCATTAGCTGCAACATACCCTATTCCAAGTGTAATCCGATGAAAGTCAAAATGTAATGGGAAAGAAGGAGGTAATCACTTTAGCACTCACCTTCGTTATGGTGACAGTTCTTTTCATTCTGTCGGCGCAAGAAGCTAGCGACGTGCCTGGAATTACTGGAACATAAGTGACTTTGTGCCCATGTGCGTTAACCTATTGGAAGTACACAAGGGTCTAATTCAATTTAGATGAGGCCGACCAATGATTTACATTGCAGAACAGGGATCCGGGCTTTTAGGAAAGGACAACGACTTGTAAAGAATGAAATAATGTCCCTACTGTAGGATGTATCCTGAAGAAACGATCGTGCTGTAACAGATATCACATTCTTAGGGACACTCTTTAGGAGCTCGGCTTGTAGATAAGGGGTTTCTGTTACACTACGACGTATTCAGGATACTATAATCCCCAAATTCATCTATCTTCATCAAGGAGTAATAATTTTGAGAATAGAGAAAAAGAGACGTGTTCTTGCTTAGGCACACAAAAAGCGCGGGTTAATCCCCCCCCCCCCCCACCGCCATGATGGATTTCAGAGGTTCATTATTGAAAATAATGAAGCAGAAGCTTCTGTGTTATTATGAACGTGAAGCCGCCGTTCTGAAGGAAGGGCAATACAAAGGTACCAACACAAAGAAAAAATGAGTAGGTAACGCGGTACAGGTATATGGAGGTCTTGACATGGAAGCACAAAGGACCGCCATTATGATGCTATGCCGATGCGAATGTGTCGATGGAATCGGAGGCGGGAGGTCCTCTCTTTTGAGCATTCACTTCTCCATCACCTTGATAACACCGACCGCCATTATGGGGATGATCGATTACCCAACATGGTGTGTTGTCTGATGTCACAACACGAACTAATACCTATCTAGGAACTCAGGAGCGTCCCGCCGGACAAGAAAATCGAAAAACTTGAAAGCGACCAATAACACTGTTTACACGACAGAACACGTATGGGAACCCCCCCCCCCCCCAACACACACACACACACACACACACACACACACACACACACACACACACACACACACACACACACACACACACACACACACACACACACACACACACACACACACACACACACACACACACACACACACACACACACACACACACACACACACACACACACACACACACACACACACACACACACACACACACACACACACACACACACACACACACACACACACACACACACACACACACACACACACACACACACACACACACACACACACACACACACACACACACACACACACACACACACACACACACACACACACTATTGTGAGTTGAAGATCCTGAAACTCATATGTTCGTGTTACGAAGAAGATGGTTGTAAACGTTCCCCTTAGTTACTCCTGAAAAAAATTTAGTTCAGTATTATTATCGACTTAAACAAAGCTCTACTTTTCTAAAAGGTTATGGGCCCAGACGATTCCACTGCGCCAAATATAGGCAAGTTCTTTAGACGTTCAAGGTCGCGAGAATGGATGTCAAACTACAGATAGATAAGTTGGAAGGTCCAGAAGATTGGGTTCGCTGGAAGAAGGAGGTAATGCTTCTGTTAAGACACAGCAAGGTGATGGGTATCGTTGATGGTACAGTCACAGGGCCTGTGAGGCCTGAAGAGGGCGCCGAGGCTGTTGAAATGCAAGCGTACGAGACCGACTTAGCGAAATTCAGTGAGAACGATGTTCTGGCACATTTAGTTTTAATAAAGAGCTTGAGTAGGGCTAACGCCGAGCTGACCAATACTTGCACTTCCGCTAGGCAGGTATGGCTAAAACTATTGTCCATTTATGAGCAAAGTTCCGGACAGAGACTTGATCGACTACTAGAACAGTTTTTTAGGTATTCGTTTGACAACTCAGAAAACATGGTATCTCACGTATCTCGTCTCCAGAGAATTTTCGTAGAAGCAAATGAAGAGTTGTATAGATTGACTTCTAAGACTATGCCTGATCTAGTTTTAATGAGTAGAGTAATGTCAACATTGCCAAACGACTACTTCGAGTTCAAAAGCGTGTGGGAATCAGTCCCCATGGAGAAACGCACGATCGAAACACTGTCGGAACGATTACGTTTGATAGAAATGAGACTTCCAAATAAGGGGGGTGAAAATTCCGCGCTTACAGTGAAAACTGCTGGATTTAAGAAGAAACCACAGGTCGTCAAACATAAGCAGGAAGGCGGAAGGTGTAGCATTTGTAAGTCTACCGAACACTATGCAAGGCATTGTGACAAAAAGAAGCCTGAAAAGTCTAAACAGAGTGACCAAGGCACTGCATTTGTATGTGAGACTTTTGTATGTGGGTCAACTGACGTATCTGAGTCAAGCTTGTGGATTGCCGATAGTGCATGTTCCGTTCACATGACTAGTTTTCAAGACAATTTTCGAACATATACAAAACACACAGTACAGAGTTTTCTCAACCGAAAAAAGTATTTGTCGGGAATGATGACGTCATTTATGGCTTAGGAGAAGGCACTATTGATGTTGAAATGCTCATAAACGGAAAATGGGTGAGAAACCATTTGCAGTCCGTTTGGTATGTTCCGAGTATTGGTAGAAATCTGTTATCAGTAGGATCGACCGTGAGTAAGGGCATGACATTTACTGCAAATGCAACTGAGTGCACCATAAGGAAAAATGGGGTCGTCATGATCGTAGGAAAACAAACTCCGAACAAACTGTACAAAATGTCGATGCGTACTGTAAAACCTGAGAAACAGGTGGAGGCGTTTGTCACTACTCCCTCAGATAATTTACAGTTGTGGCATGAACGCATAGGGCATCAAGGCAAAAGGTACGTTCAAAATTTTCTGAAAAACCGGGGTGTAAATTTGAAGTTTGATTCCTTGCTGTGTGAAGCCTGTGTGATGGGTAAACAGCCACGTCAAAGCTTTGGTGATCGTACGATATATAGGCCAACTGAATGTGGTGGGCAAATAAATGTCGACGTTTGTGGACCAATGGAAGTGGAATCCATAGGTGGGGCTCGCTATTACGTAGTCTTCAAGGACGACTATTCGTCGTTTCGTCGTGTTTATTTCTTGAAGAAAAAATCTGAAGTTCCCTCAGTTCTTCAGAAGTTCTTGGCAGAAGCTGAGATGGCAGGGCATAAGGTGAAGCAAATATTGAGCGACAATGGCACTGAAATTAAGAATGTGCAAGTCAAAAAGTTGCTTGAATTGAAGGGGATAAACCATAGATTCACTATGACATATACGCCTCAGCAAAATCCTGCAGAGCGAGAACATCGTACACTCTGTGTGTCTGCACGGTCAATGATGTTAACGGCAAAGGTCAGCAAGTCATTTTGGGCAGAGGCAGTGAACACTGCAGCCTATTTACTGAATTTGACAGGCCCTACGCCACAGGAAGATAAAACTCCTTATGAACTTTGGTTCGGTAAAGATAGAGTTCCAATCGACCACTTGAAGGTTTTTGGCACTGAGTGCTTTGTTCAGATTCCCAAACAAAAGAGACAAAAGTGGGACACGAAGTCAATGAAAGGGCTCTTTGTAGGATACTGTGACATCAGAGATGGGTATCGAGTTTGGGTGCCTGAAAAGAAAGATGTTATCTCAAGTCTGTCAGTTAACTGACAACACAAAACGTGTTGTCAGTTACCAAGTCTGAAAATAGTTCCAATGCTGCAGAGTTCCGTTTAATTCCGACAGAAAACGAAGTGCAGTTGGACAATGTAATGCAGCAGGACGTTGAGCAAAATTCTGGGGAAGAAAATGAAGATGATCATTCCGGGGAAGATAGTGACCATGATGAGAGTCTTTTCGCACCAATTCCAGAGCCAGGGTGTTCCAACGCTCAAGGGGTACCAAACAACAACAATCAGAGGCAACTTCGCGATAGGGGCCAATTGAAAGCACCTGATAGACTGGTCTACGACAAGTTGGGTGACAATAATATCGCAATGATGGCACTAAGTGAACCGACAACATATAAAGAAGCTATGAAGTCGGAGGAAGCTTCTCAGTGGAAAGCAGCCATGGACGATGAGATGAGATCATTGGCTGAAAACCAGGTGTGGGAACTTGCTCAGTTACCTCCTGGGAAGAAAGTGGTCGATAGTCGATGGGTTTTCAAGCTGAAAAGAAAACCAAATGGAGAAATAGACCGATTCAAGGCAAGAGTAGTTGCAAAGGGGTATGCTCAAGTCCCAGGCATAGACTACAATGAAACGTTCAGTCCAGTAGTGAGATTTGACACTATCAGAACACTGTTGGGTGTATCAGCGTGTGAGGGATTGAAACTCTTGCAATTCGACGTCAAAACTGCATTTCTCTACGGAAATCTTGACGAAGAAATTTACATGGCTCAGCCAGATGGTTACCACGATGGGACGAAACGGGTATGCAAGCTCACAAGAAGTCTTTACGGTCTGAAGCAAGCACCTAGATGTTGGAACACAAGGTTCACCAATTTTATCAAGTCTCAAGGTTTCAAGGCCAGTCATGCAGATCCTTGTCTGTATCATCGCGAAACGGGGAAGACAAAGATGTTTTTGGCGATATACGTTGACGACGGGATATTGAGTGGCTCAGATTTTGATGAAATGACCAGATTCATGAATCACTTGCGTGAAGAATTTCAAATCACAGAGAGTCCGCTTGGAAGCTATCTGGGAATGGAAATTACGCAGAATAAGGACGGGTCAATTTTCTTAAGTCAAGAGCACTATGCACTGAAAGTTTGCAAGCATTTTAACATGGAAAAGGCAAATCCGGTTACAGTACCTATTGGGCCAGAAGGTCAGAGCCAGAATGATGTAGATCTGGGACCAGATGTGCCTTATCGCCAAGCAGTTGGGAGCTTGATGTACCTTGCTACTGTCACGCGACCCGACATTGCTTTCGCAGTAGGTGTTGTGTCACGGAAAGTCTCAAAGCCCACTGTTTCCGATTGGGTAGCAGTGAAACGAATCATGAAGTACCTAAGGGGCACTTCTTCGTTGGGCCTGCTCTACAAAAAGGGGTACAAGCCTGGAGTTTTTGAGAGCTATTCTGATGCTGATTATGGAGGTGACGCGCTCACGAAACGGTCAACATCAGGGGCTGTAAGCCTGTATGGCGGTGGAGCGGTGTCCTGGTTGAGTCGAAGACAAAAATCTGTGTCTCTGTCGACAACTCATGCAGAGTATGTAGCCGCAAGTGAAGGTACCAAAGACCTAATATGGCTCAGTCGACTGCTGAACGAGCTCACAGTTTTGAAAGGGAAGCCCACTCTTCTAGTCGACAACGAAAGTGCTTTGAAACTTGTGAAAAATCCTGTATTCCACAACAGATCGAAGCACATCGAAATTCGATATCATTTCATTCGGGAAAAATACGAAGAAGGCGCTATGGACATTCAACACGTTGAAACGAAGTTGCAGATTGCAGACGTTATGACGTTAGGGATGGAGAAGAGTTCCTGAGTTTAGGTCTTCGGAGGAAGTATTGTGAGTTGAAGATCCTGAAACTCATATGTTCGTGTTACGAAGAAGATGGTTGTAAACGTTCCCCTTAGTTACTCCTGAAAAAAATATAGTTCAGTATTATTATCGACTTAAACAAAGCTCTACTTTTCTAAAACACACACACACACACACACACACACACACACACACACACACACACACACACACACACACACACACACACACACACACACACACACACACACACACACACACACACACACACACACACACACACACACACACACACACACACACACACACACACACACACACACACACACACACACACACACACACACACACACACACACACACACACACACACACACACACACACACACACACACACACACACACACACACACACACACACACACACACACACACACACACACACACGCGCGCGCGCGCGCGCGCGCGCACGCACGCACGCACGCACGCACGCACGCACGCACGCACGCACGCACGCACGCACGCACGCACGCACGCACACACACACACACACACACACACACACACACACACACACACACACACACACACACACACACACACACACACACACACACACACACACACACACACACACACACACACACACACACACACACACACACACACACACACACACACACACACACACACACACACACACACACACACGAACAGGGGGGGGTAATGGCCCCACCAATCGTGGAGAGTTTGCCGCGCTTCAAGGTCGGGGAGGCTGACTGGCGGAGGTTTGAGGCGGAGCTCCTGCGACGTATGTCGGAGATGTGTGGGGTACAGAGCGGCTCTGTGGTAGGAGGAGAAAGAACCACCGATGTTTGCATGTCTGAGTGGTTCCGATCTGAGGGCGATTTCGAGGTGGCCGTGGACAGGTTCTGTGATGTGGTTTTGGAGGCCTGCAGAGCGGCGATCCCCCTGAGAGCAGATAGGGTCTTTCCTTCGATGAAAAAGTCTGTGCCATGGTGGACACATGATTTGACCATGTTACGAAGACAACTGAGGGCAGCAAGACGTTTATATCAGAGGACAAGGAGTAATCAGGCACTGCGTGAGCATCGACGGCAAACATACTGGAACCTCAAGCAGCAGTTCACAAGGCAGGTAAAGCAAGCGAAGATTGAATCGTGGAAGAGCTACTGCAACACAGATGGTACTCAAATGCCTTGGGGGCCGATCTACAGGGCGGCGGCTGGGAAGAGGAAAACCACATTGGAGGTTTCAACTCTACGTGGAGGCAGCGGCGAACTTACGGAAGGACTTCAGGATACGCTCGAGCTAGTTATGGAATCATGTGTCCCGTCAGAGAGTGTGCCACACTCCGAACACCATGAGCGCATTCGGCGAGAGGCAGAGGATTACACTGGGGAAGCTGATGATGTCCCCTTCACAACATCTGAAGTGCAGGAGGCTATACGTGGATTCGCAGCAGGGAAATCTCCTGGGGAAGATGGAATCACCGTCGAGATTCTATCGCAGGTGTTCAGGAGTTTACCAGGCGCTGTAACGGGGATGTATGCCGAGTGCCTGAGAAGGGGGTGCTTTCCTAGGGCATGGAAGCGATCAAACTTAGTATTGGTCACAAAGCCTGGAAAGGAGAGAAGCACGGACCCTGCCAAATACCGCCCAATAAGCTTGCTTCCGCGTTTCGGAAAGGTGTTGGAACAGCTCTTGATTGGACGGATAATGCACAGCCTTCAGCGTCGTCGGAAGATATCGGGTAGACAATATGGATTTCTGCCCCAGCGAAGCACTATCACTGCTCTGCAGGAAGTGAAGGAGTGCATACGAAGTGCTCTTAACAGACGGGAATATGTGGTGGCAGTCTCGCTTGATGTTAAGGGGGCGTTCAACGGGGCATGGTGGCCTGCTATTCTGAAGAACTTGGCGGACATGGGATGCCCTCGGAACCTCTACAGTTTGGCTCGAGCTTATTTCTCTGACCGAAGTGCTGTGCTGCGGGCTCGGTCAACCGTGGTACGCAAGGACCAGGAGATGGGCTGTCCTCAGGGGTCCTGTTCGGGTCCGGGGTTCTGGATTGTTTTATATAATTCTCTACTTGAGCTGCCATTTGGGGAGGGTGTCGACGCATTTGCTTACGCCGATGATTTACTGCTGGTGTGTTCTGCCAAAAATGAATATGAGCTGGAAAGGCGTGCAAACACAGCTCTATACATGGTGGAGAAGTGGTCGTGGGGCACTAACTTGGCGTACAATCCCAGCAAGACGCAGGTATTGCGCATTGCTAGAAGAAGAATGAGTCGCGACCTAGCGATCTATCTGCTGGGTGAAAGACTCGGGTTTGTTGATCGGCTTAAGTACCTGGGGGTGATATTTGATGGGGCTTTGCGTTGGACCAGCCACATAGAATACGTGTGTGGAAAAGCAGCTCAGCTGATCCATATTTTGTCACGGGCGGCTAAGATGTACTGGGGCTTGGGGCCTGAGGCTTTGCGGGTCATCTACAGGGGAGCTATTGTGCCCATCATTACGTATGGGGTGCCTGTTTGGGGCGAGGCTTTGGAGGTTCGGCATAATGTTGACCTTCTCCGTCGTGTTCAGAGATTGATGCTCCTTAGATTGATCAAGGGGGTGAGGACGGTATCCTTCCAGGCCTGCTGCGTGACTGCTGGGGAGAGGCCAATAGAAATTGAGGCAAGAGAGATCGCTGCTGTGCATAGTGGACTGGTTGGCAATTTGGTAGAGAAACCCCTGCCCCCTGATAAGTGGCCCCATCCAGCAATGGTAGCCGGTGTGGAGCCTGTTGTGGAGGATGGTACTGACGCTACATTTGCCATTTATACAGATGGCAGTGATATGGGTGATGGCAGAGTTGGCTGTGCCTTCGTCGTCTACTCCCACCACAGCGATCCAATTTACTGCCGGCGTTTCAGACTTGGAGAACTCTGCTCCAACAACCAGGCTGAAGCATATGCAATCATGAAGGCGCTGGAATGGTTGTCACAGCAAACAATACGAGCTCCAAATCGCAGGGGCGTGGTGTACACCGACAGTCAGGTTTGCTTAGCTATGCTGGAAGACCACAGCAATCATATCCCCACAATCGAGCTAATAAGAGAATTACTAATGGAGCTTCGAGGCAGGAAGGGTTGGAGGGTCGGGCTGAACTACACTAGGGCTCATGTCGGCACGGCAGGGAATGAGGAGGCTGATTCTTGCGCTAAAGAGGCAGCTGTGGACGTTGGTCTTCCGATTGCCTACTCACTGATTCCTAAATCCAGAGTTAAGCGAGACTGCAGAGCTGCTGGTATTCGGCAGTGGGAGCAGCTGTGGGCGAGCACCACTGACGGCCGCAGAACAAAGGCTTTCTTCCCGACAGTCCAGGACAGGCTTCGGATTGATCTGCCCCTGTCATGGAGACTGACACTCTTGCTGACTGGCCATGGACGAGTCCGGGAGTACCTCCACCGATTCCGCCTCAGCGAGGACTCGTCGTGCCGCTGTTCAGGCGAGGTGCAGAACTGGGAACACCTCCTGTTTCGTTGCGGACTATTCGAGCAACAGCGTGCACGCCTGGAGAGAAGATGTGTTCTGCAGGGAGCGGCGTGGCCAATGCCGATGAAGGACCTACTGATGAACCATCTGCAGGAGGTGATCGTGTTCTTGAATTCCATGGACATGGAGTCACTCTAAAGTGTGAATGTTTACAAATGTGCTTGTAATTGACTCCAGAACTATAAAGATGAACAATGGACCCGTAAACTATGTTGAAACTTTAAGTTATAAGTGAAAGATTTATTACATTTAGTTATGATACATAAAGATTGTGATTTGGAATAAGCCTGTAATCTGTTAGGGAGCAGGCTCGAATAAATGCCCTCGTGCTAGGGTGTACTAGTGCGAGGAAAAATTAAAAAAAAAAAAAAACACACACGAACACACACACACACACACACACACACACACACACACACACACACACACACACACACACACACACACACGCGCGCGCGCGCGCACACACACACACACAGTAACACGGCCCTCTGGGGCTAACCGGTGTTGATTTTTAATACACCCATTCTCGAGGTGCCCCTGAGGACTTGTCCCGGTGTTATAGAAGTTTGAAAATCGCTGTTTCCTAGTTAGTGGTTTATTATTTTCAATAATGAACCTTTGGAATCGAGTATGAAAAAAAAGAAAAATCCTAACCCCCCCCCCCTCTCAAAATTTGATGGTTTACGTTTCAAGGTATGTAGAATCCGAAAGTGCCATACGCCGTACTGAGCACTTTTCTTAGTTACCATGAAAACAAAATTGATGAAATTCGGGTTAGTAGTCCTCGAAGCTCGGAGTTACTGTCAGTCATCTATAAGGGATTAAAAATAGGAGTTGAAATTTTCAGAACGCCGTAGCTCGAAAACTTTCGATAGAAGGGTATGGTTTTTTTTTGCGTTATTTAATTCGCCTTGAGCTAAACAATTTTTTGAGACCACCCGGAGCATTGCACGTCCAGCTGATCGTGTGCACCAAAAAGCTTCGTCAACACGATCGTGAATCAAACGGTATAAATCTGGCCCCGATATCATCACTTCCAGATCAACAATTTCACTTTAGAACTTCATTATTTGCGTTTCTTTTTACCATTTTAGTTACTGTTTGTGATCGACAGAATTATTTTAGCAACATTTAACTCGTGACTTAGGTAGGTACCTAGTAACGAGTACGGGGTCAATACCTACCATCCTGCTCCCGCATAAAATATTAGGTGGTAACAATTCCATCATTGATTAGTTGCTGTTATCCATGAAACATAGGTAACGTTTATTCAAGTTACAAAAGTAGGTAAGGTAGGTTCTTCAAAATATGAAATAATATCGCGGGACAACCAAACGATTTCACTTAGCCATGCGTGATTACATTCAGGCGTTCCCTAGCAATATCTGGGGAGGATGTATACCGTATCATTCATGATCATGTTGACAAAGCTTTTCGGTGCCAACGAACGGCTGGAGTGCAATGTTCCGGGTCGTCTCAAAAAATTCTTTAATTCGAGATTAATTGAAAACCAAAAAAAAAAAACTTACAGAAAGTTTTCGAGCTATGCCGTTCGGAAAATTTCAACCCCTTATTTTTCACCCCTTTTTCAACGCCGAGCCTTGCGGACCAACCAGACCCCAAATAGGACCAACAAATCAAATTTCATTAGACCTGGTTCATGGTAAGTGCGGAGCACGGCGGACGGAGAGAGATTTTTTGGTTTGCCATTTTCAATACCTTATGAAAATATAACCCCCCCCCCCCTCCCCACCACAAAATTTGATGGTTTCCGTTTCAAGGTTCGTAGAATCCGAAAATGGAACAAAAACATTTCTGTCCTTCCGCCGTACGCCCTACTTCGCGCTTTCCTTAGTTACCACGAACCAAAATGAATTATATTGTGGTAAACCCACACAATCATGTGGTTGGTTACCGTTTGTTGCGTGGCCATTGTCAAGGTGCGACTCAGTTCCTTGTATTCCTATGCGTGAATAAAGGCTCGCACCCCCGCCCTATCACCAATTGTAAAAACAACAACAAATCACGGAACAACCCGATATATTCTCTATTCACAAACCAAAACTCAACAAAAACAACTTTTCATCATTCAACAAACGGTAACCAACCACATGATTGTGTGGGTTTACCACAAATATTTTGGTTGCAGGTCCCGTTTTGGATCTAGTTAATCCGCAAAGTTCGGCGTAGTGTGAATCATCTCTGAGGGGTGAAAAACAGGGTTTGATATTTTCAGAGTGCTGTAGCTCAAAAACTTTCAATAAAAGGGTATAGTTTTTTACGTTTTTCAAATTGATCTCGAACTAATGCATTTTTTGAAACTACCCGGAGCATTCTACGTTCAGTCGTGTGCGCCGAATAGCTTCGTCAACACGATCGTGAACCAAACGGCATAAACTCGGCCCAGATATCATTGCTAGGGAACACCTGATTATAATCATGGATGGCTGAATGAAATCGAGTTGGTTTTTCCATTGTCGTGATTCCCTCTCACAAACCACTCCTGTAATATGTTACGAGAGATTTTACCAAATAAACGGGGAGAACGTTAAGCTCGTCAACAACAAGGGTTTTCCCCAACCACCAACCGTCTCAAACGGTCGTAACGGCTGATTGTGGACTGGGGACGGGTGGAAAAGTTCCTATAAAAACTCGCCCTTCTGGTCCAGCTCAGCATTCGATGATCCGACGCTCAACTAGTGTATCTCTCGAACGTCTCTCTATCGTCCCCCCCCCCCCCACACTTACCCTTCATGACGCTTGCTGTTGGTGAAAACTGCGGGGCGCCTCCCTTTCTGGTATATGCTTTGGTAAAAACCGTGGGATACCCCCTCTCCTCTAACACCTGCTGTTGGTGAAAACCGCGGGGTGTCAGCCACCCTCTTTCCAGTGTTTGCTGTTGGTGAAAACCGCGGGACACATCCTTTTCACCTAGTACCTGCTGTTGATGAAAACCGCGGGGTACTAGCCGCACGCCGAACTTCGCACTTTCTTTAGTTACCAAGAACCAAAATTAATGAAATTTGGTTTGTAGATCCCATTTGAGGTCTAGTTGGTCCGCGAAGCTTGGGGTTACTGTCAGTCATTTCTTAGATGTGAAAAATAGGCCTCTGTTAAGAAGCCAATCTACTGGCCGGTATGGTTAACCAGCTTCCCTCCACCAGTACCATCATGCCTTGAGATTTCGGTCGTACAGAGTAGAATCACCTCCATCCTGCACCGGTGGACTGTGAGCTCATCATTTAATGTAAGCCCTGCGATTTACATTGAATAAGTTCACAACTAATCCCGTCTTTGCTTTGTGCGGCTCATCGTTATTTCAGGATTGTTCGCAAAAAACTAGATTATCACGGCCTGCAACTAATACAACTTCAATTGGATTTTGACAGCAAGGATGGAACACACAAACACTAGTATACATTGTGTGCCCACATGTTTCACGACGATAAAGAAAGTCAGAATGGTTGTATTGTACGAAATATCATGGAACAAAAGAACACGACTGAGAAAAGCAATGTGTTTCAGAGTGTAGGTCAGGAAAGTCGTGAAAGCTCGATCTTGTTACGTAAGTGTTGATCTCCCGCCGCTGAGATAAACGATAAGAGGGTTTTACTAGCCTCCATGAAGCGGGGAACACCAGGTATGGTAGGTACCTGATTCATGTTTTTTTTTAATGTTTTTTTTGAGAACCTGTTAATCGTTATCGAATGTCGTTGAACCTCCATGAAGAACAGATAGCATTTGTTTGTGAAACGGTTAATTTTGTTCGGAAACTCGTTGATTTTGAAAACCGTTGCATTTGATTTGAGAAGTCGTTTATTCAATTCGGTAGCATAATATTATCATAAGCCAGAGTTGATTCACCTTATCTTACCATCTTGACATTCGAAGAAATATTCTGCTAGGAATAAGTGAGGAATCCGAGCGATCCTTTGAAGGGTTGGATTGGTCCCATTACCACGACACAGTTAAGCTATCAGACTGTGGTTCAAGGAAGTTGGAGTCGTCAAAGCTAGTTGCACCAGTGAGGGAAACGTCGAGAAGATTTTCCTGCTTGCTTGACTGGAGAATAACATCTGGATAGATAGGTACCTAATTCATGGTTTTTTAAAGCTTCGTATTCTAAATTTTGATTTGAAAATGGTTAAAATCTATGTATTGTGCAAACCGCTATTTTGATTTTGATAATGATTGATTTAATTTTAAAATGCAATATCTTGAGCCCGAGTCGATTCACCCCATCTCGACAATTTGGGTTGTGCTCGAAAATACCTACTCCATTTACGGAATGAATAAGGCGCGATCCTCTAAAATGTCGTATTGGTCCCATTACCATGAAACAGTTGTAGATATAGCGTACTATCAAGAGTTGATGGGTTGTTTGAAAAAAGCCATGGTAGCTTTCAAGGTGTGGTTCAAGTAAGTCGTCGAAGCGCGTTCTTGTTAGGTGTGTGTTGGGCTCCCGCCACTGGGGGAAACGATAAGAAGGTTTTACCTGCCTTCGTGACACAAGCATTCAACAACACGAGGCGCCCACTCCTCGATTCCCTTGTTGCCCCTAAGGAAATTCACCATACACTTCCTCTCTCCCCCGATTTATTCACGTCTCCACGTTATCACCTCGATTGAAGCTTCATTTCTGCGGAGCCCGTTGTACAGGATTGATGAGTCGGTAAAAGGGCAGAAAAGGGAGAGAGAGGGTTGAAGCCTGCGGCTCGGCGCCCTCTCTCTGAATGACGTCACTGGTAACTTATGACGTCATTGTGTCACACGCCGTCCCCGGCGGCATTGTTATGTAGATAGTGTGGGGGGGGGGGGGGTCCAAAGATAAATCGCGGAGGGAGCCGTCGGTTGACACCCCCGAGTTCGCTCACGGTGTGAACGCGACGACCTAATTTTGCATGATTCAGGGGTTGGGAGGGAGAGGTCGCATGCCTTTTCCCGGATTTGATGAAACTAGCGTCAGAGACATCCACGTTCCCAGGGGCTAAAACCACGCAAAATAGACAATTCACATGGACAGGGCTGCCAGGTTTTGTGGGAGAGAGAAAATGTTTTAGTCATGCAGCATGATCATTGAGCTTTCCGAAGTTGACTACTTACAAGCTTTTTTGACCGTATTGGTTATTATTTTCAATACTTGAAGAACCTTTGAAATCGAAAAATTCCCTCAACATTTCATGGTTTTCTTTTCGAGGTAAGTAGAATCCGACAATGGAATAAAAAACGCTGCAAAGTCCTTGTCACATGGGTGTATTATTCTACTGGATATACCTACAGAAATTTGGGCAGTTGATTTATTGTGTATTTCATGTGCAATAATTTAAATAGCTATTATCGATGGTTTCCACCAAATTTGGCCCGAAAAACACGAATTAGGCTCCTATATTTTTTTACAAATTATCTTCGATCATTGATAGTCCATTTAATTATTATCTTCGATTCACCTGTTACTATACTAATTTAGGTGATTTCAGACGATTTCCGAGGTTTTTGATTCATAAAAAATGAATTTTGGGAGCTGAACCTTCGTTACAACCGAAAAACGTCACAAGCGTCTCAAGCTCATGTCCACTAAAACCTAAAAAATAACCATCGAAAACCCTATTTTTACACATATTTTCCTCCATAACACCCCCGGGTGTATTCCGATCGGGCTGCCGAGCGTCGCAGTACAACTAGGACCCAAATTTGTTCCCAAATGGGGCTCAAACTGTTTACAGAAGAACGACGATTTTCGACCAAAATTATCGTAAATTAAAGGCTGAAACTTCGTTAGAACCTAATTTTTCCACTCTGGTCAAATTCGAATTGACATTCGGTCTTCTCGCCTTAAAAAACATGGAAAATGATTCATCGCAAGCTCATGTTACTTAATCACCAAAGCAAAAACCCCAATTTTTACACCCATTATCACCCAAAACACCCTTGGGTATATTCCGATCGGGCTGCAAAGTTTCGGGACACAACTAGGGCATAAATGGAGCCAGTGTGCGAAAGAAAACACACAGGAACAAAGACAGACATGCAAGACAGGAAACAAAGTAGACATGCATGATACGGCGGACGGACATTGCATTTGGAATTTATGCTCCTTGAAACGTCAAAGAAAATATTTTGAGGGGGTGTTATAAACATTTTTTGCTGAGTGAATACACAGTTGGTTCACAGAATAATGAACCAAAAATTTCTGTCCGGACGCCGTACAAGCACTTTTCTTAGGTACCATGAACAAAAATTAATTAAATAAGGTTTGTAGGTCCCATTTCCTCTTGTCCCGGTAGTTCTAGTTCGTCCGAGATGCTCGATGTTATTGTCAGTAGGTAGGCTAAGTAGTGGAAAAAGAGGGTTGACAATTTTCAGAACGCCGTAGCTCAAAAACGTTCATAGGAAGGTTTTTTTCTTCGATTTTGTACTGATTTCGAACTTGAGGATTTTGTGAGACGACCCGGAGCATTGTGCGTCCAGCCGTTCGTTCATAAAAGCCATGAAATTTGTCTTTGTAAACATGAGTGTAAATGGTAGGGGGGGGGGGGGGGGTATACATTCAGCCAAGATACCCTTACCAGATATATTAGTGCCTGGGCGCAATTATTAAGTCACTTTTCTATAGCCACTTTAACCCAAAATCTAAGGTACCTTAGCCAACCCTTTGCCTATCCATACAGGTGCACTACTATGAAATAAGGTCATCCTCCCACATTTCGTTCATAAAACACAATTTCGTCAAAGGTGGGATTTATCTGGCGGTCCTCTTCTGGAAGGTTATCTTGAGTCGGAAACGCAAGTTAGGCTTCAAGTTTCTCGTATTATTTCCATTAGAATCGGTTCGTTATCTGCGCTTGTGCAAACGTGAAATTCAAAACAATATAATCGAACAATTTAATGTTCGCAGTGTTGTGAGTTGAGCCTTTGCCAACTATCCCGGAAAAGAAAGAATCGTTGATCTCCAACCGGGAGTGCAGCGAAGCTCTTAATGAAACTCAGTTGTTCTTTCCGGGACACACTGCTGACCGTAGTATATGTGAGGCTGGGAAATGTATGGAGCTGCACAACGCACTGGGAGAGTGTGACTCGGAGAGTCCAGGCCCCGCAGAAGGCAAATGAGACGGAATTAAAATTTATGGCCGGTCGGTTGGCAACTTGTAGGGCAGGCGAGATAAACAAGAAACGACATTAATCACAGGCAGTGTTTTACAGCTCTCCCTCTCCTGGGCGGCGTGTGGGCCCTGAAAAATGGTACGTCAAATTAGAAAAGAGTGGACCCCAGGTCGTTCTAATTGCCACCTGTTGAGGGAATTTCGTGTCAGTTTGTTTCTTGTTGGAGGCTAGCTGGATTAACCATGAGTCGCATCGGATGGCAATAATTTGGGTATGGGTGTATTTGGGTTTGGGTATTTGGGTATATATATATATATAATTATTATTATTATAACAACATCGGAAACCTTCCTCGTGCGTGGGGTGTATGTGAAGGCACAGTTTGCCAGGAGCCACTAACTTGTTCTTAGAAACGGTACTACATAGCGTAGAAAAGTGAGCTTGTCTTTGTCTACCGGGGTAAGGTAGAAGCGCTACTAGTCGGGCCTTTTGAGCCGGATTTAACTGCTAATTTTCTCCTGCGTCTTTGATAATCTATTATTGAACAAATTCCGGGAAAAGCTTCCACTAGTTAAAATGGTCTCCACAAATTGAAAAAATAAAATAAAAGGACTATTTGGAACGAATGAAACATAATTTTTTCTGGGATGACTTTGGGTTTATTATTTTCAATGATGAACTTTTGGAATCGATCATGAAAAAAAAAAAGTGTAAACCCCCTCACCGCCCTTAAAATATGATGGTTCACGATTCAAGGATCGGATATATGTAGAATCCAAAAATGCAATAGGTAACACAATTTCTGTCTGTCCGCCGGACACCGTACTTAGCGCCGTACTTTTGGAGTTTAGTTGGCCCTCGAAGTTCGGCGTTACTGTCAGTCATCTCTAAGGGGTGATAAATAGGGGTTGACATTTTCAGAACGCCGTTGCTCAAAAACATTCGATAGAAGGGTGTGTTTTTTTACGTTTTTCAGTTGATTTTGAACTGACCACCCGGTTTTTTTTTTTAGCTGACCACCAGAATTTTTTGAGACCACCCGGAGTATTGTACGACCAGCCGTTCGTTCGCAACGAAAAGCTTCGTCAACATGATCACAACTAAAACGGTATAAATCCGGCCCAGATATCATTGCTAGGGAGCACCTGATTATAATCACAGATGACTGTATGAAGTCGAGTTGGTTGTTCTGAGATATTATTTCATTTGAAAAACGCTGCAAATTATTACAAAACTGTTCATTATTTACCTGTATAGATTCCCCTTCTGCGTAGATCACGGTTTTCTGTGGTCAGTACCCTCGCGCTCCCTCCAGGAAACCCCTGAATGGAGTACTGGAGCCGGCCCGGGAATTTAAGTTTCATGCAAACGCGCGGGATTCAATAATTAAATCATTAATTATTTTTAGTTATTCATGAAGCATAAGGTAAATAATAAACCTTTATCGATGCCCATTCTGCGTAGATAGGGCCCGATTGTGAAATAATTTACTGTTGTACAATAATTTACCGTTTTGTAATAATGTACCCAATAATACGTCAACGATTGTTCAAGTTGCAAAAGAACCTATCAATAAAATCGAAAAGAGCCATTCCATTTTTCAAATGGAATAATATACCACGGAACAACCAACTCGACTTCACACAGCCATCCGTGATTATAACCAGGTGCTCCCTAGCAATGATATCTGGGCTGAATGTATACAATTCGATTCACCCTCCTTTTGACGAAGCCTGTCGGTGCAAACATCGGGGCCTTACCGTGAACGAACGGCTGGACGTACAATGCTCCGGGTGGTCTCAAAAAACTACCCAGTTCAAGAACTATCTAACAACGTTATGAATATTTAAGGTAACCACGTCCTGGATATTTAAGCCCTTATTTTCCACCCTGTAGAGATGACTAACATTAAAGCCGAGCTTCGCGGATCAAATAGACCCAAAATGGGACGTACAAGCCAAATTTCGTCAATTTTGGTTCATGATAACTATGGAAAGTGCTAAGTTACGGCGTACGGCGGACAGACAGACTTTTTTTATTACATTTTCGGATTCTACATACCTTGAAACAGAAACCATCAAATTTTGAGGGGGGTTCACTTTTTTTTTAAATGCTTGATTCCAAAGGTTCATTATTGAAAATAATGAACCAAAACGATGGATTTTTGGATTCTGTTGACAGGTGATTTTTCAACTTGAACAAACGTTGAAGTATTATTGGGTGTAGTGATTGAGGACAGAACAGACAAGGCGAAAGCTAGCTGGAGAATGATTGTATAATTATTGGCCCCTTGGCTCTTTATAGGCCCCTGACATGATCAGAGGGGGGTCGGGGGGTCCCCACTCTGGGATACAACATGTATGTACATCGCATTGGTTGTGGAGGAGCAGCCGATCACAACACTGCTCCCCCCAGAATTTAAGTAACGCATTTAGTTAAATTTTGTTCTGTTGCGGTGGCGGTTGTCGGGCGTGGGAGGTGCGTGGGAGGTGCGTGGGAGGTGCGTGTGCTGGTTGCGGTGGTCCGCTGTGGCTGTCCGGGTCGGTGTCGTTGGGGGCGGTACGTTTGCGGCGTATGAAGAGCCGGGATGTAGGTTGAGTGCGTGGGTACGGCCGCGGCGGCTGTTGTTGCGGACGCCAGGTGCATGGGGTGCGGCGTTTTTGTGCTCGGGGGTCCCATGTGCGGCGGTAGAAACACGAGCCGTTCGTCGCGCTGCGTGTGGTCGGTCGTGGCTGCGTCGGCGGTCGCTGTTGTCGTCTGTTCGAATCACACGAACCTCTTCGGTGACGGTAGCCACACGAGGAGGCGGGGCGAAGGGTATGAGGCGATCGGCGAGCGCAGCGAGTTTCGTGATGTCGGGTTCGTCGCGCGCCGCTATGTGCAGGCGAATGCTGTCTGGAAGGGCGCGTATGAAAAGCTGCCGAACGAGCGGGGTCGGTGTGTCGGCCGGGAGTGCTCGAGTGAGTCGGCGGGCGAGGACTGACGGTAGTTCGTCGTCGGAAGTCGGTTGGAGTAGGCGGTGAGCCGTCGGACGGTGCGTGCGTGGCTAAAAGGCGAGTTTTCAACGTCTGGTAGCTGTTGACGTTTGATGGTGCCAGCCGCTAGTAATTCGCCGAAATGGGCCGACGTTTTCGCGTTAAGGTCCGGTAATATTCGGCGAAGTTTCGCGTGGCATGGAGGTCCCTTCGTGACGATGTGATGTTCTACGCGTTGCGGTGTGTCGGCCGGGAGGGCTCTACGGAGTCGGCGGGCGTGGACTGACGGATTCTCGTGCTCGGAAGTCGGTTGGGGTCGGCGTAGAGGTCCGCTTGTCGGGGCTCGAGGGCGAGGAAGGCGCGGGCGAATTTAGCATGCGGCGTTGTGAGGCCTTCGTGAGTCAATGTGAGCTCGAGTTGGGCGAATCAGACGTGCGGGAATGCGGGGTCGTACGGCCGGAGCTGGAGCGTTTGAGTCGGTGGTTTCGGGGCCGTTTTTCGTTCTCTTTGGTGGCGCCAGTCCCAGAGAGGTGTCGTCTGGAAGTGTGTCTCTCGCAGGCGTCCGTGAGCGTTATATAGAAAACGCGGGGTAGGGCGGTGAAGCGGGGAGTCGCTGCGGTCTCCGTTGACGCTGGCGTCGGGGTGGGGCGGCGCTGTGGGGCGTCGGAGTGGGGCGCGTGTGCCGGGCGTAGTGCTGCGGAGGCGGGGCTCGTCGCAGACGGCGGGCGGAGGCTGTGCGCTGCGTGTCACCACTCGGGGTCACCAGTGTAGTGATTGAGGACAGAACAGACAAGGCGAAAGCTAGCTGGAGAATGGTTGTATAATTATTGGCCCCTTGGCTCTTGATAGGCCCCTGACATGATCAGAGAGGGGTCGGGGGGTCCCCACTCTGAGATACAACATGTATGTACATCGCATTGGTTGTGGAGGAGCAGCCGATCACAACATTGGGTAACTTATTACACAACGGTAAATTATTACACAATGGTATATTATACTATCTACGTAGGAGGGGCGTAATACGGGTAAATTATTACACAACGGTGTATTATTCTATCTGTGCAGAAGGGGCATCTATACAGGTAAATAATAAACCTTAGCGTCATAATTTTCAGCGTTTTTGTACTAGTATTATTTACGTGCATAGATGCTCCCCGTCGACTACTGAAAAACTCTGCAAAGTCTCTTGTCACAAGGTTTCATTATCCTACTGGACATACCTACTCACAGAAATATTGGCTGTTAATGCATTGTTTCTTTCATGTGCAATAACTAAAATACCTATTTTTGATGGTTTCCTTTTATTTATTTATTTTATTTTTATTTCATTTTTTTGCAAGCAAACTTTGATAATTTATTGATTGTGTCATTCAATTGTCTTGATTCACCTGCTGATACTATTTCGTGTTTATGGTGAGTTCAGACTATTTGCCAGGTTTTTAACCATCAAAAATGAATTTTGGGAGTTGAACGTTCGTTACTCCCTCAATTCTTCACTATTCGGTCAAAATCAACGCTGATCTCGCGATCGATGATGATCGCGAGAGAGTGGGTAGGTGTGGATGGCTAGTTTGAGCGAGGATATAGCATGGGTGCAGGATGTGCCCAGGCGGGATCTTTTAGGTGAAGCCAGCACCCCAGGATGTTACCACCACAATGAGTGCTAGAGGATGAGAGAGAGAGAGAGAGAGAGAGAGAGAGAGAGAGAGAGAGAGAGAGAGAGAGAGAGAGAGAGAGAGAGAGAGAGAGAGAGAGAAAGAAATTTATTGACAGAAGACAATTCAAAATGAAAGAAATAACAATTTAATAATTATGTCAATTACACCACAGCGCTAGACCTACGGCCTGTGTTGCTGTGGGGAGTTGATAAAACAAAATAAAACAAACTTACGAGTATATTACATGAAAAATTAAATTATAATTTCGTACTACTTATTTATACGTTCTCTCATATTACATTTAGCAGTATTTACTTCTGTATATACTGACTTATTAAAAAGTTTTCTACATTTAATAGGTCCTTTATCTATTAGAAACGTAAAAATTTTCTGCTTATAAGTATTTCTTGAATCTTAGTGGGGTTCTTTAAATCATGGTCTAGACATCTATATAAAATGGACAAAGTGTAATAAGGGCTGCGAGTAGTCAGTTGTATCCGTGGGCGGGGGTTGTGGACGTTCCCCTCTAATGTATATCGTGTACAGTATTCATGAGATGAGGTAGGTTTTATCATGCTGGGATGTCTATGGTAAAATAGTAATATGTTTTTACAAAACAGTTGCCTTATTGTAAAGGTTTTCGTGTGGGTATACAGGCTGTGTGATGAGAACCTGCGGGGAAGGTGGAAGCGCACTTTTAATACAGATTTCTGGACATTTACTAGCTTCATAATAGATGCATTTAACGCCGAACCCCATACATGTATCCCATATTGCAGAACTGATTGAAACATCGTATCATAAATTAATTTTAATTTATCAACAGGTAACAATGATCGGGATCTATAAAAAATATAATTGAACTTTTTTAGCTTATTCGCCAGTGACTCGATGTGAATATCCCACCTTAGATTATTATCGATTATAATACCCAAATATTTCTGATTAGTTACCATATCTATGTGTTGACATGAACAGTTTGTGTTGTCCTTACACGCGTGAATAATTATTTTCTTCGTAACTGAATTATTTTTACCAATTTCCATGTATTTAGTTTTTTCGCTATTTAGTGTCAATAGATTGCTATCAAACCAAGCTTGGAAAACATTTATCGTCTCATTAGAACATTGGTAAATTTCATCCCATGACGAGCCCTCGAAGAGTAGACAAGTGTCATCCGCGAATAGGTACACTTTGCAGTTACTTGCTAGGCTAGCAACCTGGTTTATATACACCAGAAATAGCGTACTACTCAGGGTGCTCCCCTGAATTATTCCGTATTCGTTTGATAGCACGTCACTCCTTACCCCTCCTATTTCAACAACTTGACGTCTACTAGAAAGATAGCTTTCAAACCATATTTTACTGGAATGGTCAATACCTATTTCCTCTAGTTTATCGATCATCAGAGTTCGATCGATCGAATCAAAACACTTTGCCATATCAAGGAAAATAAGGAGGCCTTTTTTATTAGCGTCTCTTAGTTTGTACAGATCACATGTCAATTCGTACAGTGCTTCATTCACTCCTCTACCCTTTCGAAAACCATACTGTCGTTCGGTTATTAAATGATAAGTTTCTAAATAGTTATAAAAACATTTATTAACCCATTTCTCTAGCACCTTTGACAGCACACTCAGTAAAGAGATAGGTCTATAGTTTCCCAAATCAATAAAATTTCCTCCTTTATGGATGGGGGTTATTTTTGCAGTCTTAAAAGCATCTGGAAAGATGGATTGTCTAATACTCAGGTTATATATATGTTGAAGTGGTTTAGCCAAGAATTTTATTGTTGATTTCAGTATTTTTGGGGAAATTCCGTCAATACCTGGTGCAGAGGACCCTCTAATTTTGTTTACTATATCAATTATTTCTTTTTCTGTAATTTCTACAATTTTGAACCTTGAGATTGGAGAGACTGTATTATTGTTTCTGTACGCTCTATAAGTTGGTTTTGTTTTAATTTTTGTTGCCATTGATTCACCAATTCGGGCAAAGTAGTTGTTTAGGTCATTACAGGCAATCTGTTTGGCTTCTTCTAAAGTAATGTGGTCATTTTCTATTAGTTGCGAGACTAGTGGTAATGTTCTCTGTTTCTCCTGACAACCATTCATGATTTCACCTAGGACTTGCCATTGCTGCTTAATATTGTTTTCTGTTTTATCTAGACGGGCGGAGTAGTAACTTCTTTTTGCTATCCTCCTCAGCTCATTAACCTTATTCCTGTATCTGGTATGGTATTTTTTTAATTGAACATTGAAAGGTTGGTTATCCACTTTTTTCTTTAATCTATCTCGTTTTTTAATCGATGTAATTATACCCTCCGTAATCCATGGAGTCAACTTAATGTGTTTCAGTGTAATCGTCTTCATATTGGTAGATTCCGCAACAGCATCATCTATGATTCTAACTAACAAACTCGCAGCCACATTCACATCTGATTGTTCTAGTACGGGATTCCAGTCAGTCTTATCAAACTTATAATTTAATACATTCAAGTCAACAGTTTTAATAGATTTACTAATATTAGTTTTCCTTTCAATCTTGCGTGCTACAGGAAGTGATAAAACTACGGTGAAATGATCAGTGATATGGGTTTCGATTACTCCCGCAGTTATCTCTTTTATACTGGATCTAATTGCGATATGATCTATACAACTCCTTGATGACCCCTGCACTCTCGTCGGAATGTTTATAAGGTTGAAATAGCCCAAGGAATGGATAATCTCCGAATATTGTTCAACCTGACTGTCACATCTCAATAAATCAATGTTCATATCGCCAATTATAACTGAATGCTGGGCTGTTACATTTTTAAGAAAATCTTCAAGGCAGAATAAGAATTCGTTAACCGAGACACAAGACCATGATCTATATATGGCTAGAACGTGGTAATCTTCATTTGAAATTTTGAAATTTATAGATAGTGCTGATATGTCATTAATCTTAATTTGATTGACTTTACATACTAAGAACGACTTAATGTATACTTAATATATAATATGAAGGCTAGTGGCTCAGGTTATTACCACCATCATGAATGCTAGATCTTTGATGGGCAAGTTATTACAGAACGATTCGATGTACTTGACCACGAAGGTAGGTATTGACCACAGAAAACAGTGATCTACGCAGAAGGGGCATCTATTTCACGCCACATCAACAATTTTCGTTCAGAACTTCATTATTTGCGTTTATTTTTGCCGTTTTAGTTACAGCTTGTCATCGACTGAATTATTTTAGCAACATTTAACTCGTGATTTAGATAGGTACCTAGTAACAAGTATGGGGTTAGGTACTACCTACGGAGGGTCTGCGATCTACATAATTAAGTATAGAATAGTAGATACATATTATATTATATAGACGGGTTATCTATACAGAGAGCTGTGATCTGTAACAGAAGGGTATTCTGTACAAAATAATTAACCGTTGTGCAGGGATTTGCAGCGTTTTCACCCATAACACCGTTGGGTATATTCCGATAGGACTGCAAAGTTTCGGGACACAACTAGGGCCCAAGTGGAGCCTCATTGCGAAAGAACGAAATTTTTAGACCGAAAATAAGGTAGTGACGATACGGCGCGGCCGGCGCGGCGTACGGTAGACGAACATAGCGTGAATAATACACCTATGTATTCGCGCAGCAAAAAAATTGTGTAACACCCGCTTAACCTTTTTTCTTTTACGTTTCTATGTGTTTAGATTCCTAAAATGCGATGTCCATCCGCCGTACGCCGTCTGCGGTATCATCCATATATCTACTTCGATTTCGGTCTACAAAATTCGTTCTTTCGCACACAAGCTCCCTTCATGCCCTAGTTGTGTCCCGAAACTTTGCAGCTCGATCGGAATATAGCCAAGGGTGTTATGACTGAAAAATGGGCGTAAAAATAGGGTTTTTTGGGGTTTTAGTAACATGAGATTGTGATGTATCGTTTTCCGTGTTTTTTAGGACGAGGAGACCGAATATGAAGTTGATTTTGACCGAAGAGTGGACAATTAAGCTTTAGCCTACGTCAAGTTCCGTCTAAAATCGCCGTTCTTCTGCGCACAGTTTGGGTCCAAATTTCGGAACCCATTTCGGTCCTAGCTGTGCTCCAAAGCTCGGCAGCCTGATCGGAATACACCCAGAGGTGCTATGGGGGGAAAATGGGTGTAAAAATAGGGTTTTTCGAGGTTTTGAAGGTTTGAACATGAGTTTGTGAGCTATCGTTTCCATGTTTTTGAGGACGAGAAGACCGAATTCGAAGTTGATCTTGATCAAAGAATGGAAAATTACGATGTAACGAAGGTTCAGCTCCCAAAATTCATGATTATGGGTCAAATCCGGGAAACTGCCTGAAATCTACATACATTTTTATAATAACACTGGATGTATCATCATCAGGTGAATCAAGACAATTGAGTGGCACTATCAGTGAGCAACGATAATTTGTAATGAAAAAAAAAATAACAGGAGTCTAATTCGTGTTTTTGAGAAACAAAAAACGCTGCAAATCCATGCACAACGATTTAGTATTTTGTACAGAATACCCTCCTGTTACAGATCAGAAGGTCACTGTATAGATAACCCTTCTATATAACATATGTACTATTCTATATATTATGTAGATCGCGGACCCTCCGTAGGTTAGTACCTAACCCCGTACTCGTTACTAGGTAGGTACCTACCTAAACCGTTGTGTAATAATTTACCTGTATAGGTTCCCCTTCTACGGAGATGGAATAATGAACCGTTGTGTAATAATTTGCCCATCAATAATACTTCAACGGTTGTTCAAGTTGCGAAAGTACCTATCAACAAAATCCAGCCCCTTCTTGGTAGATGAGCCATTGTGTAATAATTTATCGTTGCGTAGTAATTTACCGTGGTGTAATAATTTCACGTTGTGTAATGATTTACCGTTGTGTAATAATTTACCGTTGTTTAATAATTTGCCATTGTGTAATAATTTATCCATCAATAATACTTCAACGTTTGTTCAGGTTTCAGAAGTAGGTACCTACCAACAAAATCCAATAGTCCATCACTTGTCAAATGAAATAATATCGTAGAACAAACAACTCAACTTCATACAGCCATCCTTGATTATAATCAGATGCTCCTTAGTGATGAAATCCTGGCCGGATTTATACAGTTGATTCTCGATCGTGTTGACGAAGCTTTTTGGTGCACACGAACGGCTGGACGTACAATGCTCCGGGTGGCCTCAAAAAATTGTTTAGCTCAAGACACATTTAATATCGTAAAAAAAACCAAACCCTTCAATCGAAAGTTTTTGAGATACGGCGTTCTGAAAATGTCAACCCCTAATTTGAACCCCTTAGAGACGACTGACAGTAACGTCGAGCTTCGAGGACCAACTAGACCCCGAACGGAACCTGTAACCCGAATTTCATCAATTTTGTTTCATGGTAACTAAGAAAAGTGGCCCGTACGGCGTACGGCGTACGGCGGACAGACAGAAATATTGGTTTATTATTTTCAATAATGAACCATTGGAATCGAGCATGAAAAAAAAAATTCTTACCCCCCCTCAAAATTTGATGGTTTACGTTTCAAGGTATGTAGAATCCAAAACTGCAATAAAAATATTTCTGTCTGTCCGCCGTACGCCGTACGCCGTACGCCGTACACCGTACGCCGTACGCCGTACGCCGTACGCCGTACGGGCCACTTTTCTTAGTTACCATGAAAAAAAATTGATGAAATTCGGGTTATAGGTTCCGTTCGGCGTCTAGTTGGTCCTCGAAGCTCGACGTTACTGTGAGTCATCTCTAAGGGGTTCAAAATAGGGGTTGAAATTTTCAAAACGCCTATACCATTTTTTTACGTAAATATTTTTACGGTTTTAAATAGTTCTTGAACTTGCGAGTTTTTTAAGACCATCCGGAGCATCGTACGTCCAGCCGTTCGTTCACAGTAAGGCCCCGAAGTTTGCACCGACAGGCATTTTCGACTCCAGTGTGAATGAAATTGTATACAATTCAAACCAAATCTCGTAACCAGAGACGCGCCCACAATAGGAATTTGTGAATACGGCCAATCATTGGCAGGGATCACCTGATTATATTGGCGGCGTATGAAGTCGAGTTGGTTGTTCTGTGATATTATTTAATTTGAAAAATGATGGCTCTTTTGGAGTTTGTTGGTAGGTAGTGAAACTTGAACAAACGTTGAAGTATTATTGATGGGTAAATTATTACTACGGTAAATCATTACTCAACGGTAAATTATTACACAACGGTTCATTATACCATCTACGTAGAAGGGGCTGGAGTTTGTTGGTAGGTACTTTTGCTACTTTTTTCACTCCTCATCAACAATTTCTTTTCATAACTTCATTATGTGTGTTTCTTTTTGTTAGGTACTGTTTGTCATCGGCAGAATTATTTTAGCAACATTTAACTCGTGATTTAGGTAGGTACCTAGTAACGAGTACGGGGTTAGGTACTAACCTACGGAGGGTCTGCGATCTACATAATTATGCATAGAATAGTACATATTATATTATATAGACGGGTTATCTATACATAGAGCTGTGACCTGTAACAGAAGGGTATTCTATAAAAAATAATAAACCGTTGTGCAGGGATTTGCAGCGTTTTTTATTACAGTTTTGGATTCTACATACCTTGAAACGTAAACCATCAAATTTTGAGGGGGGTAAACATTTTTTTTCTTGCTCGATTGCCATGGTTCATTATTGAAAATAATAAACCAAAATGAATATTTCTATAGAAATGCTGGCTGGTCCGTCCACCAGAATAATAAGCCCATGTGATAAGGACTTTGCAGCGTTTTTGTAATCTACGAACCTTGAAACTTAAAAGAAACAAATTTGAGGGGGTGTTATAAAAATTGTTCTCTGAGCGAATGCATTGGTGAATTATTCACAGAATAACAAACAAAAATGGGTTGAATAATTGTAGTATCATTCAACACCCCGACACTATAATTTCATGATTTAGATTCCCGCCAATAACTGTTACCGCATCATTCTGCATCAGGAAGATATTATGCAAGATGACCCTAATTTGATGGAGAAAGCGCTAATAATATGGCTCAAATTCGCTTTTCCCTCATTTTTTGTTGGGGTTGTGGACTACTGATACAGCGTTGACTACAGATTCCTTACCTTAATGTTGTTAAACACTTTTATAGATAGGGTGGATCTTCAGAAAATGACTGATAAGGAAAAGGAAATGGAAGTCGAAAGGGAGCTCCTAATGAAGCCAGATGGCGCGGTCGGAAAGGAGACATTAAATATGAATCCACATGGTGAACGAAAATAAGGGATTCGAGACGTGGCGTAGGTCGGTGGAAATGGAATTTGGCCGGTTAGGCAAAATGGCAGGAAGTGAGAGTAATTTAATGCTGCTGACAGGACGGATTGGCACTCAGTTTTAATGTCCTATGCTCCAGTAGGAGTGAACGAAGATACGTAAGTTGAGTACGTATATACAGTATTCAACGGATGTACACCTACATTTCCTAAATAATATAGAATAGTTATTACATTCTAATATTATGTAATACGGTCAGTGATGGATCCAGAAATTTATTTTGGAGGGGGCCCAACGACAGATTACCTATACGACATTTAATGTTTGATTCTATACATACATGCATAATTTATAATACTACTATATACAATTTGTATACAAATAATATAATTGTGGCGATAGAAGATTGCGGCTTGGCTGGGATAGGTGGTGTTTTAGATGTGAAGCTTAAGGTTGGACAGCTAGCGTTTGAAAGGGTACACCTATGGCAAAGCCAGGGAGGTTTCTACCACTGGAAACTCTACAGGTAGTGCCCAGACGGTTCCAACACAACGGTTATCACAAATCTGAGTTCTTTTAGGCGAGAAAGGTAAGGAGGTTTGAGGAGGAAGACAGAAGTCATTGACTTGAGGTTTGAGCGTAGAATGGCGAGCTGGGTGAGAAGAGCGGGTTTTATAGGAGCTCTTCTACCCTCCCTCGGTCCACCAACAGTCATTAGGAGCTGGTGGGGGATCGATGGAGGGAGTGAAGTACCTATTCCACTTGTGTCATGTAGGCCCTCCGTTCATCTGGTTTATTTAGGACAATCTAAGTAGGTATGTACATTTTTCATGGTATTCTGGAAGGGTACTGTGATGAATGTGTTTGAGCATACATCCAACACGAGTGGTACGAGGGAGGATGTGCCCGGTTTGGTTATGGGCGGACCACCACCATTCCCGAGATCTTTTCGGATGTCTCCGTTGGTTATGGCGTACCACCACCATTCACGAATTCTTTTAGGATCGTTGCCTGGTTTGGTTATGGGCGGACCACCACCATTCCCAGGATCTTTTAGCGAATTTTCGAAGAAAAGGAAGCTATTGTTCTCGGTCCAAAATTTTTAAAACTCGAATTTCCGAAAGATTTTTATACCAAAATCCGTTTCAGACCATCCTGAATTCCCTGCCGAAAGACACCAAAAATTATATGTATATATATATATATATATATATATATATATATATATATATATATATATATATATATATATATATATATATATATATATATATATATATATATATATTTATATATTTATATAGGTATATATTTATATATGTATGTGTCATTCCAGACGATAACTCTCGAAAGAATTGAGATAAAAAGTTCAAATTTGCACGAAAAATCTGTCTTGGCAATCGACAGGCTAAGGTCGAAGATGGGCAGAATCGGGTCACCCTAAGGGGGAGTTTTGGGGAGTTTTAGGGGGGGGAAATTACCCATAAATTCCCAAAATCAAAAAGTCTGACAAGTGACACCTCATTTTAAAGGTTTTTGTACGCTGAACACGATGGTGAAATCAGAATTAAGATATCTCACTCCATTCTCAAACTGGAGCACTTTGAAGATGAAGGAACGTGGTTATTTCTTGAGATGTTCTTCCTGGTTCGTCTGCTCTAATCTGATAACGGAATGGGATATCGCAATTCTGACTACACCATCGTGTTCAGCGTTGGAAAATCTACAAACCGAGGTGTTACTCGGCAAAAAATGGAACAAAAAATTTGTTACGTACCCAATGCCTACTCTTCTGGTATTCAAAACATTTTTGATTTCCCCCTCACCCTCCTTCAACCCCAAATTTTACTTTGCGTAAAACTACTCCTGTTTTAATTTTGTTTGGTATCAAGTTGGGAAAACATTGGCCGAAAATTAATTTTCAGAAAATTTTAGGCGGAGGAGGAAGATGCCGAAAACTTCGAAAATTCGCTCTTATAGCCATGCTGCATGACTGTGGTTTTTGGATGTGTGCTCGGTTTGGTTATGGGCGTACCACCACCATTCACGGATTCATTTGGGTTAGGAGAGAGAGACGAGGTAAGGAGGAGAGAAAGTAGTCAGCGACTAGAGGAGAGCGTAGAATGAGGAAAAAGATGCAGGAGGCGAGTTTTTATATGCTTGGGAGCTGTCTCCCTCCATCCTCTGGCTAGTAAGGATGGTGGGGATCTGCAGGCTGGCCCTCGGCTCTCTTGCGTCTTCTGTCCCCACTTCCAGGTTTATTTGGCGAGATCTTATTTCTACATACAAGAGTTGTGGTTCTGGGAGGATACCACAACAGGTACCATGACATCGGTCCCCCAGACTGGAATAATAAATCGAGGAACATGGAAGTCAAAGAGAACAAAAAGAGCTGATGGCGAAAGCTGACATTGGGAGCTGAAGGCAGGAAAATATAAATGCAATACAATTGAGGACTAGATCGAGAGAGAAGATATTTACAATGAATTGATTGTATGTACAGTTGGAACGGCGTTACAGGGGGCACAGCAGCACGGTGAAGCGGAAAATGTCGCAGAGGGACCTCAGGAAGTTTCCAATGGAATACAGGTGGATTGTATTCGGCTGGAGGCGTTCCCGATGCCCCGCTGTGACGCAGCGGAGCGAGGCAACGGGCTGGGGCCCCCAGGAAGGTCACGGTTGTCCGTCCCTTGCGTCGTCCGGACCTGGGTTTCTTCCTGGTGGTGCGAGCCGGGCATATCCCTGGGTGTGGCACAGTGGTGGTGGGTGGTACTGCCGTAGCTTCGGGCAGCGGCATTTGGTGATGCTGGGGGACGTATGGGTGGTGTGTCTGGGTGGCTTTTGCGATATAATAATCAAAAATCATAGCCCACTGGGACACTTGCCACTGCCGTGGCCAGGGAGGTAATTTGTTGATCCTTGGAGGAGGGTGGCATGGTGATGGTGAAGGAGGCCCGGGCGAGCGACTGAGTGGTGACAGGGGGGCCGGATCCCAGAAGTCGGGCAGGATGGCAGTGACGTCAAGGTTGGGAGACTGCTGGCGAGGGAGTTGTTACATGGTGGAGAGCAGAGAAGAGAATTTGAATTTCGGCTGGAGCTGATTGATGTGGTGGGGGATCTGCGAGGACCTAAGCCGACTTGCAACGGGGAGCCATGTGGTGTAAGGCTTCCTGTGAAATAACTGAGTAGCGGTGGTTTTCGCAGTACCGATGACTTGAATGGAGCCGGCGTAAAGGGGTTGAAGAGTTTTGGGGATTCCGGATTCTTTCAGGTGCATAAGGGTCACGCTGTAAAAACATTTGTGATAAGGGGTGTCGGTAACGGGAGTCGGCTGTGTTTGTACTCTGTTAATTGACGGGTCCTTGAGGAACACGTCGGCAGGCAGTCGTAAAGGAGAAGAGAGCCAGGCTAATCCCATCGGTTGGTCGGGGGGATGTGTGCAGGCTACATAGGATGTATGGTATGGCCTTTGTCCGTGAGGCAGTGTCGGCCAAGGTGGAAATGACCTGCTTCAAGACAGAATGCCACCGCTGTACCTTGCTGTTGGATTGGGGATGATAGGCCGTAGTTCGGTGTTTCTCGATGCCCAGAGATCGGAGGAGGGATGTGAAGTGTGATGACTCAAACTGCCTGCCCTGATCGACCATGAGGATCCGTGGGCAACCGTACTGAGCCTTTCAGTTGTGGAGGAACGTTGTCTATGGAGATGTGGGGGAGTGGGATACACTTGACCCAATCGGTAGCATGGTTGATCATGTTCAGGCATTAGCACTTCCCTTCAGAAGGAGGAAGCGGATCGACAATGTCGAGGTGTAAGTGCTCGAATGGAAGCGCGTCATCGGTTTGTTGAAGGAGGATGTGGACGTGGGCGGAGACCTTATCTCGCTGGCACCTCTGGCACTCGAGCACCCAGTTGCGAATGTCGGTGTTCCAATGGGGCCAGAAGTATCACAAAAGGTCCCGGCTGGCGCGAATTCCGGGGTGATGGAGGGCGTGGTAATGCTCGAACAGCTGCTGCCAGAGGTCAGGTGGGAGGTAAGGCCCGGGCGTGTCGGCACTTACGTCGCATCATAGGTCATGCGGTTGCAGGTGTTTGAGCTTGTTGGCACTGATCAAATTGGCGAGGGCCTGGTCGGAGTCGGGGAGCTGACGCGGAATCTGCGGAATCGCAGCAGTTCGTCCATCCGCACAGGGGATGGGAGGGAGAGTGTGCCCACCACACAATTGCCCACTCCCAGTGTGTAACGGATGTGGGTCGTGAACTGGGCAATGAATTGCAGTTGCCGGAGGCGGAGGGGTGAGGTAGATATGCCGTTTTGGTGTAGTGGGTGGGCGAGGGGCTTGTGGTCGGTGATGGCAGAGAACTGCTGGACCTCCACAAAGTCTCAAAAGTGTTGATGGCCATGTGGATGGCGAGGAGTTCTCTGTCAAAAGTCGAATATTTGCGTTGGGCGGGGGACAGCGTCCAGGAGAGGAAGCAGAGAGGCTGGGGTGTGGGTGGTGCTGGTGTGTTTGTGCAGAACTGCGCGGATGGCTCAATTGGAGGCGTCAGCGGTGATGGAACGGGGGGCGTGAGGGTCCGGGTGGACAAGGAGAAGGGCACTAGTGAGGTCTTGTTTACAGGCCTCAAAGGCGGTGTTGGGTTTCGGTGACCAGTCAATCCGGCAGTTTCCGTTTTTCTTCGTGGGTTGAGGAATGGCATTGATAAGGGGGTGCTGATGCTGGGCTGCGTGGCGCATGTGACGGCAGTAAAAATTGGGCATCCCTAGGAACTGTTGTAATTCCGTGACAGTTTGCGGTCGTGGGAATTGGTGGAGGAGTCAACTTTTCGTGAAGGGGGGGGGGATGCCGGAGCTGACTTGATGACCAAGGAATCGTACTGAGGAGTGGGTGATGACACTTTTTTGTTTATTAATGATGAGCTAGTTACGAAAGATTTTCAGAACTTGACGATGATGTTGGTAATGTGCTTTGGGGTTGGGCGATGCGATCAGGACATCATCCAGGCAACAAAAAACAAATGGGAAGCCGCAAAAAATTTGGTCCATGTAGCGCTGCCATGTTTCGACAGCGTTACGGAGGCCAAAACCCATTTTTATGTATTCAAAGAGGCCAAAAGAGGTGATAATGACTGTCTTTGGTATGTCAGGGGGGTGAATGTCAATGTGTTGGAAGGCTCGTGCAATATCGAGGGTGCTGAAATCGGTACGCCGTGTAGGTGGGAGGAAAAATCCAGATGATGGGTAGTCCCCACAGGGTGTGATTTTGCAATTTAGGTTTTTGAACAATATGAGGGGGAGAGGCCCAAGGATAGTTTGAGGGACGGAAGACCTTGTCTGTGATGAGGCAATCAAAGTTAGACCTTTGCTTGTTGTAGTTATAGGGGTTGGAGACGACGGGCCTTGGTGGTGGGGGGGGGGGGGGCTTGGTCTCGATGAAGTGCTGCACGGTCGATAGATGGTAAGAAGAACGTGGTTGGGGCTTGTCTGCTTGGATTCGGCCCCCAGGATGGGCTTTTCCACTTCGGCAACGGCAAAGAGCTCGTTGCCGTTGAGATGGACCGTGGAGTGATGAGTGCCGTGTGAGGGTATTTTGTGTCTTTGCAGCATAGAGGAGTTGATGAGATGACTGGGCCTGGCCGAGGAGGACTCTGTACGGGATAATAGAGAGCGCTGCACCTGTATCCACGAGAAAGGGGAGATTGGTGCGGTTGCACATGATGAAGAGGTGGCGAGGGACAGGGACACTGTGGTGTGCAATGGTGGGGGCAGAGTTGGTAAGCAGTTCGGGAGGCGTGGTGGCTTTTATAGTGTTGGCGTAGGGGGTAGGCTGCTTGGGAGGTGGCGTGGCTTTGAGAGCGGCTGCATAGGTGGTAGGGGAAGTGGCGGCTGTTGGGGCGGCAGGTTGGTCCAGGAAGGAAGCTCTCCTAACACCTACCGATCCGATGGCTGTGGCAGGGGAAGGAGGTGGTAAAGGGTGGGGAGCCGGGGGAGACGCCCACTGGGCTTACCAGCGGGCGTTGGCTTCTCCTGGTAGGCAGAAGCGCATCGCAGGGGGATCGGCATTTGTGACCCCGATCTCCAAAGTTGATATGGTATCAGCAACAAGAGGAGTGGTCAGCTGGCTAGTACTCAGGGGGTGGGGGCCTGCTGGATCATTGGGGCGGATCCGCGGGCTTGGCTGAGGATTGGACCCTGACGTTCGAAGGAGGGGTTTCGTCATCTGGAGAGGGTTGCTGAGCGAGAGCGGGGATGGCACGGCGGTTAAGAGCGCACCTCGTGGATGGGGGTGGAAGCATTGAGATCATGTATTGTGTTGGCGAGACGGATAAGGTCGTCATAGGGAGAGTCAAGATGGGCCGGAAGAGCGAGCTGGATGGGTGGGTGTAGGGCTTGGAGCCAAAAAGTCCGGGTGATGTAGGTTTTCAGGACCTCTTGAAGTTGATGGCATATGCGGTGAAAGAGGTGGGAGGGCTTCAAATCCCCCAGTTGTTGAGGCTAGGAGAGGGCAGACATACCGGCGAGTTTGGGAGGCTGATACAGAGGCTGTTGAGGCGGCCACGGAGATCATCTTAGTTGTGGGAGGGGGGGGGGGGGATTCAGGGGAAAGGTCAGCTGTCTGAAGGAGGCTGTCGTGGGAGGACAGTGATAGTTTTTGAGCAACGTGTCTTCTGCCCTCGAAGGTTGGCGGCCGAAAACACAGCATCAATTTGAAAGAACCAGAGAGTCAGGTCGTGGGTGTAGGAGGGGGAGGTTGTACCCCTGCATAAAAAGGGAGGCGTTGATGATATATCCCATTACAGAGCCATAAATAAATTGCCAATATGTTCAAAATTCAAATCAAACAAACAAATTAAACGTCACTTCGAGAAGAACAACTTATTCTGCACTGAACAGTTTGGTTTTCGTTCGGGAAAATCGACTGAAAAAGCGATTTTAAGCTTCTCCAACTTTGTAAGCTCTGGCTCCAAAAGAAATAAATATGTTGTAGCGGCAATGGTAGATGTGACAAAGTGCTTTGACTGCGTCCCTCACGACATTCTTCTGGCCAAGCTGCCCAAGTAAAACTTTTCGAACTGTGCCGTAAGTCTCCCCCCAGGGGGAATAGGTAACGCAGAAATGCAGCTGGAACTGGGGACTGTCTGTAGGGGATGAGTCGTCACTGTGTGCAATAGTGGGTGGGGAAACCCATAGTTCACCTCGTTGGATTTTCCATGAATCCAGGGGACTGTACCTTTCACACAGGTTAACTCAGACATGCGTGGCAGCATGCGGACGGTTTAATGGAGCCTCAAGCCGCCTGGGTGGTGGAGGTGCAGGGGGTTGGTCTTTGGCAAGGCCATTCTGGGGTACACCACCCTAAAACCCTGCATGCGTAGAAGCCCCCAGGCGAAGGTGAGTCGGTGCCGCCTTCCCAAATAAGCACCTAGCCCAGGGAAGGTAAACCCTGTTAAAAATACCAAAAGGGGAAGGAAACCTCATTAACAAACCAACTGCAATCGACCATTGATACCTACGCAGATGTGTTCACAAGACAGTCAGCTCCACCTTCTAGCAAAGTCCTAGTCCTTCTGGCTACGATTGCTAGCAATTCTCCATGGCGCGGGTTGTCGGATGGCCCACGTGCTGCGAGGGAGCTCCTGTCGTCCGAATCAATGGAAGTGCTTGCCTCCCTGGGACATGATGAAAACTGGGTGCTCGTCCCTGGGGAACTGGGGTTGTCTGGAGTCTGTCGTCATAGGTTGGGTTAACGTCCACATAGGTTGGGTACACAGTATTCGCTTGCGATGCCGCCGTCACTATGTGGCTGCCATCTCTATGACAGAACAGGACCAGTCTGAGAGCCGTCCATTTGTTGGTAAAAATGGGCGGCTCCAGGGGCATGCCCGCTATCAGCACAAGTGCCCTCTCCATGCAAGAATGTAAAACGGCCACACACAATTTTATGGGTACTAACAACAATTATAACAATCAAAAAATTAGCGAAAGTGAAACAGATGGTGAAGGAGAACTGGACATACAGGATGAACACACTGCCGCAATGGCGACTCTCATGCGAAACAATTTAAGGACTTATTTTTTATTGGATCAAAAACAGAAGATAACGATCAACCAGAGGAATAAGATAATGACATAATGTATAGGTACGAAAATATAAGAAAGGTTAAGAAACATTTTTTGACTTAAAACAAGTACGACATCGAGTTGTTTGGACGATTTTAAGACGATTTTACTCATGTACCTTTTTCTCTAAAATGCATCCCTAGAGAGATAATAAGCAATTGAAGGTGTTTAAAAAGTCGAACTTGAAGCGCAATCTGGCCATAGCTCAAAATCCTGACGGTAGATTTTTTTGTGCCCATTGAGACTTTTGTTCAGGAGACTGAAAGGAAGCCCCGTGCCAAATTCTGGCTCGATCTAGTGAAACCACTTCTACATTGAAAAAGTGCGGGGTCCTTTGTCAAAAATTATTTATAATAAATTATGTGTGGTATTTGACTTCACTGAGTACTTAATCTGTGATACATTCCTAGTTATAGTTTTTATGTTTAAATATGTTGACCATTGTCATATACCTTGTGTGAACGACAAATAAAGCCGATTCTGATTCTGATTCATAAGGCGATGGATATCCGATGCGAAAAATGAAGCTGTCTATAGGATGAACTGATTTCGGAGAAACGGGTGAGGTCGTTAATTGACGGAAGCCACGTGGCAGACTGACTAGGCTGCTGAGACGACTCGGAGATACTTGCAGTCCCCTCTCTCTCTATAGTTTTGATGCCGAGCCGTTCCCCCGATGCGATGGATCAATCCTTTCGTCGATTGATTCGTCGCGCAGGTGTCCTCGGAAGTCGCCATGGTGGGTCCGGTCAGGATCTGAGTGCCCCGACCGGCTACTCCATTACGGTATTGACGCTTCTTTCAAGTTTTATTTTACTTCTCCAGCTCGATCAATGTAGGTACTTTATGGGCAAATTTCTTATGCACATTTTATTGATTTCCACAAATTCAATTTTGGAGAGAGGGAGAGACAGAGATTCAACCCTTCTCTTTAAGGTTTGTGAAAGCTATGTACACTGCATGGGAGAATCGATATCAATCTACCATCCGGCTTCAGATCCACTAAGCTCGTCCTCCGATTATGATGAGCGCGCTTGATTTACTATTATGCTGCTTTGGTCCAGTCAATTAGGTTACAGGCGCCCTAGTAAATTGTGTTTCCCCAAGGTCTCAGTTCCGAAATGTGATAAGACACAAGCCTGGTGGCGGGTAAGTGGCCAGTTGTCCCTCCAGATGGCCTAGCGGTCCAGCGCCCTCCTCCCTGTAGAGGACATAGGACCAAGCTTCTCACGTAGCCAATCCCACGGGCTGAGATATTGTGCCCGGCATCGTCTTCCTTATTACATCGGGACAGCGGCACGTATATTTGTGTGCCTTCGGGCCATCTTCCCCGCAATATTAAGCCTTTCCCACTGAATACGTCCGGCCTGCTCCGGGTTTCCGCTATGGCGTTCGCGGAACACCCGCATCCGCCACTTCCTGAAACGGGTGGCTTCCTGGTTTTGTAGCCAGGAACCCTCAACCAATAAAGTATAAAGTACCATTAATATGAGTAAGTTAGCGTTCAGACGGCCGTGACGCAAAGTGGATGACAAACAAAAAAATAAATAAATAAGCAGAACCTTAAAAAACCGTTTTATTTCGAAGTGATCTAAAAATAATGAATTAATTTCTTTCTGCTACCCGGTTACATTGCAATTTTGTATGACTAAAAATAGAAACGTGGGGCATTATAAGGATGGTTGTTTTTTAAATTAAATTTAAAATTGAAAGTACTTGCCCCAAGCTTTCATATTTAGTCATCAAAAATTCCCATGTTCCCTGGTACCAAGAAGAATTTACTTTATTCTTTAAGGATCATTTCAAAACGGAAGCGTATTTTTTACAAAAAATTTAAAATTTATTTTGATTTGAGTAAAATACCTACTCTTTCTAGTGTTTAGACAATCTTTTAATACATTTGTATGGTACCCGGGAAAATCAGAATTTGTTATCACTAAAATTAAAAGTGTGGGACAGTAATATTAATTATAGGATACGTAATCAATTACATAGTAATATCTGTAAGTAATTAATCAACCAATTAATTAATTTATTAGGTATTAAATTATCTAGGTGGTGATCAATTAATTGTTTAATCAATGTATGTTTTAATTATTAATTCATGTATTGAGTCATATGGATTGATTCACGACTGCAAAATTTCAGCTCAGTTAAATATAGGGAAGTGACAGAAAAATCGATTACAAGAGTTGAAACATGCGGACAGAGTGAGATAAATAAAAACTGTTACAAAAGTGATGAAACATCATTAAAAGTAAGTAGAGAACTCCTAGTATCTAATATGATCGTTCGTATCCAGATACGAATAACATAGTACGTAAACGTATGATAAACGAATACTTGATCATACCGTATCCGCATACCGCATACCGCATACCGTTCAATATCGGACAGTAAGTAAAATATTTCCTCATCGCGTCCTGGAACTGACTGCAGTACTACTGATATTTATATCTTTGTGCATCTTGAAGTAGGTAACGTAATTCCCTATCTTTGGTGGGTATTATTTATATCGGGATTCTACTGAATAAGTATCTACATATCTGTATGGCTTAATACCAAACAATGCAACAAGATACAATAAGATCGCAGTTCTCGCGCGTGCGCATACTTGTTTCTCAATCCAATTAAATTCATTTTAATAAACAAAAACATTTTACGACATTGCATGAGATTGTAGATGATCAGGCAGTACATTCATAAGTCACTTATAAGGGTTGCTGAAACTCAGGTACTACTATGGCATGTCCAGGCTCGCCAATTCCATAAATTCCTGGGTGTTAGTTTGTTGCTATGTGCAATCCGCAGTTTTGCTGACAAGGCACTCAGTAGTGTGCAACAGAAATGTTGAATATACAACCAACTATGAGGTTATTTCCAAGTACCTAGTATAAATAGTCTGTTACCTAATAAACATATACCAAACAATTTAATACTTATCATTATCCTAGTATAAAAATGCCTGCTATACAGCTTTTATTGTTCGCAAGTTTTAAGAATTCAAGTGCACTTTTTTTGCATTTTCTTACGGGCGCGGTCTTAATGAATATGAAGTTGCTCAAGAAATGCTGGGGCAAGCCATGGAAGTTATCATGTGAAGAACTCATTACCTGGATGTGGTATGGGAAGGAGGTTGCTAGCATTTGCCCGTGTTGTTCTAACATTAGGTTTCCTAGTATATAAATTCCAGCATTACCAACTTTACTTGTGGGAGGAAGAACCAAATAATCGATTAACCGTTGCCAATTAAATTCGAATAAAGTGACGGATAGTAAAGGTAAGAACAGAAATGAAAGACGCTGCAAGTCTGACCAAAGACCTAACATGAAGAGTTCGGCAAATCATTTACCGACATCGTGGGGTGCTAGTAAGAAGTGCGCCGGTTCGGTTGAAATAAGATACATAATAAGATCATTTCAATACCGACCTAATAGTTGTTATTGAACTTCATAACTGAATAATATATTATCATCCGCGAATGAGCAATACGGCTTACACAGCGGTAAACTGACTAGTGATGGGAAGTGGGAACGAAAACGCACAACAGTGTTGCTACAACAGTTGCGGATGAAAAACGAAGCAACTGTTGTCAAGAAAATAAAATAACAGTTGTAAATAACAGCTTACTTTCACAGTGGCGTGACAAACCTCAACACTCACAACAGATGTAAAACTGTTGTCAGAGAACTGTTCCTTTGGTATTACCTAGTATTTCCAATTCGAAATAACCATGGTATTATAAAGGATGATTCCCTGGAAATAACTGACATTTCGGTGTGTGTTTGTGTATGTGGAAACCTTCATTTGTTGTCTGAAGAAGCAACAGAAACCGATCGAGTGGCCTGTTCTTGGTACCAAAGCCAAATTCCGTGAGCTCCTGCAGTATTCTGAACACCCTAATACATATTTCACTGGAATTCCCCTTTCAAACGCTCATTTATTTCCCGTTCAAACCCTCTTTCTGACGAAGCAACTCTTTTTTTTTTGGTATTGCACAGTTGTAGGAGTTATAACGAAAAATTTCCAAAAACGTCCAAATCGAGAGGTGTTATCAACAGCTCATCAACAACAGCCTGTTGTGTTATCAAAAACACCCAAAACGAAAAAAGAAAAAAACTTCCACAACGAGAGGTGTTATCAACAACAGACTGTTTGTGTTATCAAAACCACCGAAAACGGAAACTTCCACAACGAGAGGTGTTATCAGCAACAGACAGCCTTGAAAGACACAACAGACTGTTATTTACAACAAACTGTTATTGACAACAGTTATTCTCGGGCAACCAACAGCCTGTTGTCGTTTTCTGAAAATAGCTATAACGCCCACCACTAAAACTGACGATATTTTGGGGGTTGCATAGAGTAATCGAATGAAACAACGGCGTCCCGTCGGCATGGATACAAATAGATGTTACAATATGCGCGGTATCCTGAAATTCTTAGCATCCTCGTGCAATATTAACTGAAGCTCCGGTCTAAACGGTACCGTTTCAAATAGGAGCATTGTAGAGAGCAATAAACACTCTTGCTGGGTGTATAGCTCAGGTCAGAAATGGGTCCCCACATTCAGAATTAGTGGGCGGCATAAATCCTCGGACGGGTTGGCAAGCGGGTAGCATACTGTCATTACCCCAGTAAAAGGGCGGTGGAGAGGGTAAAGCAGGTCCGTAGAGTTAGGGGAAGGGAGGCCCTGGTACAGTTAATATTATACGGTCAGACGCCTCCCACAATCGGAATCGGCCAGTGGTAAAATTATTATATGATTCATCGCCATTATGTTAAATGAAGCGGGGTTTTCGTTAAAATTAAATTTATGGCCCGTTACTCAGTTAGGGAAATGATGTTTGGGTGTTAGGCAATACAAGGGCTTGCTATTCAGTTAACGATGTGGTTACTTTGAAACGATGACGTAGCGATGTTTTTAGTGTTTGAACTGTGGTTCTACCGATACCCCGTTTAGTGGGTATGAACAACATACCCTTTTAATTGCCTTTCTACGTTGCTGCCTCTTCTTCACCATTCGTGCTCCACTTTCACCGTGCGAACCCGACTCAGCGGTTGGAAATGTCAAATCTGGTATTAAATCTAAAGGGTTATTTCTGCTACCTACTGTAAGAAGTAATAATACCATACCTTCCGAAGGAATCCGTCGTCTCTACTGGAGTACTGGTGGTTGACTACTCAACCAGCTGGCGACGACAGATTCCTCTGACCACTGACCAATGTAATCCATGAATTACCTACTCTGCTCCTCCTGAAATCAGGCGGCCAATAGTAAGAGACCGGCCCAAACTAAACTCTACATAAATTATGTAGTAACTATAAGGAGGGTGGTATGGACAATGTGTTTTGAAGGACTCACTGAATAAGTCTTACCTACCCACATAGTGGGTCTTATCTGAACAATCGGAAAGAATATCATCCGATATTGATCATCTTGATATAATTGCTCCTCTTAACAATCGATAAGACTTTCTGAATGATTGTACCACCCGTTAATGTGTTTGATCTGCATCATAGCTTTGTAGCTGTACATTATTACCTATCATGATTGTTCTATTCTTCCATGTTACGAACATAAATGTATCCAATGTGACCTGTGGAGTGTTGTGGAAGTGCTGGAAAGTTGGGGATTTGAATACCTTGCTCGATTAATAATCGATTGACGTGGGTGCTAAACCGATCGAGATGGGGATCGATATCGTCCCCGGACACTTCGCCATTATTCATTCCCCTGCTATCTGCTTTACCTACCTCTCGTTTCATGCTCGTAGACCCCGTTTTACCTACCATCTAACTATCGTTCCTTCCGCAAATTTTCTCCCACTTGGACCGGATATAAAATACCACGGTCAGTGGAAACCGTCGAGACGGCCGACGGAACTAATAATTGTGGAAATTTGGTGCCCCTACTTCCTATCAGTTTTCCCGTCCCCTGGACACCTTCTGCTGGAGTTTCCGTCTCAGTTCAGACGTTTCGGTACGGCTTCCAAGGAAGTACCTCAGGATTGGGAAGAGCCTCATTTCCGGAGTTCGCGAGGAACACCAAGATTCAGCGGAGGATTTCCGTCGTAAGTACACCTGCAAACTACCCATCCACCAGTACTGGTGCCTGGAGCCTGCCGATTCCTGTATCAGACTTCCGGCCGACCTTCACCCACCGGTGCATCATTTTAGGTACTTACCAAACATTTCCCACCAATTTATAACACCTAGTCTAGTTCAAGTTTAAATAGTAAGCTGTGCTAGGTAGGTAGATCGAACCCCAGAACTCGAATAAATTGCATTCCTCACTAGCTACTGCGATATTTACCTTTTTTTAATTTCTCCCCATAACTAATCTGCCATCGTTAACAAATCAAATATCTTCGAGTCTCCAGTCCTTACAGTCTGGGGTGGTCCTTCGAGTACTGTACTTAACTTGAACCATTACTTTGTGCAACTGGCCTCCCATTACCTTAGGAACTAGCCCCACACAAAGTATCCATTGGTCCAAATTCGAGCCGGATTGTAACTGGTCTTTTGCCTATTAACTTAGGTATATCATAATATCTATAAAATATTATCTATCTATTTATTTAACATTTATTTATCTGTTTTTCCAACATCAGTTGACTGTATATAATTGTTTATGTAACATAAGTAATTTATTTGGGTCATGTTTCTTTAACTTCTTTGTTCACATAGTATCGAATATCTAGGTACCTATCTGTCCTTCTGCAATTGATTATTGTTTATGTGGGCATTTTGGCATTTTCGTAAGTACCTATTTCTATCATAACAGCACCTTTATTAACTTTTCTGATGATGAATCTAGGGGATAATAGTAAAGCTGGAGCGGAGGGAGAGGACACTGACTTTATATCTACCAGGGGATTTACTAAACTGAAGAGGAAGGTCTTGGCATTAGGCAACGACATTCAAGCAATTCGAGCTAAAGGGTTTGCATCTATCACATCACTGTCCGAAAGAAATATTTTTAGAGGCATGTATAACACCCTTGATAGGAAGTATGCACAATTTGAGGAGGCCTGGGATGCAGCAGTGGATCTTGCGGAGGAGCGTTCGCTGGAATTTCCAGTTGTTGCTGATAATGCTTACATGGAGCAAATCAAATCACAATACTACGAGGCTCACGGGTACGGGGTCCAGCTTTTTAGTAGACCCAATGATACTTCTCAGGGGGTTTCTAATATCACGTCACATAACATGTCCTCAAATGGTGGTATGGATACTCGTCCCCGTGCAATACTTCCTCGAATCCAAATCAAACCCTTCAAGGGTGACATTTCCCTTTGGCCAACCTTCAAGCAGATGTACGACTCTTTGATTAAACAGGACCCTAATCTTTCAGATGCAGAGCGTTTTCATTACCTTCTTTCGTTTTTGGAAGGTTCAGCATTAGACACGGTGAAGCACATCCCGGTTTTGGACGTCAACTTCGGTCAAGCTTGGGAAGCTCTATGCAAGGTATATGATAACAAACGAAAGTTAGCGTGCACCTATTTGGACAGGCTCCTTTCATTCAAGCCTCATACCTCTAAACCTGATGCAGAATCATTACAATATTATCTTTCAAATGTAACGGAAATGGTTGCGTCCCTGCAGAATCTGAAGATACCTAACTTTGAAGAATATCTTCTCTGTGAACTTGCTCTACGTGGCCTCGATGCTCAATCCAGACAAGCCTTTGAACTTTCTATAACTTCTACCACCTTTCCTACCTTTTCCACTCTCCGCGAGTTCGTTCAGAACCGTTGTCATGCTCTACGGATAACAGAGGATGCCTATAGACCTACAGCTAAGCCTAATATGTCTAGTCCAAAGCAGTCTACGACATCATCTAAGTTTACCCCGAACAATTACGTACCTAAATCTAGTCATGCGATGATCACTACGGAAGGGTCAAACAATAACCCTAATAATAATCAACTTTCACCATTTTCTTGTTTTGTTTGTAAAAAACCTCACACTATTGCGCAGTGTAATATTTTCAAACAAGGCACTCCTTCTCAACGTCTTGACCTTCTCAAGAAATTTTCTGGATGCAGGAACTGCCTCCATGTCAGTCACAAAACAAAGGACTGTAAATCTAACTTTACTTGTAGGGAATGTAACCAAAAACATAATTCTCTTCTGCATTTACCTTCACGACAGGATGCTAATACCAACAATTTTCCTCCCTCCAAGGGCCCTCAAGATTCATCTCCCACTGAACGTTCTTCAGCTACAACTTCTTCATCTTTTGTTGGTGCCAATACTTCAGGATATCAGCAAGGTGTGTTGCTCGCGACGGTCACAGCTCGTCTGCTGGACTCCAAGGGTCAGCCTCATGTCTTTCGAGGAGTCCTGGATAATGGGTCTCAATGGTCCTTTATTACTCAAGACTGTGCACAACAGCTTGGTAAGTCAACTCGTCCATTTCGTGGTATTATTTCCGGCGTCAACTCCACTCAACTTAAGAATATATCGGGGAAGGTTGCGGTAACATTCTCTTCAGTGTCTTCTGGAGTTGTCCTGGAGACGGAAGCGATAGTTACTCCATCTATCACTCCTCCCTTACCACAGGAATCGTTAGACTCTGTCATATGGCAAGATTACCTGTCTTATAATTTAAGTGACCCAGATTTTACTAAATCGCTACCTATATCATTCCTGATAGGAGCAGATTTATATACCGAAGTGGTTATTGGCTCGCCCATTATCTTATTTGAGGAAGGCCCTAGACTGGTGGAAACTATCTTTGGCTATACAGTCATGGGTAAGTTCTCCTGTGACGCTGAATCACGAGGCGCTGTTTCGTTGTTATCAATCTCGGACACAGCCCGCCTCATTGAGCGTTTTTGGACTGTAGAGGAACCTTTAACAGAGTCTTTGATTTCACCTGAAGATAGAAAATGCGAGGAGCACTTTGTTCAGCATCATCATAGAGACCATTCTGGCCGATATGTTGTTGCATTACCTATTAAACCATCATCTTCATCAGTAGTACCTAATGTTCACAAAGCCATCAGTCGTTTCCATGCACTTGAATCCAAGTTTATGAAAGATAAGCAACTGCAACAAGATTACTCTCATTTTATGCAGGAGTACCTTGACCTAGGACACATGAGTGTCGCTTCATCGGATCCTTGTTATGTTATTCCTCACCACCCAGTGTATAAGGTGGATACGGAAGGTAATAGAAAATTGCGTGTGGTGTTTGATGCCAGTTTCCGGACAGCATCTGGTTCTTTAAATGATCATTTGTATACCGGTCCTAAGCTGCAGGCAGACATTAGCACCATAGTTCTGAATTTCCGGCGTTTTACGTATGTCATTTCATGTGATATCGTCAAAATGTTTCGGCAAGTCTTGGTTCAGCCTCAGGATAGGAAGTACCAACAAATCGTGTGGCGGTTCAACCCCAGCGACCCGTTGAAGTTCTATGAACTTAATACTATTACCTATGGACTAAGAAGTTCGCCCTTTCAGGCTCAACGGGTACTTCACCAACTAGCCATGGATGAGGGGCATAACTTTCCTGCTGCTGCTTCCGTGCTTATTACGAATACCTACGTAGATGACTGTGCATTTGGTGCTGATTCCGTCAAAGAGCTCGCAGCCTTGAAGTCAGATCTCATTTGTCTCCTCTCCAAAGGAGGCTTCGAATTAAGTAAGTGGAAAACTAACTACCCACCACTACTTCATAACGAACCCATATCTAACATACCAGTACCCTTATATGACGAAGAAGGATCTATATCTAAAATCCTAGGTATGAGTTGGGATCCAGCAAGAGATGTTTTCTGTTACGAGGTCTCTCAACCTCCTGCAGAATACACCAAGCGTATGATTCTATCCTGTATTGCCAGACTGTTCGACCCGTTGGGCTATCTAGCACCTATCCTCTTTTTTGCCAAAGCCATTTTGCAAGAGTCATGGAAATCAGGGGTTGGTTGGGATGATGTTGTGCCCAATCATGTTAAAGCTCAGTGGATGCAGTTTATCGAGGATTTTCCATCCATATCATTAATAACTATTCCTAGAAACCTATTTCAACCTTTCGCTACCTTCGACTTGGTATGCTTTTGTGATGCCTCAGAGCGCGGGTATTGTGCTGTTGCATACCTACGCGCTACCTGTGATACCCGATCCTCTATGGCACTCATTAAGGCTAAGACTCGACTTGCTCCTCTCAAAACGTTAACCATACCAAGGTTAGAACTATCGGGGGCTCTGTTGCTGGCTCAACTCATCAAGTCCTTGAAGCCAGTGCTCAGCAGTTATAATATTCACAACACCTTCTGTTTTTCAGACTCAACCATAGTACTTGCTTGGTTGAAGACACCACCTCATCAACTCTCAGCGTTTGTCGCTAACAGAGTTACACAAATTTTGGACATTACTAATCTATCATGGTGGCATCATGTGAGCGGTGCGGATAACCCTGCAGACATCGGTTCACGTGGAGTTTTACCGTCTCATCTACTCAATCATACTCTCTGGTGGCATGGACCACCATGGTGTTGTCGACCCATCACTGACTGGTCTTTGTCCCAGGACCTTGAGGTGTCAGAAGTTCCCGAGCTAAAACCAATCAAACCTATTGTTCTAGCTCAAGTTAACAGTGAACCATGGCTCCTTACCCTTGTTCAGCGCTTTTCATCGTTTCCTCGTTTTGTGCGAATTATGGCGTATGTCAAGAGGTTTCTCCACAATTCTCGTATACCTAAGTATAAGAAACGTAAACGTCGCATCGGTCCTGTATCTTCACCAGAGTTTACCGGAGCAGAGTATCACTGTATTCGGATTGTCCAACTGCACTATTACCCTGAAGTTTTCCACCGACAATCCGACCAGTTACCTTCTGAGCTGAAGAGGCTGTCTGTCTTCATTGACGCTGTTGGCTTGATTCGAGTGGGAGGTCGTTTGGTCAATGCCCCTCTAACTCCGGATCGGAAATTTCCCATACTTCTACCTTCTAGATCGCCCTTCACTAATCTCATTGTTGATCATATCCATAAGCTCAACAATCATGCCGGACCTTCAGCTCTCCTCGCATTCTTGAGACAAAGGTACTGGATTCCTCGTGCTAGGAACCTCATAAAGTTACATAAATCAAGATGTGTGACTTGTGTTCGGTTCTCCAATGCTAAAACTTGTCCGTATATGGGTAACTTACCCTCATCTAGATTCAATTGTGTACGACCATTTATAACATGTGGAGTTGACTTCGCTGGCCCATTTATCTGTCGATTAACCTCCAGTCGAAAATCTGGTACTGTGAAAGCGTACCTCTGTCTTTTCACTTGCCTTGCCTCACGTGCTGTGCACTTGGAACTGGCAACTTCATTATCGGTGGAATCTTTTTTAGATGCCTTTGATTGCTTCTCAGCTAGAAGAGGTCTGCCAGCTCATGTCCACTCAGATTGTGGCACGAATTTCATTGGAACATCTAAGTATCTGAAAGAAGTTTATGAATGGTTCAATCAACCCACTAATCAAGCTACCCTCACTACTCATACATCACATCTCGGTGTTTCCTGGCATTTCAACCCTGCCAACTCTCCTCACATGGGTGGAGCATGGGAGTCTCTCATCAAATCTGTAAAAACACTACTGGTCAAGGAATTTGGAAATCGTCCATTCACTCAGCCGGAATTATCGACCATGTTTACGAAGGTGGAGGGCATCATTAATTCCAGACCTCTACTTCCCCTTTCAGACAGCCCTGATGACCAGGAAGTGCTAACCCCAGGACATTTTCTCATAGGACAACCTATCAACAGTCTACCTGAACCTGATTTTACGGACATACCAGTAAACCACTTGAACCGGTGGCAGGTTCTCAGGGAACGGGTGCAACATTTTTGGTCAAGATGGAAGGATGAATATCTAGCCTCCCTTCAGGTTCGGTCCAAGTGGTGGAACAAATCTCCAAACCTACGAGTCGGCGACATCGTGCTTCTCAAGGACAGTAAGACCTCACCTACCTATTGGCCGCTTGCCCGAGTTGTTCAAATCCACCCAGGTGCTGATGGAGTAGTTCGGGTAGTTACCCTCAAGACCGCCCGTGGAACTTATAAGCGCTCTATAGTAAATGTCATACCCCTACCAGTTAATCAGGATCTCTAATCAATTGCAGAACATTATTCGTGTATATTCTGAGTCCCTGTAAATAGCCTTTGTAAAGAACCCAGTTGTGAGTCCCCGTTTCAAAACAGGGGGGAGTATGGTATGGACAATGTGTTTTGAAGGACTCACTGAATAAGTCTTACCTACCCACATAGTGGGTCTTATCTGAACAATCGGAAAGAATATCATCCGATATTGATCATCTTGATATAATTGCTCCTCTTAACAATCGATAAGACTTTCTGAATGATTGTACCACCCGTTAATGTGTTTGATCTGCATCATAGCTTTGTAGCTGTACATTATTACCTATCATGATTGTTCTATTCTTCCATGTTACGAACATAAATGTATCCAATGTGACCTGTGGAGTGTTGTGGAAGTGCTGGAAAGTTGGGGATTTGAATACCTTGCTCGATTAATAATCGATTGACGTGGGTGCTAAACCGATCGAGATGGGGATCGATATCGTCCCCGGACACTTCGCCATTATTCATTCCCCTGCTATCTGCTTTACCTACCTCTCGTTTCATGCTCGTAGACCCCGTTTTACCTACCATCTAACTATCGTTCCTTCCGCAAATTTTCTCCCACTTGGACCGGATATAAAATACCACGGTCAGTGGAAACCGTCGAGACGGCCGACGGAACTAATAATTGTGGAAATTTGGTGCCCCTACTTCCTATCAGTTTTCCCGTCCCCTGGACACCTTCTGCTGGAGTTTCCGTCTCAGTTCAGACGTTTCGGTACGGCTTCCAAGGAAGTACCTCAGGATTGGGAAGAGCCTCATTTCCGGAGTTCGCGAGGAACACCAAGATTCAGCGGAGGATTTCCGTCGTAAGTACACCTGCAAACTACCCATCCACCAGTACTGGTGCCTGGAGCCTGCCGATTCCTGTATCAGACTTCCGGCCGACCTTCACCCACCGGTGCATCATTTTAGGTACTTACCAAACATTTCCCACCAATTTATAACACCTAGTCTAGTTCAAGTTTAAATAGTAAGCTGTGCTAGGTAGGTAGATCGAACCCCAGAACTCGAATAAATTGCATTCCTCACTAGCTACTGCGATATTTACCTTTTTTTAATTTCTCCCCATAACTAATCTGCCATCGTTAACAAATCAAATATCTTCGAGTCTCCAGTCCTTACAGTCTGGGGTGGTCCTTCGAGTACTGTACTTAACTTGAACCATTACTTTGTGCAACTGGCCTCCCATTACCTTAGGAACTAGCCCCACACAAAGTATCCAGAGGGAGAATAGATAATAGAGGAAATAGCTAGTTACGGGCATTTCAAAGATTTCACATTGGCGCCTCGTTCCAGTGGTCGGTGCTGCTTACCATCGTCCATAACCATAGTTCCTCATTTTCGCAATACATGATGACTTGGTACCTTGAGAAGAAAACAAAAAAAAAACCGGGACACCAAAAATAGAGTAATGAAATAACTTGATTCGTGATATGACTCGACAAAGTTAATATATTATATCACACAAAAATACAAGAGTCAACTATATAACATTTCTGGGTTGTCAAGCAGGTGACTTGCCACCAGATGCTTGATTAGTGGAGTCAGGGTCCAACATTCCTCCCCCTCCACCCGGAAGTGGCGCCTTCCTCATCTGGTCTGCGTGAACTTGCCACTCCTGGCCATCTAGTAGTACCGTGTAGGACAAGGGACCAGTGCGTTTTTTCACAGTGGCCTTAGTGAATGCTTTCTCTTCCTTCTTCCGTTTTATCCACACATCCTCCCCCTCATCGAACTCCTTGAAGCAATACCTCTGGCGCTGCTGGTTTTGTAAGGCCTCTTCCATGTGTGCCCCGAGGTTTGGTTTCAAAAGGGATAGTCGGGTCCGAGGTTCACGTCCAAACATCAACATTGCGGGTGAGCGGTTTGTGGAACTTTGAATGGATGCCCGATAAGAAGAAAGGTACCTACCTCTGCACCCTTGACTGCAAGGTACCTTCATTTCGTGATGAAGCCATTCTCTGCTTGAATGTTCTCACAGCCCTTTCAGCTAAGCCATTTGTTGGGAATGATTAGCAGAACTATTCCTCCATGGAGAGCTTTTAGTTATGTCGTCATGTGAATGATTATGGTGTGCTAGGCCTCTCTCGTTTGTCTGGCTGGGGAAAAATCCTGATAACCTTTTGTTTGTTTTTTGACGTGCAGTTTCAGTTCATTTTTCATTTGAATATACGCCCAATTTTTCGGCAAGATTTTGTATTGTAAAGTGTTCTTCTTTAAGCCAAACATAAACATACAGATCGAACATTTGGCGACCGTGACAGGACTGTTTTTTTTTCTCCCTTGGTCTGTGTGTGGGTTTTTGAAGTGAACCAAGGCGTTGAGTACCTACCTACCTACTTCCATCAATCTTCATTTTTGTTTTTAGACTTGGTGGTAAGTTATTTTTAGCCCATTTTGCTCGTTAGTAATGGAGTCGATAAAGAAAAGAGGTATAGTTCGCGCTGTGATAACAAAATCATGCAACACCCTTCTGGAGTTGTTAAACCAGGATAACCCCGATGTCCATGACATTACTGCCCGTTTCCGGGTTTTAGAGACTCGTTTCAATGAAGCAACTCAGCTTAATGAAGAAGTTTCGAGCGGTTTAATTGAGCAGGGCGACAAGGAGTCCGAAGATTTACTTTTTAAAGAGTTGTGTTCTACTGATGAATATAGTATTAAATTTTACACTATCAAAGCGAAGATAGATAATCTTTTGAGAACCCCTGATACGGATGGCGCCTCGGAGCGTTCCTCTCATCTTCATGGCTCCAGGAAGAACATTCGTCTACCTACTATAGATTTTATTAAATTTGGAGGCGATGTGGGGTCGTGGCTACCCTTTTGGTCAACGTTTTCCATAGTACATGATGATGAGGAAATTCCCAATGGCACGAAGTTCCAATATTTATTACAAACAACCGCACCTGGTTCACGAGCCCGAGCTTTGTTGGACAGTTTTCCTCCCTCCTCCATCAACTACCCCAAGGCTGTTGCTGCCCTCAAGTCACGTTTTGGTCGAGAGGATTTGCTAATTGAGCATTACATCCGGGAGATGTTGAGGTTGGTGTTGAACAATAAGAACCTGAAAATATCGGCTCTATATGACACTCTCAAGGCTCAGCTGAGTGCACTGGAGACTCTGAATGTGCTTTCAGATAATTACGCAGCAATCCTCTTTCCACTCTTAGAGTCGTGCATACCATCTGATGTGTTGAGGGTTTGGCAGCGCTCCATTACTGATCACACTGCAAATTTCAAGTCTCAGATGGACAGCCTGATGGCATTCCTTGAAAATGAGGTTCGGGGTGAGGAGAGGGTTAGCTTAGCAACCAACTGTAATGAGTCCATTAAAAACAAAGGGGATTTATCCCCCCCAAGTCGGAGTTGGTCTCCTCCACTTAGTCCATCCGCTGCTGTTTTAGCGAATTTCAGCACCACAGAGAGTAAAACCACTTGTGCCTTCTGCAGCGGGTCACATGATTCAGTAGACTGCTATAGGGGTCAGAGAATGACGTTAGAAGAGAGGCGTAAGGTTCTTAATGGTGCAAAACGTTGCCTAACCTGCACCAAACCTAACCACAATGCCAGCAAATGTCGTGCTAAGTGCATAGTATGTCAGGGTCGCCATGCCCCCATCATGTGCCCTGACCTTGGAAGGGTCAGTGCTGATAAGGATTCTGACTCTAAGCCATCAGCTGAACTGGACCTTCTATCTATGAATCACAGTCTGACAGCCAGCTCAAATAAGGAAGTGCTTCTGCAAACTTGTCTAGTGTTGGCCCGCAGTGATAAGGGTACACAAGAAGTACGTGTATTGATGGACAGTGGATCGCAGCGCTCCTATATCTCTAAAAAGTTGGCAGTTGAACTAGCATACAAGCCCTTTGGTTCGGAGAATACAGTTCACTCTTTGTTTGGCGGTGGATTGACTGGAGTGGTGAAGCATAACTGTTATAAAGCTCGTCTGATGAGTCTCTCAGGCGATTTTGCCTGTCGTTTCTCAGTCCTTGATCAAGATAGGATTGCATCCACTATACCTATGGCAAACTTGGATGACAGAGTGAAGACTGAATTGGACAACCTCAACATACAGTTGTGCAAGGATTCTGGTGGGCCCATCGACCTATTAATAGGTGCTGATGTGGTTGGTAAGCTTTGGACTGGCAAGAGGGTTGTTTTATCCTCAGGGTTGGTTGTTATCCACACTAATTTTGGCTGGACGATGATGGGTGCTAATAGTACAACCAATATCATACAACCTGTCATTGGCTCGGCCAGTTCTAATCTTGCAGTCACCTACACAATGATGAGCCTCACTCAGTCTGACATCGCTGATCTATGGAGACTAGAAACAATTGGCATCTCTGATCCTGCCGTGAAAAGGTCCAGAAAGGAAAGGCAAGCCGCAACGCTTGAGCAATTCCAGACCACCGTACAGTTCACTGGTGGGAGATATCAAGTCCGACTCCCTTGGAAGGAGGATGCTGTTGACCTGCCTTCTAATCGCCAACTAGCTGAAGGGAGACTGATTCGTAATACAGCCAAGTTGAAAAGGAGTGGGTTATTCAATGAATACCACTCAGTTTTCCAGGAATGGCTGAAGCTCAACATTATTGAGCCTGCAGAGGATGATTCTCGTGGCCATTATCTCCCTCACCGAGCAGTAGTGAAGGAATCCAGTGCCACCACAAGGGTGCGCCCGGTATTCGATGCCTCAGCAAAATTGCAGGGATATGCCTCCCTCAACGAGTGTTTAGAAGAGGGACCGAACCTAATGGAGCTCCTTCCTGCCATTTTGATGCGTTTCAGAGAAAAGAGGATTGGCGTTTCAGCAGATATCGAGAAGGCCTTTCTCCAAATCGGTGTACACCCTGATGACCGAGATTCTTTGAAGTTTTTATGGTGGAGTCTAGACAAAAATCATATCTTGGCTTATCGTCATGCCAGGGTGGTGTTTGGTGTCACAAGTAGTCCTTTCTTACTTGGTGCAGTGTTCAATTACCATCTGACCATCGATCAGCGCCGCAACTCCAATCATGCTGACCTACACTATTTCAATCTATTGAAGAAAGGTTTCTATGTTGACAACCTGGCACTGAGTGTTGACAGCACAGAGGATGCCTCTAATTTCCAAACTTTCGCAACTAGAGTATTGGCTAGAGGAGGTTTCAATCTGCGGGCATGGGAGTTTTCACATCGGCAGCCATTTTCTGGTGACATCAATTTATTGGGTGTAAAATGGGACAGGTGTCTCGACACCCCATCAATCAATTTAGACTGGTGGGAGGAGGCTTCTCGGATTGAGCATCCAACTAAAAGAAACGTGCTTTCTGTTGCCCAGCGTCTCTTTGATCCTGTTGGATTTTCTGCACCAGCCACTCTCCATTTGAAGCTTCTTGTTCAGGCACTCTGGGCAAAGAAAATTGGATGGGATGATCCCTTGCCGGTTCAGGATGAGGCAGCGTTCAGGAACTGGTTGCAGGATGCTCATCTTTTGAAGAATGTTAGATTAAACCGATGTCTTGGAAGCACTAACAACTTATCTCTTCATGTCTTTGTCGACGCGAGTTCTAAAGCTTATGCGGCCTCTGTGTTTGCCCGAAGTGAAGATTATGGCACTGTGCGAGTGGAACTTATACAAGCAAAGGCCAGAGTTGCCCCTCTAAAGACTTTGAGTATACCTCGTCTTGAACTTCTTGCTGCTACCATTGGGGCTAGACTGCTGCAGTCAGTGCAGGAAGCTCTTGGATGGACCAGTGTTCCAGTTTTCATGTGGACTGACTCAAGTACAGTATTAGCATGGATTCAAAGGAAGGAAGAGTGGACAGTGTTTGTCCGCAATCGAATTAGAGAAGTGAGGGACCTCACAAAGGGTGCTATTTGGTGTCATCTACCAGGAGAGTATAATCCAGCTGATTTACCATCAAGGGGTTGTACCATTGGACTTCTAGTGGCATCACTATGGTGGCTGGGTCCTGAGTGGTTAAGGCAAAGTGAGGAACACTGGCCCAAGTCGCACTGTTCCTATGAAGAAAAGAAAATCCAGAACGAGAGGTTAAAGAAGAGTATCAGCATGCTAAATTATGAACCTGACGTCCAATGGTTCTACTCGTACTTCTCTAAATATGAGAAGATTGTGCGCCTGGTGGCTTGGATCAAGCGTTTTATTGTCAACTGCAGGAGAGGCCGGCGGCGTTCTAGGATGGCTGGGCCACTGTCTGCTGAGGAGTTGAATTCGGCAGAGCTCAATGTTGTGAAACTGGTTCAGGCAGATGCCCTCGTAACACTGGCTGATAGGAGGATCTGTGAGCTTCAGCCTTTTGTGGATGTTGAAGGTGTGATCCGACTCAGGACTAAGGTGTCTGAGCGTGTTGATGATGTGGCTTCTTTCAGAAATCCAGCTCTCTTGCCATCTGATCACCCAGTAGTAGAAAGATTAGTATATGACACTCATTGCAAATCTGGTCACGCTGGTACTCAGACTCTCCTTGGTCTATTGAGGGAAAAGTTTTGGATACTAAAAGGCCGTCAAACAGTCCGGCAAATCATTGGTCAGTGTGTTACATGTAAAAGGTTTTCCAGCAAGCCACTGGACTTGATCTCCCCCCCTCTTCCTGAAGCAAGAGTTAGGGATTCTCACGTGTTTGAAGTCACAGGAGTTGACTATGCAGGCCCTCTTTATCTCCGTGATGGCACCAAGGTCTGGATTAGTCTCTTCACCTGTGCCAACTTTCGCGCAGTTCACTTGGAGTTGGTCCCTTCCTTGTCCACAGAGACATTCATCCTTGCACTGCGGCGGTTCATTGCTCGCCGTGGACGACCCAAAATTATCTACAGTGACAACGGGACTAATTTTCATGGGACAGAGAATGTTTTCTCTGAGGTGGACTGGAACGAGATAGCCACTTACTGCTCTGTTTCACGTATTGAATGGAGATTCAATCCTCCCACTGCCGCCTGGTGGGGAGGTTTCTGGGAAAGGTTGGTTGGTCTTGTCAAACAATCGCTCCGCAAGATTTTGGGACGAGCAGCCTTAAACCTGGACGAGCTCTCTTCAGTTATTTGTGACTGTGAAGCGCTCATCAACTCGAGGCCTTTGACCCATGTTTCTGAGGCAAACTCAGATCCTGCACCACTAACTCCTGCAATGTTTCTTCAGGACCTTCAGGGGGTATATGTCCCTGAATGTGATAGTTTTGAGGAAAAGAGTCTAGAGAAGAGGCTACGATACCGACAGAGTCTACGTGATCAGCTCAGACAACGTTTCCGTTCCGAGTACTTGGGTCAGTTAACATGGTCTCATCGCAAGTCTACTCAAGAACCTAGTGTCGGTGAAGTAGTACTTATTGGGTCCGATAATGCTAAAAGACTGGACTGGCCACTGGCAGTTGTTGAAAAATTGGTAGTGGGACGTGATGGGAAAGTAAGAGTGCTGCATTTGAGGACTTCCAACGGAACTGTTACACGAGCCATTCAACGAGTTCATCCTTTGGAGGTCTTCATGGTTCAACCTGAGGAAAACTACTCAACCGATATGCACGATCAGCCTGATGACTTAGAGCCCTTTCTTACCCATGGCAATGATTCTGAGGGGCCTGTGGAAGATGAGTCTATTCCTGTTTGCAAGAGGACCCGTGGTGGGAGAGTGATTGTTCCTCCTAAAAGGTTGGATCTGTAATAGTATACATTTATAATTCTTCCAGTTTGTAATTTTAACGTAGTTTTTAACGAAGTTTTTTCCAATTTTGAATCTTATGTGTTGTATATCAGTTTCAATGTACCTTGTTTTCATGTCTTGAGTTTTAAGTTTATGATCTCTAAAATTGTTATTGATTATCCTTAAAGACATATAATTTTATTTACTTTAAAAAAAACCTTTTATAGTTTTACAATGTCATTGTCATCTCAATTTCAATAATGCTTTGGATATGTAGGTGACAACTTCTATTTGTTTGTAATTTTTATTTTCATAAAAATTAGGTGGGAGTATGTTGGGAATGATTAGCAGAACTATTCCTCCATGGAGAGCTTTTAGTTATGTCGTCATGTGAATGATTATGGTGTGCTAGGCCTCTCTCGTTTGTCTGGCTGGGGAAAAATCCTGATAACCTTTTGTTTGTTTTTTGACGTGCAGTTTCAGTTCATTTTTCATTTGAATATACGCCCAATTTTTCGGCAAGATTTTGTATTGTAAAGTGTTCTTCTTTAAGCCAAACATAAACATACAGATCGAACAATGTGTGCCCCGAGGTTTGGTTTCAAAAGGGATAGTCGGGTCCGAGGTTCACGTCCAAACATCAACATTGCGGGTGAGCGGTTTGTGGAACTTTGAATGGATGCCCGATAAGAAGAAAGGTACCTACCTCTGCACCCTTGACTGCAAGGTACCTTCATTTCGTGATGAAGCCATTCTCTGCTTGAATGTTCTCACAGCCCTTTCAGCTAAGCCATTTGTCCGTGGATGGTAAGGGGTTGACGTGACGTGCTTGATATTATGGCTGGAACAAAATTCATCAAATTCTTTAGATATGAACTGTGGCCCATTGTCAGAAACAATGACTCTGGGGAGGCCAAACCTAGCAAACATCTCCTCCAGTGCCGCTATGGTTCTAACAGCGGTATGCTGTTTCATGGCCACGACTTCCTGCCACTTGCTAGTAGCGTCCACCACTACAAGCCAACTATGACCCTCAAATGCCTCTGCAAAGTCTATGTGAATGCGAGACCACACTTCTGCAGGTACCTTCCACGAATATACTGGTGATTCAGGGTCCCAGGGTCTATTTTGCTGGCAGGCAGTACACTTTTTAAGGAACTCCTCGATCTGCCTATCCATTCCCGGCCACCACAGATGCAACCTTGCGACAGACCTCATTGCAGATGAACCTGGGTGGCCCTCATGCAAAATTTCCATCACCCCCTCTCGTAACGAGGTTGGGATCACTAACCGGCCATTCCACAGCAAAATCCCCTCTTCAACCGACAGCTCCTCTTTCTTTTCAAAGAATGTGTGAAGTTCGTTTTCCAAGGCTTTCTTCTGTGGCCATCCTTCTTGCACGTACCGCATTACCTTCCCTACTATCGAATCGGCTGTTGAACGCATCTTCAAGAGCTTCTTTGATATTGCAATGTCCCTAAGTCTGGTGTGCGCTATCTTCAACCCAAAATCGGCTTCTCCAGGCCCCATATCGTCCAATGGTAGTCTCGATAAGACGTCTGCTGGACAATTCGTTTTGCCTGATATATATTCAACAGAGAAGTTAAACTCCCCAAGCATTAAAGCCCACCTACTCACTCGACTTGAGGCAACCCGGGGAAGGACAGCATTTTCGCCAAACAAGTAGGCCAAAGGCTTGTGATCTGTACGGAGTACGAATTTCCTACCATATAAGTACCTTTCCAATTTCTTCACTCCATTTATAATGGCCAAAGCCTCCTTGTCTATTACGGAGTACTTCACTTCTGCTACATTCAAAGTGCGAGATGTGTAGGCAATTGGGCGCTCATCCCCATCTTGGAACCTGTGACACAAGACCACCCCTACCCCTGTTTGGCTGGCATCAGAATACAAAATAAGTGGAAGCTTTGGGTTATAATGCACCAAGGTGTCTGAGGATGTTAACATTGTCTTCAGCTGTTCTACTTTTTGCTGGTGCTCGTCGGTCCAAACCCATTTGGCTCCTTTTTTCAACAGATTATGCAAAATAGCACAATCTCCTTGTAAGTTTGGCATGAACCGTTGATAATAATTAATACACCCCAAAAATGATCGCAATTCTTTAACATTTGTGGGCACTCGAAGTTGCTTCATTGCTTTGATCCCCTCTTCAGTTGGGTGTATTCCATTCCTATCAAACCTATGTCCCAAATACCTATATCACAGAATCTTGTAACCACTTACATTTTTCCAAACGCACTCGCATTCCTGCCTTGTTTAACCTGTCCAGCACATTCTCTAACGTTTTCAAATGAGTTTGCCTGTCCTTAGCTGTGATCATGATGTCATCAAGGTAACACTTGACCCCAGGTACTCCTTGAAGGATGATTTCCATTGTTCTCTGGAATTTTGCTGGGGCAGATGAGATGCCGAAGGGCATACGGCGGTACCTAAAGAACCCCTTGTGTGTTGTGATGACCAAATATTGCTTGGACTTCTCCTCAACCTCCATCTGTATATAAGCATCTCGCAGATCGATTGCAGAATACTGCTCACCACCTGCTAACTCTGCACAGACTTCTTCGAACGTTGGTAGGGGATGCATATCTGTGACAATGTGATTATTTATTGTAACTTTGAAATCAGCACACAGCCTAATCTTCCCATTAGGCTTTGGGGCGATTACTAATGGTGATGCCCACTCAACAGGTGTTGTGGCTGGGTCGATTGGCTCAATGATCCCCTCAGCTAACAGTCTCTCAAGTTCTTGTTCCACTGCTGCCTTCAGTGCAAATGGAACAGGTCTTGGCCTAAAAAATTTTGGTATTGCTCCTGGCTTCATTCTAATCTCAATTTTGTGTCCTACGATACTGCCAGTTGCGTTATCAAAAAGACATGGGTATTTTCCAATTAACGCTTTAATTTCAACAGGAATTTCCCCTGCTCCTTCTTTCTTGGGAGGTCTATCTTCCGAACTCTTCACTGAACAAATTTCTGCCCCTGGCGGCAATGGAAGGTTGAATTTCAACGCCCATTTCAAACCAAACAACGGTGTATCATGCTTGTTCACCACAATAACCGGTAACAATTCCATTTTAGCGCCAAAAGCCTCGACGGTGACACAGCTTACGCCCAAAGTTTCCACCACTAAATCCGTATATGCGCGCAAATTAGGATATGGTTCGAGGGCCGGTCTACCTATGTTTCCACGTTCTCTTACTAATGACTGACTGGCAGGCACCCGAATCAAACAACATTCGGAGTGGTCTCTGGTTGACGAGGACGTTCAGCATTACTTTTGAGCCGTTCTTCGAAATCTGTCGGCATCCTAGCCCCGATCCTCCATCACTTTCGGATTCTGAATATTCTAGATCTACTGGGGGCTGAAGTTGATTCGTCCGCTCTTGTCCTCTTGCATCTTGTTTGCCGTTTGACTTGACGATGGCCCTTCCTTTTTTGACACAAGCCGTTGCAATATGATCTTTCTTTCGACACAAAAAACATTCCTTACCCAGTGCCTTACAAACTTCATTTGCACCATGCTTGTACCCCCCACATGCAAGACAGTTTCGGCCGACAATCAGCACCAGGGGAGAACGTCTTTTGACTGGAGGCCTATGATCTGGGGCACTATTAACGTGATTGAGCTCTAGCCCTGATGTTAACTTCACTAACTGGGATTGAGCATTTAATCCCCGTTCCAACTTTAAAGTCAACACTTCCACCTCTGCTAAGGTGTGTGAGTTACCAGAGAACGATTTCAAAAACTCGTATTGCCAGGAGTTATTGTTAATCCCTAATATAATTTGGTCTCGTACCCTTTCAGAGAGTGAGGTGCCAAACGCACAGCGCCCCGCTAATGCTTTCAAGTCGCCTATGAATCGCTGCACCTTCTCATCATCACCTCGTTTCGTAAGAGAGAATTTTACTCTGTCCGTTGTGATACTCCTTACATCTGAATAATAATTGTCTATCACCGAGATTAGTTCGGTATATTGGCACTCACCAACTCTGCGAGGTCGGAAATGGTCGACAAGGAGCTTGAACGTTTTAGACCCAATTTTTGTTAGCAAAGCCATTCGCATATCGTTTTCCTCGTTTACCCCTGCTGAGTTCAGTTCTAGCTCCAAATACTGGAAGTAATATTCCCAGTCTTCCTCTTCAGGGTCGAACTGGCGAATGTGGAACTTGGTCTTCCCTAATGCTTGTCCTGCATAACTCCCGCCGTCTCCTGGTCCAAAAGTTGGTGAAACATGTCTCCTCTGTCTCCTAGACATGTCGCAATTGAATAATTGGATTTTCCTTCGTCGCCACTTGAAATAACTTGATTCGTGATATATTATGACTCGACAAAGTTAATAATTATATCACACAAAAATACAAGAGTCAACTATATAACATTTCTGGGTTGTCAAGCAGGTGACTTGCCACCAGATGCTTGATTAGTGGAGTCAGGGTCCAACAAGTAACACTTACAGGACATGTACCTTCCTATAGTAGTGGTTATCAGGTGAATATAGGTGTAAAGTATTCCCTGAGATACTAGGACACAGATGCGGCCGGCCGGTCATCACACAGGTACCGGATAAATCAAATCGCCTCTCCGCCTCCGATCAACCTTACTCGATTCGACCTTTCAGAGAGACATACGGGAAAAAAGAGCTCTCAATACCCACCCAGGGCGGTTATAGAAGAAAACCACCACCTCCTTCAAATCGGCCATAAATCGTCTGGGAAGTGGAGCCCGAACGGCTTCCTAAAGGGTTAAAAGGAATGGAACGCTGAGGAGGGTGTAGCAACGGACAATAAGGAGACGAGCACTGAGGGAACAATTGGAAGAAAGGTTGAGAAATAATCTGTTTGGGCCTGAAAGGGTCGGAGGGGTTACCGGGTAGTTGCTGGTTAGTACAGGGAAGCGCCAAAGGAGCGCCAGGAGTGTGGAGGGGCCTCTATTGTCACCATCCCTTTCGATTCTCCCAACAGTTGGAAGTTATTACCTTCCCTAATTGAGTCCCCAGTATCCGATTCCGTCTTTCCTTGGACTGATTAACCTTTTTTTCACCGGGTTCGTACCGGGGTTGCGCAATATTTCATAACATTCTTTTCTTCGAAATAATTTCATCTCATTCGGATCTCCTGGTGGTGCTATTGATCTCTCAAATTTTCATCACCGTCAATTATACGCATCCTGCGAACGAGTATACAGTGAACCTCAACCGTAGTGATTCCTGTCAAGTATTTCACCCTTCCCTGGAATCGTTTACCAAAAAACCGGTAATTCCAGTTAGGTACCTAATTTGTTCATAGCTCGTTTCAATGCGCATCCCTAGGTATTAACGACGATGAAGTCCGCTGGAAAAAGCTTTAACCTACATGAATTTTAAAGGACAAAATAATTTATGGGGTTTTAAAAATCGCGGGGACCACACTGTCCCCAGCCTGGGTCGTGGTTGGTTTGGCGGCAGCAGTTTTTGCTCGCCCATTTCAAACACTTTTCTTTTTGTTTTGCGTAGATTATTTCACTGATCGAAAATCCGATCGACCCACGCCGTTATCCCATATTTTACACGCCTCTTATTCAGAACTAGCTGGATTAAACGCTCATCGCGAGGAAATCGTTTTGGGGTGGTTAGAATCAGCCGGAGAATCTCTTTTAATCAAATCCTGTTTCGTCTTGTCGTTAAGGCGAAATGCCAACTTGATGTCGTTGTGAGGGGTCACCTAGTTTACGATGAAGGAGTTGGATTTGGAAAAATGCAGGTAGCCCATGTAACCCGCCGGTGTTTGTAGAACACGCTGAAAAAAAAAGCTGCAATTCCCTAGGTATACAACTGTTTGTTATTTTGTACAAAAACACCCTTCTGTTACATATCACAGATCTCTGTATAGATAACCCTTCTCTATGTGCTATTCTAAACATGTTATGTAGATCGCAGAACCTCCGTACCTTAATACCTCACCTTGTACTCGTTACTGGGTACCTACCTAAATCACGTGTTATATGTTGCTAAAATAATTCTGCCGATGGCAAACAGTACCTAGCTAAAATGGCAAAAAGAAACACAAACATTGAAGTTCTGAAGGGGAATTGTTGATGTGGAGTGAAAAAGTATTCTTTAGCGGCTGGGTTTCGTTATCAGGAACTTCAGCCTATCAGGCTGACACTTAAACCACAGAGCTATAAACTCTAGCTAGCAGGACACCAGTGATGTGGGCTCTCAACAGCTTGATGCCTGCATGAACCCTGCTCTTTACGGCAAATTGTATAGCAAATTTTATGACAACATCGTAGAATGCTCGGGATGGACCCAAAACTTAAAAAAAATTAAACTATTTAAAAATACGAGAAAACCCACATCTCAAAATACAGTTTTCCGAGATAGGGATACTCTGGACATTCCAACCCCCATTTTTCAGCTTAGAGTTGAGTGACAGTAACGTCGAGCTTCGAGGACCAACTAGAGCCCAAACTGGACCCATGTATGGACAGCTATATTTGACTACCTATATTAGTATGTGATGCCCAAAGAATATTGTGAATAAATTGACTGATTGATCTAATATTAGGTTGCTACCTACCTATTTTTTCTCATAATACCTTTGTCGTACGGCAGCTTCAAAAGGTGAGAATACGGGAAGCGGAAACAAGATTTGCAGAACATCCTGCGTTCTCTTTCTCCTGCCACCACTAATGAAATAAATTTCGAAATTCCGTTGACGTAAACTGAACTATACTGAATTCTGCGTCCAACAGAAAAGGACCACGTGATTCGGTTGAGAATTGCGGCCTGGGCAGCACACACAAGATTTTGTCGAAACCCGCGTTTTTCAGCATTGACCCCGTTTCTCCCTGTAGAAATATACCTATTTCGGATTCCGGTGACGCAGGGCACAAATAGACAGTTTTTTGTATCGGAAAAAAACTACGAAAATTGGTTGAGAATTGCGACTGAGGCACACACAAGGTTTAGCCCTAAAACCCACGTTTTTCCATCATTAACCCCTTTTCCCCTTCTAGAAGTAAATTTCGAAATTCCGGTGGAACCACACACACACACACGCGCGCGCGCGCGCGTTTTTTTCACGGATTTGGATGGGGATGGTCTGCAATGGATTTGAATGTGGTTCTTTTCATTCTCGGCTGAGTATTGCCCTCTTGTGACCAGATCAAATGCACAAGGACGTCTCATACTACGAGACTTCCCAAAAAGTAGAACCTCTGTGGCTTCTAACAATATTATTATACGGAACATTTTCACACCAAAAATTAGAGACAATTATCACTGCACTAAATGGCTGCCACCCAATAGCTATTGTTCATAAAAACACCAAAAGCGCTCAGATCTCTCTGTAGCCCCCTCTGAAAACCTTCTTTTGTTCAGGTGCATACATAATAATCTCCAAAAAAAGTTTATAGACGATTCGATTTCCAATAGACAATCCTTATGAGTCCAATACCCATCTACAAAGTAATAAAAAGTCGTGAAATAATTTCAGCATTTTTATAAATGAAATATAGGGGAAATCGTTTTGCCATGAGTATAGTAGATCAAAATACAGCAAGAATCCAGTGATGAGATTTCATGGTCCGAAACTTCGAAAAACCCACCGTTGTGGTACATCTCCGAGTTTGGACTTGTCCGCTATGGAAGTCGAGTCCTACTGTTGTTTTCGTTTTTGAGCTTCAAAACCAAAGGCCAACGAAATAGATAGATAACTGCCTCTAATTAAGTTGCCCTCTTGTCAACACGGGAGCTCTTTTGCGTGTGTTTGTTAACTTGGCGGCTGACTAGGACCAGGACTTCATAATGGTCCTAACAGCGTTGTCAACGACTCGCGCCACAGTGCTAAGCGAATGCAGCGCAAGCCATCGCCTCAGGCCATCAACATAACGGTTTGTCGAGCCACTTGGATCGGTTTGTGTTTCATTTAGGGTGGAGCATTTCGTTCCAGACGACAGAGGGGAGGTGGTCCTGTGGAAGTAGTGTGTTTGAGGTATTTCAAATGGAGGACCGGTAGTCTATTCATTGTAACAACAATTAATGTTGACTGGTAGAATAAAACGAGAGTTTTTCTTTTGGTTTATTATTTTCAATAATGAACCATTGGAATCGAGTATGAAAAAAAAAATTCTTACCCCCCCCCCCCCTCAAAATTTGATGGTTTACGTTTCAAGGTATGTAGAATTCAAAACTGCAATAGAAATATTTCTGTCTGTCCGCCGTACGCCGTACGCCGTACGGGCCACTTTTCTTAGTTACCATGAAAAAAAATTGATGAAATTCGGGTTATAGGTTCCGTTCGGCGTCTAGTTAGTCCTCGAAGCTCGACGTTACTGTGAGTCATCTCTAAGAGGTTCAAAATAGGGGTTGAAATTTTCAAAACGCCTATACTATTTTTTTACGTAAATATTTTTACGGTTTTAAATAGTTCTTGAACTTGCGAGTTTTTTAAGACCATCCGGAGCATCGTACGTCCAGCCGTTCGTTCACAGTAAGGCCCCGAAGTTTGCACCGACAGGCATTTTCGACTCCAGTGTGAATGAAATTGTATACAATTCAAACCAAATCTCGTAACCAGAGACGCGCCCACAATAGGAATTTGTGAATACGGCCAATCATTGGTAGGGATCACCTGATTATATTGGCGGAGTATGAAGTCGAGTTGGTTGTTCTGTGATATTCAATTTGAAAAATGATGGCTCTTTTGGAGTTTGTTGGTAGGTAGTGAAACTTGAACAAACGTTGAAGTATTATTGATGGGTAAATTATTACTACGGTAAATCATTACTCAACGGTAAATTATTACACAACGGTTCATTATACCACCTACGTAGAAGGGGCTGGAGTTTGTTGGTAGGTACTTCTGCAACTTTTTTCACTCCTCATCAACAATTTCTTTTCAGAACTTCATTATGTGTGTTTCTTTTTGTTAGGTACTGTTTGTCATCGGCAGAACTATTTTAGCAACATTTAACTAGTGATTTAGGTAGGTACCTAGTAACGAGTACGGGGTTAGGTACTAACCTACGGATTTACCCATCCATAATACTTCAACGGTTGTTCAAGTTGCAAAGTACCGATCAACAAAATCCAGCCCCTTCTTGGTAATTAACCGTTGTGTACCTAATAATTTACCGCTTTGTAATAATTTACCATTGTGTAATAATGTACCCATCAATAATACTTCAACGTTTGTTCAAGTTTCACAAGTACCTACCAACAAAATCCAATAGTCCATAACTTATCAAATAAAATAGTATCGCAGAACAACCAACTCGACTACATACAGCCATCCGTGATTATAATCAGGTGCTCCCTGGCAATGATATCCGGGCCGTATTAATACCGTTTGATTCACGATCGTGTTGACGAAGCTTTTTGGTGCACACGAACGGCTGGACGTACAATGCTCCGGGTGGCCTCAAAAAATTGTTTAGCTCAAGACACATTTAATAACGTAAAAAAAACCCATACCCTTCCATCGAAAGTTTTCGAGATACGGCGTTCTGAAAATGTCAACCCCTATTTTGAACCCCTTAGAGATGACTGACAGTAACGCCGAACTTCGAGGACCAACTAGACCCCGAACGGAACCTATAACCCGAATTTCGTCAATTTCTTGGTTTATTATTTTCAATAATGAACCATTGGAATCGAGCATGAAAAAAGACTAGTGCTAGACCCTGTCCTATAACCAAACCGGGCACAACCTATCCTTAAGAGGGGGCCGTCGAACTACCGCCTGCTCATGCAGCGGTTGTTCTTGGAACTGCAAATCGCTAGTATCGTTTTCCGACGGATTTTTGTGAAACTAACCACATGGGATTGAACAAGGACGAAGAATATAGGCCTTTCTCTTTTCCCATCTTGCCTTATGACTCATTATGTTAGCGACTCTGGAAATAAACTATCCTACCTGGCTAGGTACCTTTTCTCCGTCAACCATAGATTTACCTTGTCATTGTACAAGAGAACGGTAAATGGTCGCAAAGCTGCTGCATTCTTTGAATGAAAGACATGAGGTCAACAATACGTCTCCCTTCTACTTTTACATCATCATCGATAGTAGCTTCAATGTTTGAAATGAGTGGCTGGGTGAATGAAGGAAGAACGTCACTGTCGAACTGTGAGGTTTCATCAGGAACGTTCTCTGCTTTCCCTCTATTTGCCCGGTAATGGCGTAAAGCATTTGGATTACCACTATTCTTCTTCTTCGATGACTGGTTGCCTCTGCGTTTAGGCATTATAAAAAAAATGATACTCACAAGGTAGGTATACTGAACTTGTGAAACTAGCTTACAAACACGACTAACTAGATACCAACTAGATACAAGAACGACTAACTAGATTTCTTACTACAACAACTGACTTACATGAACAACGACTTCAAACTGACTGATGCCTCGAAATGTTCATACCCAACCAGCAAGAAAAAGGGGGAAATGAATCAGAAATATTGGAGAACTACGAACGGATTATGGCCAACTTTGCTGTTGTTGAAGCTGGCGGATTAGTCATAAATATGAGTCACACCAGGGAACGACGTACCTACCTGAGGTACACTTTGTCTCGGATGTTGTTGTGAAAGTAAGTACCTACCTAGTATCTTGATCCCGTCGTTTACAATGGTAAGCAAGGCTTACACAAAAGGACCTCTCCTCCTGGTTTTTGCAAACAGAAGAGGTAGCAAACAGGTCATTATTTTATTTCAGGCAGGCACGGCGGAGGCTGGCACCTCAGACCAGTGGGGTCAATAGCCCTACCGCGAGATCTGGGGGGATGAAATAAAGGGGAACCCAGAAAATTTTGAATATTTTGAAGCGAAATGGCATAGCTGATTTTTAGTAGGTTGTATCTGTGGTTTGACTGAACAGACACTTTATAGTTTTTATAAATTTTAATTATTTACTTACTTCTAAATTAAATTACGAATATTTATAATTGAATGACAAATAGTCATTAAAATTTTTATTTGCAAACCTAAATTTGGGAGGGAAACGTTTATAAAAACGGGCAGTCTGGGACTGCCGTCAGAAATGAGAACTTACACGGTAATTTCGTTGAATGTAATATTGAATTTTGCGCATCAGTTGATCGCATCATGTCATTTCTATCCATAATAAATTATTTATTTATTTATTTTACAAAATGGGCGATGCCCAATACAGATTTTAATAAACAAAATGATGTGTAATTGCTTCGAGTTGAGAAACAATGAATTTAAAGTTGCACAGATTTGATAGTGTGGAAAAGTTCAGAGCGGAAAGAACGATGCGAGTGATGGAAGAAGTCCAGATTTGAGATTATAGAAGGTAAACGGATTAGGCGTTCGCGCATGCAGTGGCTTGAATTACTGGGGACCATATATGGCCTAACACGCATTATCCCTAAAACATGATATCGGATCAAAATCGAATCAAAACTATGGAACTTATGATCATTCAACTTTTTGCGCATGTGCAGTGTCTTTAAATTTATGAGGAACCATCAATGGACAAATTAATCTGACTCGCTCATGCGCAGATGCTTTCAATTTATAGGGAATCATCAAGAGCCTCACTCACATTAACCCTGAAATTTTTATCAAAATTGGATCATGACTGTAAAAGTTAGACAAATTAGGCTCGAACAGAGCTACTTGAGAAGGAAGTTGCTCTGGCTGCTTCGAGAGTGCGAGACATCTATTGGCAAAGGCGACAACTATTTTCAACATTACAATGAGAAATATGATACAAATGGGAACCCAAATCGGGAGGCGCCAGAACTTCCTCAAAAATGAACGGATTTAGTCGTGGGAGGTCTCTAATTGAAGATTAGAATCTATAGAATGGAATGGCTTTGACCGATTTTGTGGTTTCTCACATGTAAATAAAAGATGATCAATATCATCAGCCGACCTCCAACTTATTTCTCCAGAGAGACTTCCGAGGACGGTAATTGGGTAAGTTGGCATTATAATCAAAAAACAGCAAGTCGGTTGGGTAGATCTCTACCTAACTTGAATTTAGAAAAAAAAATTGTGTAAATCCGTCCAGAATTCATTGATTTATGGCGCCTCCCAATTAACATTGATTTCATAGGGGAAAAAACAAAATGGAGGATCGTCCGGCCCGCTCTTAAGCCACCCATTGTGAATGTGCGTCACCTATGCATTCACTACAGTGGTAACACCGACGATTCCGCTTCCTTCATCATTGAGAACAAGCGAGAAAACACTTCGACCACCTCATCGCCGAAAAAATAGTGCGCCCCTCCAAGTCCCCTTGGGCTCCCCCACTTCATATCGTACAGAAGCCCAATGGACACATCCGTCCGTGCGGGGACTACCGCCGCCTCAACTCCCGCACTACGCCCGACCTGTATAACGTCCCCCACCACCGCGACTTCTCTTCCCACCTCCATGGCGCCACTATTTTTTCAACTCTCGATATTTTGAGGGCTTTTCACCATATCGATATCTACCCCCCCCCCCCCCCCCTCCCGACAACCTGAAAACGGCCATTGTCACTCCCTCCGGCCTTTTCGAATACTTGAAAATGGGCTTTGGCCTCCGCAACACTGCCCAAACATGGCAGCGCTACATGGACCAGATTCTCAGAGGCCGCCCCTTCGTCATATACTTCCTAGGCGATGTCCTGGTCGCCCCCCGAACCCCCGACGAGGACTACGAACACCTCTCAACAATCCTCAACATCTTTCAAGCGGAGGGCCTTATTGTCAATAAGGACAAAAGCGTTGTTGCCCAACCCTCTGTCCGCTGCCTTGGTCATCTAGTCACCGCCTCCGGCATCATGCCCCTACCTGACAAGGTACAGGCCCTCCGCGACTTCCCACAGCTCCGCACAGTCACCGAACTCCGCCGATTTCTCAGCATGATAAATTTCTATCGCCGCCATATCAGTCACGTCACCCAACATCAATAGCCCATCATCGACGCCATCCCGCAGCCTGCAAAAAGACAGGACAACCGCCCAATCGAATGGATCCCCACCCTCGCCACCGCATTTACCTCCAGCAAGGAGGACCTTGCCAACGCCGCTCTACTTTTCCACCCCGACCCCCACGACCCCCTCTCCATCACCACCGACGCTTCCAACTGGGCTATAGAGGCGGTTTTGCACCTGCATACCAGCGCCACCCCCCAACCCCCTCATGTTACTCTACCCCCCACATCGCCTCATGTTACTTCTAAGTTCTTATATTCTTATTTTCTAGCTGTTAAGTCCATCGCCCTCAGCCTATCTCTGTTTGCCTTGGCCTTCAGCCCTTGTCATTCTGTGCCCTCAGCCTTGCCCATCTATTTGTACCTTGCTCGATCTGGGGGGGACCTCTGTCGTGGTATCCTCCCAGAACCACTCCTTGTATTATCATTAAGATCTCGCAATAAACCATGGAACGAGGTGGCAGACGCAGGAGGTCCCAGGAACCTGGTGGGGATCCCCACCATCCTCCACCAGTATGGCGGATGGAGGGAGATAGCCCCAGGGGCTATAAAATCTCGACTTCTTCGCCTTCCAGGTCATTCTGCGCTCTCCTCCAGTTGCTGACTACTCTCTCTCACCTCACTCCTCATCTCTCTCCTCAACCTAAAAGATCCCGGGCATGTTGGTAGCCTCCCAGCTATAACCAAACCGGGCAAAGCTTCCTAAAAGATCCTGGGCATGGTGGTAGACCTAGTGCTTTAACCAAACCAGGCACACACCCGAAAAGATCCCAGGCATGGTGGTAGACTCTGTGCTATTACCAAACGGGGCACAACCTATCCTCACGCCACCTGTAGTGAATGTGCGTCACCTATGCATTCACTACAGTTGGTAAACCTATTGGTTTCACTGTAGGTTGTACTCAAAAAATAATATTGTAGCTCTTTTTTGTTTTTTAAGTGTTTATTTTCATATAAAAGCTAGCTACAAAAATTTGATTTTACAAGTGACTATCTAGTTATTTTTCAAATATCTTTAAAAAAAAAATTGTAGATGCATCCAAAGTGCATGCATAAAAAGATTGGATCTAAGGCGATAATTTTTGATTAGTTACTCATAAACGACAACTGTATGCTCATTTGGATGGAATCTCCTACCCTTTGTGGAGACATCTAACAAACAGTGTATTTTAAAAAAGTCTGCCAATTCGAGTAGGCAGTATAGCTTCCTCACTTGGATCACCATCTGTGATCCAATCCGCCTGTACCCACAAAATTTCAGCTCTCTACGACTATTTTTAGCGTAGTTAGAAGCTTTACAAGGAAACGGTCAATGTCTCATGTTTGCGCATGCGCAGACGAATGAAAGTCATATGAAGTCATCAAAGTGTTATTCTTGCTCGACCCTCCAAATCTGAGCTCATTTCAACGATATTTAAGGTAGTTACCGGCTTTCAAGTATTTCAGGTTTGCGCATGCACAGGCCATTTCCATGATTTTGAAATGGGCACATCTGCGATCAAACCCGCGTATACCCTCAAAATTTCAGTACTATACGACCATTTTTCGCTTAGTTGGAAGCGTTACAAGAAAATGATCAACATTTCCTGTTCGTGCATGCGCAGACGAAAGTTACATTACGATTCCGAAGAAATTCATTTGGAACTATCAAAGTATTATTTCTGACCCTCCACGTTTGAACTCATTTCAACAATATTTAGGGTTGTTATGGGCGTTTCAAGTATTTCACTTTTGCGCATGCGCAGACGAAAGTTACAGTACTTTTTCAATGATTTCCGTACTGGACTATATATGCCCCAACCCGCTGCTAACCTCCGAATTTCAGTCCATTTCGACCATTATTTCGGGTAGTTACAAAGTTATGGGCGTTACAAAGAATTACTATAGACAGACAGACAGACACGGAACCAAAAACGTTCCTCGATGTCTCAAACGCAAAATGGTTGTGGAAATTTTCATTTTGGAGGACATACTTTTTTTTAAACTCACGTACGAATCCGAGGCTTAGGGAGGTAGGGACCTTCGGTAGTGAGGAAGCAAAAGCACCCACATATATTATTATTCTAAGTTCTCAGTCTCCACTGTAAATTGTTGGCGGCTATACTGGAGCAAGAATGGTATAAATCCCGCTGGAAGACTAAGTACGTGACTTCTAAGGGAAGGTTCCAAAACACTTTTATAGTGGTTGAGGGAACTGCATTCCAGAAGGAAGGAGCACAGTCTCAACTTTCCAAAGAAGTGGAAGATTCACTTTGTCTCACCCAGTATTTCTTGTCATAATCCCGGAAATCCGTGGAGCCGTAAGTCACTGGCCGGGCAGTACCACTTTGTTTTCGGTATGTCTCAATAACTTATCGCTCCAACTCCAGACTTTATTATCGCGCTCCCGCCTCTCACCGTCCACTGCGTCTCTTTATGAGCCCAAAAGTTTTTTCAGTTGATTTACATGGTCAAGTTTAAATAGCTTTTGCTCGCTTTCGTGTGCAATGGGAAAAATACATTTATCATGCCATAAAAACACGCCAACACCGATAAAAATATTACTGAATCCCCCATGACCACCAAATCCCTGCTTGCGTTCGCTGGTCGATAATTTTCTTAACGGATGATTACACTAATACTGTACTTAGGATGACTTTGAAAGTTCAAATGTCTCACTGAAAATACTGGTGAACAAAACACCCGGTTCAAGAAACTTATCTATGAATGTACCTAGTATGCAGTTACCCCTCGTTCGGGTTGGAATCTCGTAACCAGTGGGTCCGCTGACTAGGAGCCGCATACGATTGTAGTCGAACTTGGTGCAGGGTTTTCCTCATATGAAAGGTGGAATTTCAAGACGTCAGACCCATAGCTTGCGGGCTTTTCTGCATTTTACGACGCCAAACCCAGGCACCGTTGTACATTAATGTTATGATGTGACTTTAAGCCGGCGGACTCTCGACAGAAGAATATATATATCCTGTTGACGGCGTGGTGATGATGTCCTTACATCAATAGGGCTCGCCTCACTAATAACGACGGATTACTCCAGAAGGTCTGTTAATTTTACTGAAAAGAGATAAAGCTCGTTCGGAGTTGCATAAAATTTCACCGTTGGTACTAATATCCAACTGGTATTCTTTAAGGATTAAAATCAATGTCAACAACAAAGAGCCACGAGAGGAATCTGACGCTTTTTTTTCGTTCACCGAACACTCACGTCCTCAACTTTCACAAATCCCCGTTCTTGAGGAGTTACATTACTTCTGTGTGGAATAGCCGAGCCGGTGGGGGCTGAAGGTTTGAAATGGGTTGTAATTCACGTTACTTCTACCCTTGAAGCAGCGAAAGATCGAAATGTAGAGGAAGAAGGGAGAGGTCCAGCGCGACCTCATAAAATAGATGGCTCTGGCCAGTGCAGAACGAAGATAAGGAGGTGGAGACCAGGGCCATGAGTTATGCCAAGAGAATGCTAAGGAAAGATCACGGCGTAGGTATGCTTGTGTCGGATCTACTGGTAAATAACTCCCATGGATTCTTCATTTTGAGCGATCAGAAAATTAAACTAACAACAATGCAGTAAGGAAGGAGAAAATGACACTAGGCACGGTAAACATAAATGTATAAAAATCATGTTCAACGGAGGGTATTAGAAAGATCATATAGGAGAATTTTATAGATTCATGGAAGAAAGGAATACTGCCTCAGGGATTACTATGTAAATAACGGTACAAGGCTTACAGGGTTTTCAATATTTCGAGAGTCGGGGAGGTAAAAGTGATCGCCAATTGCAGCCTAAGCGCTAAGAGTTGTTCCGCGGAGTGAAATCCTCTGTCTCCGGATTTTTTCCAGTACACCCAAAACGTTAGACGTCCATTATATGAGCGATCGGACCCCAAGGTGGTATCCATCCATAAAAATAACGCCCGGGGGTTAATTGGCTAACTTTTTCTCTTGGGAACCATCATTCTTGCTGCATTGACTTCATCCCATTAAGCATGGGTGCGGGACAATAATGCTGATACAGCATTTCATCAATCGTTTCTCATATTTTATTTAACAATATTATTGCTTGATTGCGTATTTATTAATTGTCGATGAGTAGGTACCTATATCTAACTGTAGAGCATTTCCAAGTCAAATTCAACCTTTCCAAACCAAATTCAACTTCCCATTTCAAATTCAACTTTTTCCATTTCAAATTCAACCTTCCCCGACTTCAGCAAAAAATATAGATTTTAATAAACTGAATTGCCCATTACTGTTTGTTGCATTACAATTTAAGGCTTAAATTGAGCAACACTATAGTGGTTCAGTGCAGGTACTAGATACAAGGAAATGCTGTACAGAGCCACAGAAAGAAAAGTCATTTATTAAAAGAACTGAATCGAAAGAAAATGTGATTCTTCTGAAAGTTGTATAACTATTGGAAGATTAATGCAATGGCTGTCCAGCTGCAGCCGATGGGAGCTTCATCATCATATTCATCACGTAGTTGGTGCAGTCTGTACTGTGATGGATCACACTGGCCGTGATATTACCTCACACAGATCGTGCTCATCGCGTGGATCACTGAGAACTCCTCTTGTTGTGTTTTAATTTTAGAAAACGTGTACTTGAAGGGTTTGGGGATAGTGAGTAGGGTGAGAGGTACTTGACAATAAAATCGACCTCGTCCATCCGGCGCCTTACCTCAAGCTCTATATGAACACGAGCGTTATCCCTCAGCAAATATTTGTTTCGTTCGTAATTGGCAACTTATTGCAAAGTTCAATAATTAAAAATTCCTCGAATCGAGTGGCATTGCAGTTACCAACTGCTATAGTTTTCGAGTGAATAACTGATTGATTATTTATTGCCAGTATTAAAATGACGTTCCGTCCTCTGTTCGTCGGAGCTGTGATTACACTACGTGCACTCCTCTTAGATCTTGCCATGATCCTTCTCATATGCAGGTTAAAACCAGTCTCATCGATGAATTTCATCCTGTCCCTTTCTATTGGAGCCCATTCATTGAAACTTGTGGAATTTCTCATATCTTTTGTCTGGAAGGAGTTCATACGGTCCATTTCTTTTGCAGCTTTTTTAGAGTAATCATTAATGCCTTTAAGCCATTGTCAATAGTCGATTTATGGGCAGATATTTCTTGAAGAAAGAATGTTTTGTAACGGTTTGATTGTGCTGCGGCGATTCTCCTCAACCGCTTGTTCGATAGCCTCGAGAACATTATGCTGTAACCATGTACATCTACCACCACCTCTGGTGCGTTCATTTAGTTCGTTATACCTGTTGTATTTTATGATTAAGAATTTTGCAGCCCAAGCTTAATGCCAGATAGTGAAGCAGCTTCCTTGACAGGATGGCACACCTCTAACAACCGAACAAACACTTTTTTGATCTTTGCTGTATTTATTCGATTGCGAAAGCGTTGATGTGCCTCCTCGTGTCTTGAACCCTCAAACTCAGTACCGCTGGCCGAGCTAGCTATCCTGGCAACACGATTTCGGTGGGTTGGCGAGCGAATATGATTTTCTGAACCGCTCGTATCACTCACTGTCACTACCGGGATTCATAGCGCAGGCTGGAACCGTACTGATTACCACATACTATTTTCTCCAGCTTATCAAGAGAAACCCTGTAGGTACTGATACCGGAATAAACGTGATTTCGACAGGAGTCCTCAGTTCAAGATGTCTCTTCGGTAATATGATTGAAGAACGGCAAAGGTCAGTTTTCTCCTGATTTAAAGTAAGCTCGATAACCTCACGAACTATTATCAATGAGGAACCAATATCGGCGTTGCAACTGACCAGTGAGAAGCAATGTTTACACTAGTGTTCTCACGTGTTGCGAATGATACCTACACTCGCTATTTCGTATGGAATCAGATGTGGTGCGTTCGATTAACCTGAAGGTTTGATGGGCAACGAAATAGGCATTGAAGGAAGTAATTTTCATTGTACAACACGAAGAATTTGCATACTCCCAAGTTGTGTTCTTTAATTCAGTTTAAGGTTCACAAAAGAAAAATTTCAAATTGTAATGAAACTCGGCGCTGCGCGCCTCGCCAGGGGGCAAGCCCCCTGGACCCCCGGATGCTTACTGCTTAGAGCCTACGGCTAAAATTCAAGAAACATGGAACATGCTTTAGCCGCGCTTTTTATGATTCTGTAGCCGCACTGTTATGATTTCACTTCGTCACCAGGATACAACCAAGTGACAACCAAACAAGCGTCATTGTTTACTATCCATTTATAACATCAATTTATATATTTATAGTATGAAACTACGAAATAAATACCAAGAACAAATACGAAATAAATTTGTGATAAATCAAGAGCTTTCCAACGAATGGAAAACGATTTTTGTACGATGAAAATGAAAGAAGTTTCATTTCCCTAGCAACTACTCGGTTGTACGTGAAAATCATCGTTAAAATTTCGTGACACTTCCGCGTGACATTTTTTTTCGGATAGTTAGTCCAAGGCTAAAGCATGTTCCATGCTAAAATAAAAACAAAAAACCAAAAACACACATAGGTACCGAGTACCTGCACTGAACCACTATAGCGTTGTTCAATTTAAGCCTTAAATAATGCAACAAACCGTCAGTAATGGGGACAATTCGGTTTATTAAAATTTAAATCTTTTGCTGAAGTCGGGAAAGATTGAATTTGAAATGGAAAACGCTGCAAATCCCTGCACAACGGTTTATTATTTTGTATAGAATACCCTTCTGTTACAGATCACAGCTCTATGTATAGATAACCCGTCTATATAATATGATATGTACTATTCTATTATATGCATATTATGTAGATCGCAGACACTCCGTAGGTTAGTACCTAACCCCGTACTCGTTACTAGGTACCTACCTAAATCACGAGTTAAATGTTGCTAAAATAATTCTGCCGATGACAAACAGTACCTAACAAAAAGAAACACACATAATGAAGTTCTGAAAAGAAATTGTTGATGAGGAGTGAAAAAAGTTGCAAAAGTACCTACCAACAAACTCCAGCCCCTTCTACGTAGATGGTATAATTTACCGTTCTGTAATAATTTACCGTTGAGTAATGATTTACCGTAGTAATAATTTACCCATCAATAATACTTCAACGTTTGTTCAAGTTTCACTACCTACCAACAAACTCCAATAGAGCCATCATTTTTCAAATTAAATAATATCACAGAACAACCAACTCGACTTCATACTCCGCCAATATAATCAGGTGATCCCTACCAATGATTGGCCGTATTCACAAATTCCTATTGTGGGCGCGTCTCTGGTTACGAGATTTGGTTTGGATTGTATACAATTTCATTCACACTGGAGTCGAAAATGCCTGTCGGTGCAAACTTCGGGGCCTTACTGTGAACGAACGGCTGGACGTACGATGCTCCGGATGGTCTTAAAAAACTCGCAAGTTCAAGAACTATTTAAAACCGTAAAAATATTTACGTAAAAAAATGGTATAGGCGTTTTGAAAATTTCAACCCCTATTTTGAACCCCTTAGAGATGACTCACAGTAACGTCGAGCTTCGAGGACCAACTAGACGCCGAACGGAACCTATAACCCGAATTTCATCAATTTTTTTTCATGGTAACTAAGAAAAGTGGCCCGTACGGCGTACGGCGTACGGCGTACGGCGGACAGACAGAAATATTTTTATTGCAGTTTTGGATTCTACATATCTTGAAACGTAAACCATCAAATTTTGAGGGGGGGTAAGAATTTTTTTTTTCATGCTCGATTCCAATGGTTCATTATTGAAAATAATAAACCAAAAGTTGAATTTGGTTTGGAAAAGGATGCATTTGGTTTGGAAAAGGTTGAATTTCGTTTAGAAAAGGTTGTATTTCGTTTAGAAAAGGTTGAAAGGTTGAAGGGACTTGGAAATGCTATATTCTTATAGTTTCCCGTGAGTGAGTTATTGAAACATGAGTGTTGATCAGGAATGTATATCGACTTCAAAAATCTTGCACCATTTTCATGTGACAACACGAGAGAAAGAAATACGTCCTCAGATGACCAATTCGTATAATGATTTATTGATATTATTTGGTTATGTTCTTATATTTCAGAGGGTTTCAGCATAAACGCATATACAGTATCTTTCAAGAGCACACAGCATTCTTGAACGGATGCATACACCTTCAGCGATGAGGTTTATACGCAAATTGCGAAATTCCAGGGATCAATGAAGGCAGAGCTCGGAATTTGAAATGCATATAATGTGGGGAGTATATCCCCATATTCTCACAGTCATTACGGTAAGACATATAGGTAAAATCAGACTGGTGACGTGAAGATTCTATTTACGCTTTTGAATACCACATATTCCAACTATAGGCCGTGCGCGAGAATATTGCCCTCCGACCCTGCACTCTATAGGAGGATGGGAGAAGCTGAGGGCTCGGCAGCCTGAGTGGGATGCAATGTTGGGACTTTTTTGGAATGGCAGCCACGCTGCCATTCCAAGCCAGCTCATTCCGTTCCCGCATCGTGTTTTACTCGCTTGAATCTTGCTTTTCGTTTCACCATCCTACCTATATTGTCGTACTAACCCTTCTTATTTTAACTGTGAGTAGGTATCATCACAATCCCCGTCATTCTATTTTTGAACTGTGAGTATCATCACAATCCCCCGTACCCGTCAGTTTCCGTGTGTCGCCTACACAAATCTCGCCATGGAAGATCAACATTCACCGTCAGCAAGAAACCGGAAACCTGCTATCGCAAGAGGCAGGGCTCTAAGGAGTCAGGCACGAGAAATTGTGTGCAATGTGTGCCAGTATTTTACGAGGAAGAAGAAAGAGGATGACGCGAAATACAACGTTCGCGATGTGACTAGTGCAGCGACGGGCGTCTCGGCGAGAACAGTCGGCAACATTATGAAGGAAGCTGGAAACCAAACAACATCAGATCGGGCGAGACATTATTTGTTTGTCACGTCAACCAAGTCCAGATCTGGAGACTACCATTCTTCGATGAACTTCGCAATTTTTCTAAGTGGCTCACGCTTAAATTCCTCCCGAATTTACCTGCGGATTCGGTCGTGGTGATGGACAACGCTAAATACCATTGTGTGCAGACCAACAAAAGACCTAACAGTTCGACTCTGGAGGCAGATGTAATTTCCTGGTTGACGAGTAATAATGTGCAGTTCGACGAAAAATTAGTCAGTCGAATCGGAGATCGATAGTTTCAACATTAATGTTGGGGGGGGGGGGGGGGGGGGGGCTTTTGATACTGATAGCAGTTCCGATGAGGATTCGGATTTTTCTGATTAGAAGTGTTACGTATCACAGTTAAATTACGTAAGTATGTACTAAATAAATGAATAATAATATGTACTAAATAAATGAATAATAAAATAACATTTGTTTCCAATCTTTCCTTTTATACCTACCTACCTTCAAAAGATTTTCCTTATTTACCTCATTGTACCTTTTCAAAAAAGTACTCCTAATTTTCAAGAAAACATTTCATAGAAAAATCCTATTACACACGAGTTTGTCTGTCAGCTCAAAGGAGTCACGCTCAGGGGTCCGATTTCACAAAAATCGGGAAAATGCTACGTTCATTCACTATGATAGGTACCTATGGCTTTTATGACAGTATCATTTTTTATAACGAAAAAAGTTAAGTTTTTATGACGGTTCACACTCAGCTGGAAAAAGGATTACAGGGGGAAAGTGCTGCCACTGGACTGGGGCAAAACAAAAACGGCGTACGGCGGACAGACAGAAATATTTTTATTGCAGTTTTGGATTCTACATACCTTGAAACGTAAACCATCAAATTTTGAGGGGGGGTTAGAATTTTTTTTTTCATGCTCGATTCCAATGGTTCATTATTGAAAATAATAAACCAAAAAACGGGGAATTCCGTGTTGAAAATGATTTTCACGTTCTCCGCCAAATGGCAGGGTCGGAGGCGCACGGCCTATAGCTGAATCTATTCACTAAGAGGGATAGTGAACAAAGACTATCGTAACAAGCAATAGAACACAGTGCTTCATCTCCTAACCAAGACCCCACCCCCTTTTCAACCATCCTTGACGGTCCAATTAGAATGCTTAACTTCCAAGAGTGAGGTTGACTAACGAGATCACACGGTAGCCAACTGGTAAACAAGTTTATATTTTGTTCGGGCAAAACTGGGCATGCAAGAAACTGCATTAGCAATTACGCCCCGACAAACTTGAAGTTCCTGACACACCCCAGACCATCAAAGTCCTCAAGTTCAGCGTAAGGGGACAAGAAGGGAGGTGAGGAGTTCGGAATATTCTGCGTGAGTTTCTGTTCGGACCATTGGGCGAGATCCATTATGTCATACTTACGTGTCGGCCGTCAAAGCAGTCGAGGGCTGCGGAATATCAATAACACTCACAAAATGTTGTTCATTCTCCGAACAGGACTGTGATAGGTGGTAACTATATAAGAAGAGGTATACATGTCCAGTATTATAGATGAGATCACGTGTAGTGCGGCGTACCTACTTAATAAGTACCTACGTCAAGTACTGAGGGACCTCAGAATGGCATCATTTGAATTGCAACTACTACCTTCTTTGTAACAGCTGGTAAATGGGGTAATTGGTCGCAAAAGCTGTTTATATTATCTATTAATAAAATTAGCTTCTTTCCATTCTCAGAAATTTGACACCAATTGACCCATATTGCCCCACAATAACAGTTTTTCTTCTATGATTTTCAAAGTTCCCAGATGTTTTGACGTCACAATGGGCAGGGGGGTCCCGCCCAGGCGAAAGGGGTGCAATGACTCATAACTTCTGGGATCTTTGAAAAAAGCTGCAAAGTATTATACAGATTATGTTTATTATTTACCTGTATATAGCCCCTCCTGCGTAGATCACTGTTTTCTGTGGTCAGTACCTACCCTCGATCTCCCCACAGGGACGCTCGAAATCGACTGCTGGAGCCGGCCCGGGAATTACAGTTTCATAAAAATGCACGGGATTCAATTAATTCAATCACTAAAATAAATTATTTGTTGTTAATCATAAAGCGTAAGGTTTCTTCATGTACAAAAGTACCTATCAACAAAATCCTAAAGTGCCATCATTATTCAAATGAAATAAAATCACAGAACAACCCACTCGACTTCATACAGCTATCCGTGATTATAATCAGGTGTTCCCTAGCAATGATATCTGGGCCGGATTCATACCAGTTCATTGTTCATTCAGTATCACGTTGACGAAGTTTTACGGTGCTAACGAACGGCTGGATGTACAACGCTCCGGGTGGTCTCAAAAAAATGCTTTTGTTCAAGATCAATTTAAAAACGTTAAAAAAACTTCTATGACTCTTCTCTTCTGAACATTTCAACCTAATTTAATACTTCAACAAAATTTAATAATTTGGATTTACTGTATATAAGGAAAGAGTTCTGGTATGTTTTGAGCATAATATACCTACTTGGATGCCAGACATTGTTACCTGTGTTGTGGTCATAGATCTATCTCGTTTCTCCTCAAACATTCATTTATATTCTTCTGGAACATGGTAAGACATTCTGATATGTAAAAACAAGGCAAAGTCGGAATTCCCAACGATTTAAGCCCCATGCCAAAATGGATTAGGTAACGACAGAATGGAAGCAACCATGGTAACACAGAATTAACGTTTCCTTTGTCATGCAATGAGATAAAATTCGCAAAAATAAAGATTCTTTCGAAGCTTACTACCAAAACACTTGCACTAATCCTTCCTTGTAAAAGCGTTGCATCGATCATTAGGTGCACCCAAAGTGGCCTTGAGGTTAGACGTTTCAAATTTAAAGGGCGCGAAGACATGTCAAGTGGGGAAGTTTTTTACAAATTCAAATATAGCTTATTGTTATTACTATTCATACATATAGCTGTGTTCTTTTGCAACAATTCTTTAAGGTTCACAACTTCTTTAATGCATAAATTGGTAGTTATATGGCAGTTGGATCGCCAACATTACCTAATTTACCATTCACACATTAAGGGCCGGTTGCATCAATACTAAATAGATCAATGTTTTACCGAATCAGAGATTTGAAACGCCAGAAAAGTGGGTTAACTAGTGTATCAACGATTACAATGTTTTCAAAAAACGTCGATTTTAACGTAAAAAAAACCTTACCCTTCTATCGAATGTTTTCGAGCAACGGCGTTCTGAAAATTTCAACCCCTAGTTTTAACCTCTTAGAGACGACTGTTACCTACTGTCAGGCATATCTAAAAAAAATTTTCAAATTTTTTGAAATTGTATATATAAGTACCTACCTATTGGACGGACAGGTTACAAAAACTTGACTGAGGCCTGACCATAAATACTCAAGTCAACTATTATAGCTATCAGAATATTAGAAAATTTGAAATCCGATGTATAATAAAATATCGGATATGATGAAACAATGAAGCACAATTATTAAAACTATGAAGTTTTCGAATAAACTAAATAGTGACTACAACAAATTGACTGATAAAAATGAAGCCGGCTATTTATTACACTTCCATCGAATTCCATCACCATTTTATTCACTAATAAGTCACTATGACGTTTTAAAATCCACTGAGGAGTTGGGATTGAAACCTTTAGTGCTTATTCTTTGGAATGACGTCCACAACTGCTCCGATGCATCCGACCAACATTTATTATAATGATGATGGAATCATGCCCCAACGCATACTGTCTTGTAGAGTAGGAGAAGAAGTAGTCTCCAACCCTTTCGGTACTACGACAAAAAGCCCCTGGAGCGAGTTATGAAAAAACGGTAATCTACGTGTAACTACTGCAAACCTTTATTGTTTATGTATAATTTAATCTACAGCCAGCCCGTCGTTCGGGCAAAAGAACGGGACAGAGAGGTCCTCCAGCGGCTCAAGCGGCGTAGAGAGTCCTCGAAGAGATAAAACAATATGAATACAAATCAACTGCTATCAGCTGTCCCGTTTCTGGGGCCCACCATTCGTAGAGCACCACTGGACGATACCATTAGAACTGGTCTTTGTCGAGTCTGAGCACGTTGCCTCAGATAAACTGGGAAATAGATGACTGGAACTCTTATTGAGAGTTTAGGGTGGCATGGAAAAAAGTTATGTTCACCAAGCTCATCAGTTGTAGGAATCATGTGCATTTTGTATGTCACTTGCTAGTTACGTAGGTAAGTGTTTAGTGCCGCGCCTAGTTTAATAATGGTAGCCAAATTACCTTTTATTCATAAAGGTTTTATTCATAGAGTAACAAAACTAAGCAAGGCCATGAGGCTTTTCTATGAGTGTATCGTTCTTCAGCTATGATGATCCCCGTTCCTGTGGGAAAAATTAAAAAACCCAAAAATAAACAGCCATTTTAGGCTATTAACACCCTAGGGTATATTCCGATCGAGCTGCAAAGTTTCGGGACACAACGAGGGTCCAAACTGTCCCTGTGCGCGAAATAACGAATTTTTTAGACCGAAAATAAAGTAGATATGGATGATACGGCGTTATTCAAGTTACTTAATGCCTAGATGTTTAGCCTGCAACAATATCGAAAACCAATCGATAATAAGATTTGTCTGGTCACAAGAAGTGAGTGCAAGATGAGAAAAAAAAGGAGCAAAACAGAAGCGTAGGTAGTGTTTTGAATCGAAAAAGCTGCTAAGTCCTTGCCATGGGCTTATTATTCCATTGGACATACCTACAGAAATGTGGGCTGTTCAATTTTTGTTTCTTTCATGTATAGTAGGTAGTTACAATAGCTATTTTTAAGGTTTCCACCAACTCTGGCCACCCAAAAGCACGAATTAGGCTCCAGTTTTTTTTTACAAATTATTTTTGATCATTGATAGTCCATTTAATTGTCTTGATTCACCTGCTGATACTACTTCTAGAGTTACTATAAAAATTTATTGTGGTTTCAGACAATTTCCCAGGTTTTTGATTAATAAAAAGTGAATTAGGGAGCTGAACCTTCGTTACAACCTCAATTTTCCACTCTCCGGTCAATATCGATTTCATATTCGGTCTTCCTCGGCCCCCTAAACAACATGGGGAACGATACCTCACAAGCTCATGTTACTAAAACACCAAAAAACCCTATTTTTACACCCATTTTTAACGCATAAAACCCTTGGGTTCATTCCGATCGGGCTGCAAAGTTTCGGGACACCACTAGGGCCCAAATGGGGCCTGTGTGAGGAAGACGGAATTTTGTAGACCGAAAATGACGTAGATATGAACGATACGGCGTACAGCGTACGGGGGGCGGGCATTGCATTTTGGTTTATTATTCTGGGAATAGGTAATACACCTATGTATTCACTCGGCAAAATATGTTCATAACACCCCCTCAAAACTTTTTCTGGTACCTACCTACGTTTCAAGGTGCGTAGATTCCAAAATTGCAATGTCCGCCCGCGTACGCCCTCTGTCGTATCATCCATATCAATCTACTTTATTTTCGGTCTAAAAAATTCGTTCTCAAATCAGATATCTAGTTATCTATATTATTTGTTCTTCTTTCATGGGCAATTTTTCCCAAATTTGAAGGAGAAAAAAGCCTATTTCAAAATCTCCAAGTTGATTATATTAAACAATCCCAGTTATTCCATCTTGTGATGGAGGTTAGTCACCTAAAGGTTGTTCAGATGAATGTTCCAGCCTATGACAAACCTTTCCTCCTTTTGGTTTATTACTTTGAATAATAAACCTTTGAAATCGAGCATTAAAAAAAAAAAAAAAATGCTAACCCCCCCTCAAAATTTGATGGTTTACGTTTCAAGGTATGTAGAATCGGAAAATGCAATTAAAATATTTCTGTCTGTCCGCCGTACGCCGTCCTTCGCACTTTTCTTAGTTACCATGAACCAAAATTAACGAAATTTGGTTTGTAGGTTCCGTTTGGGTTCTAGTTGGCCCTCCAAGCTCGGCGTTACTGGCAGTCATCCCTAAGGGGTGAAAAATAGGGGTTTACATTTTCAGAACGGCGCAGCTCAAATATTTTCGATTGAAGAGTATGGTTTTTTTAACTTTTTTTCACGCACCGAAAAGCTTCGTAAACATGATTGTGAGTGAAACTGTATGAATCCGGCCCAGATATCATTGCTATGGAGCAAGTGATTATAATCACGAATGGCTGTATGAAGTCGAGTTGGTTGTTCTGTGATATTATTCCATTTGAATAATGATGGATCTTTTCGATTTTGCTGGTAGGTGCTTTTGCAACTTGAACAAACGTTGAAGCATTCCTGGGTAAATGCACACGGTAAACACAATGGTAAATTACAAACGGTTTATTATAGTGTCTACGTAGAAGGGGCACCTATGGAGGTATATTATACACAACGGTTTATTATTTCCCTTATGGTTCATGATTAACTACAAACAATTAATGATTGAATTATTGAATCCCTAGCATTTGTATGAAACTTTAATTCCGGGGCAGGTTCCAGTACTCGATTTACGGCTTTCCTGGAGGGTACTGAGGATACTGGAGGGTATTGACCACAGAAAACAGTGATCTACGCAGTGATCTATACAGATAAATAATAAACCTTTGTGTAATAGTACGCAGCGTTTTTCCTCAGTTGCCACGAACCAAAACTAATAAAATTTGGTTTGCAGGCCCCATTCGGGGTCTTGCTTGTCCGTTACTGTCAGTATTCTCTACGGGGTGAGAAATAGGGCTTCAAATTTCCAGGGCGCCGCAATCTCGAATTTTTTGCGTTTTAGAATTGACCTCGAACTTTGTACACAGTAAGGTCTTGAATTATTCACCGAAAACCTTCGTCAACATGATCGTGAACAGTGGGTTTTTAGCCTGGCCAGATATCACTGCTAGGGAACACCTGATTGTAGTCACGAATGACTGCATGAAATCGAGTTGGTTGTTATGTGGTACTATTAATTTACTTAAAGAATTATGGTTATTTTGGACTCTGTTTTTTCAGGTAGGTACTTTTGTAACGTGAACAAAGATTATGCTTCAAGAATAACAACAAATAATTTATTAATGATAGAAATCTTTTTATTCAACACCTGTTTAGGAGACATTAATTGCTCGGCCAGCTCCAAAAATCGATTTCTGATGTTTTCCACCAATTTTGGCCCCAAAAAAACACGAATTACGCTGCTTTTTTCTCAAATTATCATTGATCATTAATACTGCCATTTAATTGTCTCGATTCATTTTGACAGTTTTTCTAGTTGTCCTGATATCCTCTCAGAACATCATTAGATCATTAGATTGTACAAATAAACAGAACGGATGAAGAGGCGTACATGACCAGCTGCAGGGAAAACCTTTATCCCTCCTACAATCCCTCAACGGTCGGCAACCACCGTCAAGGAACTGTGGGAGAGTGGAAAGGGTTCTATAAAACCCGCCGTTTTCACCCGTTTCTTCATTCTACGCTCAAACCTCAAGTCGATGACTTCTCTCTCTCTCCTCACGCCTCCTTACCTTTTATTCCAGAAAGAACTCAGAGTGGTGGAACCGGTCCGGTGATAACCGACCAGGTGACAACCTTCTGGGCAAAACCCTCTAGCGTGTTAACCATAGGTGTTAACCTTTTAAACGCTAGCTCCATCACCTTCTCTTCCATCGCACTCACTCACCTAGGCAAACCTCACCACTACCTCTCATTCTCAAAACCACCACACTAGTGTTATTATACAAGTTGATAGTGGTTTCAGAAAATTTTCTCAGGTTTTTGATTAATAAAAAGTGAATTAGGGAGCTGAACCTTCGTTACAACCTCAATTTTCCACTCTCCGGTCAATATCGATTTCATATTCGGTCTTCCTCGGCCCCCTAAAAAACATGGGGAACGATACCTCACAAGCTCATGTTACTAAAACACCAAAAAACCCTATTTTTACACCCAGTTTTCACCCATAACACCCCTGGGTATATTCCGATCGGGCTGAAAAGTTTCGGGACACAACTAGGGCCTGAACGGAGCCCATGTTAGAACGAGATTTTTAGACCGAAATTGAAGTATTTATGCATGATATGGCGGACGGACATTGCATTTTCTGAATCTACGCACCTTGAAACGTAGTAGAAAAAATTTTGAGGGGGTGTTGTAAAACATTTTTTGCTGAGGGAATACATAGGTGTAATTTCACATGATAATAAATCAATAATATGCAGTTCAATCGGCAAATGAGATCCAGTGTCTTGTTGAGCTTGGTTCCGTTCAGTTCATCATGTTCTCCTTCTTCGTACAAAACGCTGCACTGTCTGCAAATGTAGCAGGCATTAATTATTTTTTTGTTTCCTTTCTTGGGTATGTCTGATTGAACTGCTGCAATGTGATTTTTGTTTAGGTGAAGCTGTTTGTTTTGAAGTAAAAATCGTTAATTTGAATGTATACACGTTATTTTACTTTATGTTACAATTTGTGAATGTCAGTTTGCAGTTGTATGTTTAATTTGATGTCCAAACAGTCTAATCTGAAATCAAAACAGTTTGAATGGGTGATATTGGTTTGAATCGTCGGAAAAAAGGCTTAGGTATAAAACTACTTGTTATCTTGGGTGGTGTTTATAGTATTGTCGGTTGTATAAAATTTAAAAGATGAGAACAATAAATTGATTACGTATCGGGCCTATTACTCACGCCGATGATAATAAATTCACGTATTGGAGCAGTCGAGTTAATTATAAAAACATGTACTGGAGCTTGACTGCTTGTCATAGTTCATACTTGCATAAATGAACTAATAAACCGCTGAGGAATTATTTCCGGAATCGTTCACCAATGAACGTCAAGGATGGCATCGTTACCATGTAACGATTATCGTAGTGGTTTCATTATTCTTGGATAATTCCTTAAAGGGCAGCACGTAATGATCTTCAGGTATTATGGAAATCACCTTCAACACGCCTTCCCTGCAGTAAAAAGCATGGTGAAAAAATTCATTTCGGTTCTCTCTCCCAGAAAGGAAACAACCTAATATGAATTTATGCCCGTAATTCGACGTTACATTGTGCCGCTCCAAGTTCGGGAGACTACAAGGGGCTTCCCTAGAGGAGAAAATTTTCATTCCTGGCTAATGGTGATCCTCGCTCTTTATTTTAAAAACCAGAAGTTAAACATTTAATGAAAACAATTTTTCTCTGTTTTAGTTAGCCAAGGAGAGAACTTGAGTTAGAGCAGTGAGTGAAAAAAAGGAGCGCAAACAAATTGAAGCCGGAGCTACTCTGAGAGCTACTCTGAGAGTAAAAAGTATGTCTGCCATTTAATGGTGGGGCGGGAGGGGCACTGTCCCGTGTAAGGAGAAAAGGAAATCGTCCATTAATTCAAACTAGGAAAACAGGATGGAAGCCTGGCTTCTGCCATTTATCCGTTCTTCCCGTCTACCCGTGCCTTGAGTTGTTACGACGAAACCCCAAGAAGGAGAAATAAGAAGAAAAAAGAAGCTCCGGTTGAAAGGCCGGAAACGCGTTTTGTTATCAAAGCTTTCCCAGTCTTGTAGTTAAGGTTCCCTTTTGACATTTTGGCTTTGAGTCAACGGGGGCGAACCTTTTTTGGGAAAGGAAAAATCACTCGGATATTATCTTTTGGTTATTATTGGGAAAAAAGGGGTGGGGGAAGGGGTGAGTCCCTTCAACGTCTCATCTTTTCTTGTTTCCCTGTCTCCGTCCTTCACCTCTGAGATTCCGAGTCCCATTTCCTCGAGTCGTCTTTTTTTATTCTGACGATCCGGGGAGCAATCATACCCGAAGATAAC